>JAOTBB010000414.1:30637182-30649243 GCA_025629985.1 Chamaetylas fuelleborni | reverse complement strand
TATGACTCTTGGGGTTGGTGCTATGCAGGGCTGGGTGTGGGAGTCGATAATCCTTGAGGGTCCCTTCCAACTCAGTACATTCTGTAATTGTGTAGAGATTGTGTACAAATTACTATGTTTACCTGCAGGAGTACAGTTCCTCTTAAAAGTGGGGTCCTAACTGTACAGGTGAACTTGCCAGGTTCTGAATGTGCTCAGCAGGCACTTCCTGCTGAAGTGGAAGTGTTGTGCATGTGTACTACATCAGGAACAGGGTGGTGCACACCAGGCATAGAGTCTCCAAGACGTGAAGGACCATAAGGGGAGATAAAACAGGTAATTGTCTTTAAAATTTGGATGCCTGATTCATTGTCTTCAAGACAAAAGCTGCATTTTTAAATGTTTAAAAAGACTGTGCAGGGAGGAGGGGAGAGAAAGGATAGAACCTTATCTTAGTATTCTGAGAATTGTGTAAGTAATACTGACTGAAAAATTTTGGAATTATGGAACAGCTTGAGACATAGCAATGCTCATTTTATATTGGACATTGTACAAACATGTTACATTAGGATTTTTGATGTCTAGCTTTCAAAAGAAGAGTCAGCTCATTAAAGAAATGTAGGCAACTATTGGCCATTCTTGGTTTAATATGCAGCTATTAGAAAAGACCTGGTAAACAGAGAAAGACAGATCTTCAAAGTTATGCATTGTTGTCAAGGCTCTGATTACTGCAGTTTCAACATGGCTTTTGTGAATTAGACACTAGTTTATTCATAAGGTTGTGAGTCTGACTATTCTCTTGCTTCCAAAGTAGTTGAATGCATTTGTACAAATAAAATAGTGGCAGATAGATGATGTACACAAAATCCAGAATAATCCAGCTCTTGTTTCATCCACCTGGCATTTTTATATATAAAAAATGTGTATAGTTGCACTTTTTTTCCCAGTAGCAACAGTACTAAGTTGTGATTATCAATGGTAAATGCTGAAGATAACCCTCCCTCTGAGATTATGAAAGTGCTATTTTAATGATTTATAGAAAAGGTCTTGGTATGGTATCTGCTTGCAGCATTTTACTGCGTAAGAATAACTAGAAAAGGTTGCAATGGTATGTAATGGTGTAAAGCATTTGGGGTTAGAGACCCTGCTAGGAGAAAAAATCATTAGCTGCCATCTGTCATTCTAGATCAGCTGGAATAAAGCAGCATAGAAACAGAAAACTCTGACATTTTTTGATCCTGGATAGGAAGCCTCTGATTATTTCAAAACATTCCTTTTCCTGGGTAAAGCATTGTCAAAGCTGTGTTTTAGATGCTGTTTTTTCTAAAGCATGAGAGTGTGTTCCAAGACCAAGAGCCCTTTCTAGCTGGATTAATACATCAAAATGTTGGGAAAAGGAAATATTTAACAAAACAGTTACATCAGACATAACTAACAAATAGAACTTGCTTTATTCTGGAGTTCACCCAGTCTCCTGGGCCCAACCTCACTTTGGAAAAAATGTCTTTCAGATAGTTGAGTTTCCAGAGAAGTACTCTTCACAGACATATAATTTCAGAAGTATCTTGGTAGCTGTGTCTTTGCTTGGATAGCCCATGAAACTTGTTACTTCATTACTCCCAGAACAAGAATAATAAATGGAAGCTAGGAAAAAAAAAGAATAGACAATTTCAGCTCCAAAGAAGAATTTGGGGGAGCAGCTAATAAGCATATTGAAATGGAAACCGTAATGAAGATCTGTGTGTGACCCAAACTGCTGGGAACATTTTGTTTGTTGTTCAGAGAACTGTAAAACTTCCAATAGCTATTGGCGTTTTTGATCACGTGGCAGAATTGCAGTTCAGTGATAACTTGCATGTAATACATTAACTGTATACATTTTCAGTCCCCTTTCTGAGAGTAATTGTTTGACAACTGATATATTTTGATACCTGCCTGACAGCCTGTGCTGTCACTAATATTAGGAGAATGTTAGATGTGGACCTTTGACATGTGATTATGTCATGCTAGTGATGTTTTGTCTAATGTTAAGTGAACATGAGCAGCATGTTAATTGTACAGTCACCATCAGGAAAAATATTGCACAATCTTTGGACTGATAGTAATTTGGGAATATGATATGTTGTTGTTCACTGTCTTGTGGCTGTGACATGGAGTACATAATACTTTTCCAGCTACATGACTAATTAGGAGACTGCAATGATAATAATTTCATTCTTAGAGTTTGATTTAGTGTTTGGTTTTTTAACCACACTAGAAAAACAGTCAGCCATCTCCACTGAACTGTCAACTCTCAGAATTCCTGGGCAATTCTCTTTATGTGGTGCACATGCCCTGGACTTCTTGAGAAGCAAAGGAGTCTGAATGATGGGTAAAACTAACTAGTACATAGCAGTTTGGTCTGCTTAAAACCTTAAACTCTTGCCTTTCACTGTGTTGTGTTTTTTACCCGCTGTTCCTTTATTGTGTCCTTTGGTAAGACTTGCAGCAGTGGCACTTGATTTGTGAGCAGTGCTGAATGCCCTCAGCTTCACTGTAGGTCAGCAACAGTCACTTTTGAAACTTGGACTAAGTGTGGGTGGGAACTGACTTGCATGTTGAGATCTCTGTCTTTGCAGCTTTGTAAAGAAAACAGCACTTAAGTGATGAGGTGACTTGTTTGTCTTATCTACCACTCCTCTTCCCTCTTCACCCTTCTATTTTTTGCATGTTATGAGCCAGTATCAAAGTATAATGGCAGTCCAGAACCTTATACTGGCCCTTAAAAGATATTTCAAAGGTAGCTACCATTTAGTATGATTTATTACACAGGAGAGGAATCATAAGTGTGTTTTTATTATAATTGCAGTTTATGTGTGGGTGACCGTACGAAACAAAGCGACGCAGAGTCCCCAGGCAGGTGCAAAGGAGAGCCACTTCATTGCAAGAACCAGGCCTTTTGAAGCAGTTAGCCCATTATCAGTTACATAGTTTTAGAACATAATCCAACCAACCACTATAAACCACCATGTGAACGTGTAATGATTATTTAACAGGTTTTTCTGCCTCCAATGCAGCTGAGTCACTTTCCTGTAGTCCTCTTCTGCTTAGACGAAGTAGCAGGTCTGAGCCATGATTTTACAAGGGTAGCAAGGCCCTTATTTTTTATAAGGTTTTACCTATATGCAGCACATGATCTTCTAAGAAATAAAGTTACACCTGAATCTTTCAAAGAGGAAAAAACCCCCAGGATACTGGTAAACCATGTGGAAGACTTACTGAAAGAGTTGTTTTTGTATTAATGTCAAGCTTTTAATTGTCAAGCTTTTGAATTTTAGTTTTAATTAATGACAGACTTAATAGACTGTTTCAATACTGTGTGTTTTACAGTAATAATTTATTATTTTTCATTACTAGGATTATTAGGCTGTATCTGCATAAGGAATACTGAATGTGGCTTAAAATGTACCTTAAGTTTGCCTAAAAGCATATTCTAAATAAAATTAAATTTACTACCACTAAACAGCAGTACATTTCAAATATTTATTTGGATTCTTTGCAAAATTAAGACTGTAAACCTTGAAAAGTTTAGGCTTTTATATATATTCAAGAAGTTTCTGCTTCTGAAAAGGATCGATCAGGAACTTGTGCGGGAACTTGTGTTGGGATTTTTTTATAATCCTACTGAGAACAGATGGGCAGAAGCATCAAAATCTTAATGTGATTTTTTTTAGAGAAACATAACTGGGATGAGCATCTTTCAGTCCTTCTACACCCCGTGCATTTGTTAGCAGCCTAATTCGTTGTCTTGTGCACTTGCATCTTTGAGCATTCAATTAGCAACTTAGGTACATGGAGGCCTTACTGTTGCTGAGGCCTTTTCTAGAAGTACTTTGAATTACTTGAACTGACCGATGTGCTCCAGTAGAAGGGAGCAACTCCTACACATGCAAATCCAACGGCTTGCTAATAAAAACACTATTCTCGGTCCTTTGACTGTTGACTACCTGTTCTAGTCACTGGCATGTGTAATTGTTGATCAAACACCAGGGAAGAAGAAACTAATAGTTCTCAAACTAGAAACAGCATTTTATTAGAATTGAGTAATATATTGCTGACCAAATACATGTTCGTTAGCATACATTTTTGCTTAGCACTGTCTGTTCAGTGCCTTCTGTTCCTTTACTATATTGATATTTAGTGAAGGAGCCTTTCACAGAGGTGCAAACTTGAGTGGGAGCACAGTAAAATCAGTCACTTGGCCTCACTGCATTTCTTTTTTTTTTCTGTCTGCCTAAGAATGACAGGAGGTCTTGGGAGGTAGTTAAGTACGAGGGTTCAGTCAACAGTTAATATTTTGCAGCAGATCGGTCTACATCTTCAATGTGTTACTTTTGCCTTGGTTGCCTGATACTGGTTATATTAAATATCTAATTTGGTAAACATTAGAACGTTGCTGCTAAGTTCTGTAATAACAAAATGGGCTTTGACTTCATATCACAGGCATCATTGGTTAAATGTCATATGAGATTATTCTTCTTTGTCATTGTGTACTATGCAGTGACATACTGACTTTAAAATGTCATTTTTAGCATTACAGCATGTAGTTAAGCCTTGTCTTGTACATTATCGTAGGAGTGTGTATACAAGTGTACACATTTCTCGTTGCAGAATTCTACAATTAGTGTTTTAATCATATTCCACAGAGAATGGAAATTTCATTCTGGTCAGGATCACCACATGTAGATTCTGTTCCTATGTGGCTTCAAAGGAGAGATTGTCACAGGCTTTCAGATTCACATATTGAGTATAATGCCTTGTACTTCATTTCACTATAAAAGCATTACAGTATCAATGTAACAGTGCTGAGATCTTCTAGCGCTATGTCTTCTGTTCTGCCCTTTTGTGCTGTGCAGAAATACAAAAAGTAGTGAATTATGACTACTTCTACAAATAGATTTCCACTTGACAAGATTGGAATTTCGGTATACAGAAGACAGTTTACACTTTAAACTTACATGACTTGTTTGGGGTGCTAGTCATATGTATAGAGGAGGAAAAATGTGGCCACCTGTTGCATGTAAAGATTGTATCATAGTAGCACAGGCTACAGAAATGTAGACAACAGTGTTATACCTTATTTTCAGTTAGCAAATCATCAGGATTTTTTTCGGTTGTACTGACTTCCATGTGTTTATTTCACAAAGGGTATTCAGGTGCAGCCGTTTCCCTTTCTGCATGAACAGTGTAGGTGAATACAAGCTGATAAGAGTCATTCCTCTTTGTACAGACTGGCTTGGGTAGGTGGACAAGGCACTGATAACTTTCTATTCACAGAAAGGCCTGCCTACTTTGTGAATTTCTGTTCTGGTTGGAGAAGTCCCTGACAATCAGCTTTATTTTAAAATCTATTTAAATAGTATTTTTGTGTATCTCTGCTTGCTGGGGAAAGTGTGCTAGCTAGCAGCACAGAAATACACAGTCAGTATCTCTCACAGACAGCTTGCTCAACTGATCCAGGTACAGGAACATGGACAGAGATGAAGAAAACTACTATGGAAAACATGGTAATTTACTTGCTTTCTTAGAACAAATCAAAACAGCTGATCTAAATCTCACATATTTCAACTGTGTTATTTCAATTGACTTAAATGGACTTGGATCCAGACTCAAATGATTTTCTGTAACTTCTTCAATTATCAGGAATATTGTAATTTTTTCCTGCATGTCATTTGCTAGTTTATTTAAATTGCACATCAAAGGTAAATTTTACGTGCGTATATAGTCGATTTTTATTTTAGGTAAGTAATTTAGAGTTGCTTTTTAGAATTATTACAATGGTAAAGTGTAACAATTCACTTCATATGCTGTTTGGAGTCAGAATTCCTAAATATCTTGTGAGTTATTTCTTGTAATGATATTTTACTTCAACTTACACAAGTGTCATATTGTAAGACAGCCTGTAAAATAGATCTATCTCATCTGCAAAGAACTAATATAATCACAGTTTTTAATCTTAGTGAAAGGTGTCAGTCCCCCACTCACCACTGCTTTCTTCCTTATGCCTGCCAAACTCCTAAAGCTTGGAATTTGCTTTCTAAATACATTTGGGCTTTTGTAGCTGGGGAAGTGGTTTGCTTTTACCAGGAGCTATCTAGATCCTAGAAACATAAGTAATTCTACCTCACCCCCCAAAAAATCTTCTGAATTTGGAAAGAATAGTAGTAATGAAGTAGAGAATTTTAATTTAATTTAGAATGAAGTTCTAAAACTTAGATTAAACAAATGGCATTTCTTTTTTTTCCTGTTGTTCCATGAAACTGATCACAGTTGTGATCAGCTGTAAGTGTTCCAGGGACTTCTGTGTTCCAGAAGTGTTCCAGACTACTTCTGACAGTGAATACTAGTGTCTTTTGAACTTAGAATGGTGTTACCGTTTGTTACCATATCTGTAATGAATTCATACCAAGAGCACAGTGACAGAGGAGGCAGTTTGAGCCACCTTGCCCTACACCATACCACCATGAGCATACAGACTGCTGGTGTGAGGAACAGTTCTTGGAAGGAGTTTGCAGTACTGTAATAATTTTACAGCTGTTAGTGGCTGTTACTATTTTACAGCATCTCTCTTCTTGCTTGTTGGAGATGAGAGTCTCCATTTGAATTACAGCTCCCTTTCTGTAGTGCTTTGTTTTTATCCTCTTATTTATTAGATCCATTTCGCTGTCTGTGTGCTGAGATGGTACATTTTCCTGTTCTCTTCCCAAGTGGTATTTGTGTAATCCTTTCTTAAAAACTTAGAGTGATGAAAATTCCAGTGTAAAATTGTGTCCTGAAAGATTTCCCAATGCCTAATCTAAACCATCCTTGCAGCATATGAGCTTAGCTTACCTAACTGGTAGATGAAACAGAACTACTGATGATTGTCAATTTTGTAGGGTGTTTGAAGACTGGTATTTTGTGCTCCTTTGCTTAATCACAGGCATTGAAGTTGCATTCATTTACTGGTTTCTGTAAACCTCCTAGTATCTTCTTTTTAATAAGTCCCTCTACTCTCTCCAGTTTATTTGTATCTTCTGAAATTCTAGTGCCATCGTCTAGACATACTTCTTCATCTGAGGCCTCACATGTCCCCAAGCACAAGGAACGTATGTTTCAATCATGCTCGTACATTTTGAAAGAGTGGTGCTTTTTTTGCAGACATTGCTTGACTGACTCATTCTCTCTTTGTAGTGTGCTGTAATCCTTAGGTTTTTTCTCAATAGTGTTTTTGAAATCAATTGTTCTGTATGGATTTCTGAATAGAGTTTGTCTTTATAACTTTCATTACTTTACAAAAATCACTTTGAAGTGTGGTGTATAGAAATCCTTTTTCTATTTTAACATTTGTCACCTGCACAGTTTCAAAGTGTTCGTTTTACTTCCTTGTTCTAATTTTTGAGGAAAACATTGAATAGCTTTGGAGAGTAGGCTCCTCCAGTAGTGGGATTGAGCTAACTACTAAAATTCAAGAGTGAGAACTTGGAGTCTTAACAGGTGACTCAGTAAAAATGTTTGCCCATCGGAGCAGTAGACTGTTAGAATTGTTAGGAATGGACTAAAGTCAAATAGAAAGAGTCATTATAGGATTATATATATTGCATCTGATATTTGTGGTGAATATCCTGTGCCATTCTGGCCACTCCTTTTCTAGTGATCTAGTAGCACTATAGTAGCACTATAAAAGGCATGAAAAGGAATATAAGCATGACTGAAACTATGAAATGGCTTATGTACAAGAGACATTAGAGCAGACCAGGATATTTGAGTATAATAATTTTTAACATATTTGGTAGCATAACATGATGCCATGTTATACAGTACAGTTATAAACTGGTTGATTGCAAGCTTAAAACAGATAAAAGGAGGTAGTACTTCAATGCTTAACTTGTAGTTAACTTGTGGTTAACTTGTAGTACTCTGTGATGTAGGGCATTGCAGATTAAAAGTTAAAGTATATGCAAGGTAAATTGGGATTCCTTGAATCTCGATTTTTCAATTAAAGAAGAAGAAATTCACTCACAGCTATTAAATGCAAAGTCAGTACTTTAGGAAAAATGCAGTTGCAATTCTCTGTAATATCAGTTTTGGGGTAATACTACAGTGTTTGCCTTGGTGTTGCATTCCTCCTCAGATATGGCTCCTTGTAAGATTCAGGGTGTGGGTTCGATGGATTTTTTTGTGTGATCTGATGTGGCTGTTCTTATGTGCTCAACAGGTCCTGTATGAGCAACAAACAGAGGTTCAGCTTCAGTGTGCCTTAAGGCCAGAACTTGTCTCTAGGGCATGATGTTATGTATGGTTTTGTTCTGACAGTAAATTATTTCATAGTAGAAATTGTTGTAGAAATTTCTATTCAAAAAGGTTCATTCAATATAAAGGTGTTGGCCCAGCTTTAGGTATTGTGTATGCTTTCCTGACCATGTCTCACAGCATAGCTTCTTCCACTCCCCAGCATTGCTATCATACATCACTTCTCCAAAGTTTTAATTTTTTTGATCTCTTCTGTATTAGGATATTTTTGTTGCAGGAGCTTGCTAAGGTTCTGAGCACCTCAGATGAAGGGCAAATAGGATTTTATTAACTGCTGTGTTTATTGTACTGGTCTGTGTGTATTTTGATAAGGTTTTTCTGATACAAACCAAGAACAAAGTCTGGCATTTAGTTAATAAGCAAATTCTGCTTTTGAGAAGTTGCTGAGTTGTTCTCTAATTGACAAAACTTTGAGGCCCAGAGGAGGAAATTTAGGCCGGTAGCACCATGTAATACCAGGGACGTTCAGAAGAGGAGATCCTTAAGAAAGCAGTGAAAAAGCACTCTGAAGCAGTAATTTGTATTGCAGCTTTGACATTTGAATGAAGAATTAATTTTTCATTGCACAGAGTTTTGTTCAGTAAATCTTCATAATTACTGAACTTTGTAAAGCAAAAGTCCCATAAAACTGGATAGCTAGCTTCAAAAGGAAAAATCCAAATTCTGGTCTGCTGAATGGAAAACTGCTTGTTTCTCTTCATACAGTAGCTCAAAACTTGAAAATTTTAATTTGACCGTTAGTTTTTGTTACCAAGCTTTGTTTACCAAGTGAGATCATACTTTAATTTCTTGTGTTCTGGTCCACATTGGAAGCACAGGTTGATGAGTTTGTATTTGGTAGGTATTTAATACACGGTTTTTTTGTGTGTGTAGAGTAAATCAGTTGGAGCTGTGCTGATCAGGATAGCCACGTGAAAAACAGATTGCCAGTGGAGGGTGTGGATGCCCCAAACCTTGCATTGTTCAAAGGCAGGTTGGATGGGGCTCTGAGCAGCCTGGAATAGGAGGAGGTGTCCTGTCTGTGGCAGGAGTGTTGGGACTAGATTATATTGAAGATCCCTTGTAACCCTTTAACATTCTATGATTCTAGGGAAGAATCAGAAGCGCATAGTCTGTAACTGCAGAGGCAGGTTCATTTACTCGCTGTCAGACACACTTAGCCTATGACTGGGAGACATAATCCTTGTCTCTCAAATACACTGTGAACCTGAGCATAGGTGTAGTCATAGGATGTACATTAAAGGTAATTTATCATGTGGTAAATATGAGGCCCTCAATGTTTTTAAGTTAGAAGAAAAAACCCTTAATTTCATATACAAAATCTAGGTAATTTTGTTGGTGAATTACTGGTATTGCCCATATGAAATTATTTTAACAAAACTGATTAAATAGAAATATATGGAAGATGCTCTTTAAAGGCTGGTGTTAACACCCTCCCCCCCGATTTTATTTTAAATAATGACATGGTTTTATACTGTTTTATTTTAAATGCAGGTGAACCAAGGAAATTTGACCCAAAGTTCAGAGGACCTGTTCATAGCAGGTAAATATCACAACCCATTCTGTTAAATTCTTTTGGTGAACAGGGGTTAAAAATATTTGTTAGCAAAACTTGTGAAATTGATTCTGCAAGTCTTCTAAATCTAGACCACCATCCTTAGTACCCTTGAGGATGGATGATTACTGGGGAGTGTTGTGTTCTCTTAAGTCTTTTTAGTTTGAATGCCAATTCTGTGTCCCTTGCATTGACTAGTATCTGCCATCCCACATGTGCAGTAGTTCTGACGCACCTCTTTGTGGCAGAGCCTCTTACCAGAGCAATCTGGCTTGACTTCACTTAATTTTATGAAGTGCAGATGAAAGCATGTTACCACTTAGAAGGTTCATTAATTTATGAGCAGAGTGTAATTCCTCAGAAAGCATCTAAGGAAATCATAGAATCATTAAGGTTGAAAAATGCCTCCAAGATCATGAAGTCCAACTTTTAACCATGGTTAATTTTTCAGTATTTTTCCAGATGCAGAGAGCTAAGTTCTAAACAAGAATTTGCTGTCCTTATTGAGAAGAATAAATTAGAGAACCACAAGTTATTTCGGTTTTATCATTCTCAGGAGAAAATTTATGATAGAGAAGATCACTGCAGACTTGTCATACTGTCATTTGAATACACACACTCTTCTTGTCTATGAAGGATATATTTTTTCCTTTCTGAAAGCTAATAATTTTATAAATAAATAGACCTACTTGTTTAGGGAGTTTGTCCTTATTTGTGAAGTGTCTTTATGATGCTGCCGGTGTATCAAGCCAATCTTGACTGGTGTCAGAATTGCATCTGAATGGAGGCTGGGAAAATGAGAAGCATTGTTTTAGCATTGCTTCTTCAGTTTTGGGCAGTTGTCATATCTTAGGTTACTGTCATATTGACCCTGCATCCTGTACCACCTCGACCTCACCGAAAGTTTATTTCAGTGAGATGATAAAGCTATTCCTCTCTGTGAAGGGAGAAGTGTCCACACTTGGTAACATATTTCATGTTCTCCAGCTGTTTAAAAACTCTCTAAACCTCTTTTATGTTAAAAGTGTTTCTCTGTAAGAGGAAACATGGGTTGGAAAACAGAAAGAATGGCAGATGCTAAAAATGAATTCTGAGGCAGATGTTCTGTAGCATGTCTTGCCACTTATGTGATCACTTATATGATAAGCGATCTCATGGGTTCACTTGTTTCAACAATATTTAAATCTGTTTCTCAATATGTTCTCATTGTCTGCAGTGAAAAAAGCATAGGCATTTATTTGCTGGTCTTGCTGCAAAAACAGGACCTTACACCTCAAATGTGAGTTTGTGACTAAAACTTCTGCAAGATGCTGGTCCAGATATCTCATTCAGATGTTAAAACACCCTATGACAATCAGTGGTTTTGAAGGGTCGTATTAAACACCTTATTTTTAAAAAGTGTTTCTTCTTGCCCCTAGACGCTGCACAGACGTTATTTGCTGTGTGATCTTCATAGTTGTCATTCTGGGTTACATTGCATTGGGAGTTGTGGGTAAGTAAATAGAGGTATAGTAATGCATTTTCATATAGAGGGAGGCAGCTTTGTGAATGTTAGAATTTTTAATTGAAATGTTCCTTTTGCTTATATTTGTGCAAAGCTTTCAAATCAATAAGTAATGCGTTTTGTAGAAGCAAATAATGAGTTGACATTCAGTATTTATTGTAATTCACAGAATCATTGGATAAGGCTGAAAGGGACCACAGTGGGTCATCCAACATCCTTGTTCAGAAGGGTCATCTCAGAGCATGTGGCACAGGATTGCATCCAGATGGTCCTGGAAGATCCCCTGTGAGGGAGACTCCACACCCTCTCTGGGCAATCTGCTCAAGTGCACAATCACTGTGCAGGAAAGAAGTTCTTCCTCATGTTCATGTGGAACTTCCTGGTCTCAGTCCCTGCCCGTTCCTCTGGTGCCATTTCTGGGCCCCCAGAGCAGAGCTGGTTCATACTCTGCCCCCTCCCTGCGCCCAGGGACACCCAGGGACACCCAGGGACACCCAGGGCTGAGGCCCCTCTCAGCTGAGGCTCCTCTCCAGGCTGAGCAGCCCCAGCTCCCTCAGCCTTTCCTGGGCACTGAGATGCTCCAGCCCATGCTCAGCTCCAGGAGCTCCTGTCCTGCTGTGCTGAGGATCCAGAGCTGCACAGAGCCCTGCAGAGGAGCCTCCAGGGCTGGCACAGGGCAGGGTCACTGCCTG
>JAOTBB010000414.1:30619099-30632257 GCA_025629985.1 Chamaetylas fuelleborni | reverse complement strand
CTGTGCTGAGGATCCAGAGCTGCACAGAGCCCTGCAGAGGAGCCTCCAGGGCTGGCACAGGGCAGGGTCACTGCCTGGCCTGCTGGGAATGCTCTGCCTGAGGCACCCCAGGATCCCACTGGGCTCTTGGCCCCCAGGACAAACTGCTGGCTCAGGGAAGGCTTGTTGTCCCTGAGGACCCCAAGGTCTTTCTCTGATGAGCTGCTTCCCTGCAGGTAATTTGGGAGAAGTTCAAAGCCATGTGTTTGCTGACAAAAAAAAACCTTGTAAAATTAAATGTGTTCAAAAAAATTACATAGTTTGATAAGTTTGCTGTCATAAAGTAACTGTGTTGGAAAATTTCCGGCGAAGAGGTAGAAAAAAACAATTTGGGTTGAAAGCAGCCCTGAGGAAAAGGAATTGGCAATGCTGATTGATGAGGTTTGGCCATGAGCCAGCCACGTACACTTGCAGCCCAGAATGCAAAATGTATTTTGGGCTGTGCTGAAAGAAGTGTGGTCAGCAGGTGGAAGGAGGGATTCTGCCCCTCTGCTCTGCTCCTGTCAGACCTCATCTGCACTCTGGAGCCCCTGGACGGGGAGGACGCTGACAGGCTGGAGCAGGTCCAGAGCAGAGGGGCTCTGAGGGCTGGAGCCCCTCTGCTACGGAGAGGCTGACAAGTTGGGGTTGTTCAATGTCGAGAAAGGAAGGCTCTGGGGAGGCCTTAGAGCCCATTCCAGTGCCTAAATGGTCTCCAAGAGAGCTGAAGAGGGGCTTTGCACAAGGACATGGGGTGACAGGATAAGGGGAAATGGCTTCTAAACTGACAGAGGGCGGTGTTAGGCTGGAGATTAGGAAGAAATTCTTCCCTGTGAAGGTGATGAGGTCCTGGCACAAGTTGCCCAGAAAACCTGTGGCTGCCCCATCCCTGAAAGTGTTCAAGGTCAGGCTGGAGGGGGCTTGGAGCATTGGATTGCTTTCTTACAGTTTAATCCATATTGTAGTATAGCTTACTGTGCTTTGCATTTTAGTTTTTCATTAGGAAACCTACTAATCCGAATTCTTCAGTGTTGATCAACAAAGTATAAAAAAAAAATGGTGCTTTAGAAGTGATACATTTTCATGCTAGCTAGTTTTAATCATTAACTGTGAGCACTTGACTAAAATCTTAAGACGTATTTTATATTTTGCAGCTTGGGTGCATGGGGACCCCAGAAAAGTGATTTATCCAACTGACAGCTATGGGCAGTTCTGTGGTCAGGGAGACACCCCCAATGAGTGAGTACTAAATCCATTCATATACCTTTATTACTCATGCACTGGGAATTCCATGTGAGGTTTCAAATCTCTCTGTCAAAGAGACTCTTTTACTGTATTTTTTCCAGATAAAGCTCAGAAATATGTTTGTTGCCCAGTGCAAATCCAGATCCAAATTATTACTGTAATGCAGTTGTTCATGTCATTTAGAGAATATATTTGTAAGGTATCATTATAACTTAAATATTGTATCAGCAGTTTCATAGAGAGTGACTAGCTGGCACAGCTTCTAACTGCCAAAGTTTGGGTAATTCATAGCCTGTTGAGTAATTCTTCATCCATCTTGGGATAAGAGTAGTCTTAAGGCATTGTAAACTGGTCTATAGTTTTGTCAACATGCACCAGGTAACAGAAAAGTTTATAGTGAAAGGCTCTTGGTTTTTTTCTGGTGCTTATCTGGTGCTGGTAGAGAGGAGACTAAGTAGTCTGGGAGATGGGCAACTGCTACAATATCCTCCTTGGATAAACAGGAGGTAAATACAGCTAAATGGCTCCATTAACTTATCACTGGTTTTCAGTCATTTTAGATTTTGAATTGTAAGAGTTAAATTAGTTACTTGATACCAACAGAGTACTTACACATGAAGATAGCTTATGCTCAAGGAAGAACGATGTTGCATCGATTTTTTTCTCTGAAAATCTAAGTGGTTTAAGAAACAATTTTATAAAGATGTTTGCTTTTTCACTCACCGCCTTCCTTTCAAAAGGTAAGTTTTAGGCATGCTTTATGCCCTTGTCACTGTCAAGAAGCTGGATGCTATGCTAGCGTTTGATAAAAACTCTTTTCTGCTTCTTTCTTTTCCCATTAGCTTTCTGAGGAACAAAATGAGGAAGCCACTGTCCGAAGGGCAGTTCAGAAGGGGAGGAGCAGGAGATAGAGACCGGAACAAAAGTAGAGCTAGGGCTATATTTACTCTCAAGTTTTTTACAGGGGAAACGGGGTAGTGAAAGATAAATAGTTCTCTGACTATGCTTCACAGCAATTGTTGGAGAGTCAAACTTCCTGAGGAGGAAAAACAAGAAGAAAAGGTTGTAGTGGTGTGTCTGTTCCCCTCACCACACCCCTTCTCTGCTCCCCACCTCGCTGCCAATTTGTCCTTGTCCCCTCTGTTGCCAGTGGGAAGTAGTGGACAAGTGGCTTTGGGAGTCTCAGACTTCAGCTTCAATATCCTGTGTGATGTGGAGCCAGGTGTTTCTTACCATTCACTCACATTCCCTCTTTCTTTTTGTTGCTTGAGTCTTCCCTTTAGTTATTTCTTACACTAGTTTTGGTTTCTTTTTTCAAATGACTCTCCCTATATGGAATTGCTGGAGAATAATACAGCTACTGAGACTGCATTTTGGAATTTATTTGGTACATTGAGGAGATTGTTATAAAAATATAAATCAGAAGACACATAGTGCAACCTACCAGAAAAGCAGGAGTGTTTATGGCAGTAGGTGAGGACACCCCTCTGAATGAGTCCCTCTAGTCCCTGGAGTGGGGCTGTGGATATGCTTGTGCGGCTTTCGTCAATACCATTGTTTTTTGGATTCCCTGAAAGTAAGCAGTGGGAAAGACTAACCCAGAGCTGTGGTTTTCTGGAGTCCCCAAGGGTTTAGTCTGAGACATTCTTCTGAGAAAGTAATCACAATCTTCGTGTTTTGAATCTTGTCCTTGTAACAAGTATTTTCAACAATCTCACTGAGGAGTAGAAAGGACAAGTTAGAAACATAGCCAACACTCACAACTTGTGCAAAAACCCATTTGAACTCCAGCAAATGCTGTGCAGTCAAATAAATTGTTTGTATCATCATGAAAGTCTCTGGTAGACCTCTTCATGTCTTCTTGTAATGTTTCCATTAGTTGCTGTGTAATCTCTGAACTTGTTTTACATTCTACAGAGCATAATGTACTCATGGAATACAACACAGTTTCATTATACAGAATACAAACCTAATTCTCAGTGGGTGTTTTCATGTGTTATGTGTATGTTTAAACTTTCTTTTCTGCTGTCAATACCAGCAAGTGGGCAAAGAAAAAAAAATTCATAAATGGTTTTGCGTAGCTCACAGATCATAAATACCTTCAAGAAACTATTGAAAAATGATGACATTTCAGTCCAAAATTGTATTCTATTAATTTAAAGAAATAGCAACTAATGACAGTGAATTAGTTTTGCCAGGATGCATCTTTTCTTAAACAGTGCATAGCAGAATATACCTCAGTGAAAACAAGTTAACCTTGTAAAATGTCAGGCAGTTGAGTTAATCCCAGTCTTAAATGGAGCTTGAATGTGCAGTGGTGCTGTGTGATGGCTTTGAAGGCATAGGCCTATTCAGCAGTTGGTGGGATTCACATGCTGCTGGGAGAGCAGAGGATATGTCCCAGACTGGGGGATACAGTGAGATGTAGAAGCAGACTGGTGTTGAAGCAGGACAGATAGAAGAGGGGCAGCCTTGTTAGCTCAAGCACCCTGCATTGTTAATACTGCCATCCTGCTCACAGACAGAGCTCCCACTGTGCTGCATTGCCATAGTGAAGGTCAGTGAGGGCTCAAACACTGCTTTGTGGGGTCTCTTGCACATCACAGAAGCATAGAATAGCCTGAGTTGGAAGGGACCTTAAAGCTCATCGTGTTCCAGCCCTCGTTCCTTGGCCAGTGACACCTTCCACTAGATCAGGTTGCCCTGTTCAACCTGGCCTTGAACTCTTCCAGGAACGGGGCAGCCACAGCTGCTCTGGGCAACCTGTGCCAGGGCCTCACCACCCTCACAGCCAAGAATTTCTTCCCAATATCCCATTTAAACCTACTCTCTGTCAGTGGGAAGCCACTCCCTGTTTTCCTATCAATCCAGGTCCTTGTAAATAGCCTCTCAATATTTTTTGTAGGCTCCTTTCAGGTACTGGAAAGCCACAGTTAGGACATCTCTGAAGCCTTCTCTTCTCCAGGCTGAACAATCCCAATTCTCTCAGCCATTCCTCATGGGAGAGGTGCTCCATCTCTCTGACCAGCCTGGTGGCCCTTCATGGTCAATAGGGGGGCGTATGCACCATTTCCCTCAGGGACACTCATAACCCCGAGCAGCTGGCTTTGAAGGCTTGTTTAAAAAGAGCAGGTCTACTGCCGTACTATCTTCACTAGAGCTATCTGATAATTTTCTGACATAGCAAAGACTAGCAGCGCATTTTCCTGTCTTCAAAACCCAGGTCTTTAAATCAAGAGATCTTGGGGTCCTCAGTTTCCAACAAATCCAGACTTAAGTGACAGCTACCACAAGGCTCCAAGTTCCAGTAGATATCAATTATGTGGGACTGACAGTCTGACCCTTACTTTTATCAAAGGGCATCTTGTCAGTGTTATTAGTAAATGCTATTATATTCTGTTTTCTGGAAAACTGCTTTTGGTTTCCAACCATAAAAAGCTTCTGATTGATTTTGGTGCCACCTTCTGATCAACAAAAATTAGGCAGCTTTTACAGTGAAGCATTTGCTGATGGTGAATTTGCATGCAGTGCATACACAGGATGTTGAGAGGCTGTGGTGTTTTTTCAGGGTTATTTTACAAACCTCACCCTCTCGAGGCAGGACTACAGATACATGGATTGTTTCAGCTTAAAATCTTGCTGTGGAAAAAAGCTTGTCAAAATTAGCATTCTTGAGAGCAAATACTTCTAGTTTCATAGATGTCCTGATGTGAAACATTCAAGGTCTGCTTGGGATTTTTTTTTGTCTTGTGTTTGCAAGGATTGTATGGGTATTCACAATAATAGAATTTAAATATCAATATATGCTACAAATTTTGGAATGGTAGGATAATGTATAAGCACCTATATTTATGATGATAATTATCTTGTATCCATTTCCATAGGAACAAGACCATTTTGTTTTACTTCAACATTCTGAAATGTGCCAGCCCTGTAGTGATAATAAACCTACAGTGCCCTACAACACAGGTGAGTGAAAATGTAGAGATAAAATATTTTCCCTGCATCTTAGTCTTGGTGCTTAAAAACGAAACACATTTGTTTGGATTTAAAAATTGTTGTTTATGTCCTTCAAAATATAACATGATTGTTTTATAAATTACTTGTACCACACACTATCTGTAGCATGTGATGGTCAGAAAAATGAAATGGAAATGCACAAGATTTGTATTTTGCGTAAGAGTAGGCAAAAAAAGTCTGCTGACTTGAATACAGCAATTTTTTACTTATGAATTCATCACAGGCAGCTATCCAGTAGTATTCAGTGCATGCAGAAAATATTTATACCTAAGGTTTTTAAAGCTAGACATGTTCAAGAATCTGTGCATATTGCCAGTGATAGGAGTATCTGGGTGTGGTTGGAGCCTACGGCTCTTTCAGAAGTGAAGATTTTGAAAGCTTGTTCTTGCCTTATGCCACAATTTCTACTCCGTTTGTTGTGCTGTGACTCCTCATGAAGGTGTGAAATAAACCCACTGCATTTGTGTGGGTTAAGGTTAACCTCTTTGGAAACCAATCTTTCTTACAAGTCTGTTTTCCTGACCATAAAACATGGAAATCTGCAACAAGGAAGAGCAAGCTCCCTCTTAACATTGGCTAGTTGCTGTCAGGATGAAAACTTGCTCCATCAGCTGCAGATCTGCTTCAGGAATCCCCATCTGTCCACATGCAGACACTGACACTGTTACCCTGCAGTCTTTAGACTCTTTAACTAGAGCAGCTCAGTCTGTTCAGAAATATGAGGTCTTTGTGTGGGATTTGACTGGTGCTGTGGTCAAGCCGGCAATGGCCATAAATCACATAGGGTGAAATACTTGTTGAAGGAGTTTTTGGGAGTAGAGTAGTTACTGTGTTAATTTTCAGATATGCAACAACTCCAAAACTAAGAATGCTGTTTTTGAATGCTGTTTGTTACTGCGGATGGTTAAATTACTGGTCTTTTTGGAAAATGATGGAGAAAATTTTTTTTGATCAGTCCTCTTTTGAACTGCAGAGTCCTTCATTTCTGACCTATACATATAAATTGGAGGAGAAAAAAACCCCAAGAACTAACGTGAGAAGAGCTTCAGTTCTTGAATAAGACTGGATTTGAAAACTATTATTACAGTCCATTGGATCCATAGACAGCACATTTCACTGCCTGTTTCATAGATGGCAAGCAGTTCACTGCAAAGTGTGTACTTGTGAGTCACCCGTTGCCCCAGCAAGGACAAAACTCTTCTTTCTTTGTTCCTTGTCCTGTGGGTAGTCTGTAGGACTGAAATACTCACTTAGAAAGACCCTCTTGCAGCATCTCCCCTGTTCTAAGGATGAGTACAAGACCTTTTCCCAAAATTCTTTGAGTTGAATTACTTATGACAGAATGCCCTTGACATGAAAGAGTTTTTGTGCATGATGTCTCTCTGGTACTCAGACAGCAGAACTTTGCGAAGTATGTTTGGATAGCACAGCTGTGGAAACAAACTGCCTTCTAGAAAAGGCTGAAACTTGCTATAAAGATGGAATTCAAACCACCTCACAGTCTTAATGCTGAGGAGTCAGAATGTCTGTCAACTTGTGTGATTCCAGGGGCCAGCAAAACCTTGAGAGTCTGTTTATCGGGCCAGCCACTTCTCCATATCCTAAATCTAAATCACTTCTCAGTAGATGCATTCAATAAACCCCAGTCCTCACCTGATTTCTCACACAAATCCAGCTTATAATGACTGTACCTTGATTCATGTGAAGTTCATGTTTGACGTGTGCATCCCCTGGCTTTGTAACTAGGAGAGATCCATTCTTAGTCCGCAGTTAAAATTCACTTTTGAGTGATTTACACCTAACTTGACAATATTTGTAGAGTGTAATTGGCTGAAGAGGTTTTATAGATGGGTGAAACAACAGTACCTGAGACTTTTGATTTTAGTGAGACTTTCTTTAAATAAAGTTCTCCTTATACATGTAGTAGAAAGAAATTGTATGCATCCTGTGAAAGTAGTGTCACGCCACCTTGCTCATGTGTACTGCTGCTGGTAGAGGTAGAGGAGGACCTGACAGGCTTTTTCTTGCTGTCCAAAAAGATAAGTAATACTCTTCAACAGACTGAAAGCTCTTCTTACCTATCAGAATGTGTAGAACCTAAGACAGAAAGAGGGGCTTGGTATGCCAGATATGAGGAGAACACACTTTGAAAGTGTTTTCTATCAAAGAATTCTGGAAGTATTCATTTAGGGAACCAAAATGTCAACATATCCCTTCTAGCTCCTGCAGTAAACATTACTGAAGGCAGTGGCATTTTTCTTACTTTTTCATTACACCGACTTTCCTTACCCTTCTCTACCCAGCATGTATCTTTACTTACTTTTTTCTTTTATTGCAGCTTTGTGTCTCAAAGTGCCCAGACAGATTTGCAACCTACTCTGATGTTCAGGCTTCCTACAGATATAAACCAGATCAGTGGAATTACTTCAGGCAGTTCTGCAGACCTGGTTTTAACAATCCTCGCAAGGTGTGTATGTATCTCTAGATGATAAAGGCTGTTTTTTCTTCAAGCAGTATGTAATGTGCATGATTTTATGAGCTGCATCAAAGCTTTGAATTATTCTGATTTCAGCATAGAAAATGTCCCGTTTATGTGATTTGACAGTTGTTTAATCCAGGCTGAAAGTCTTGAATGCTCACTACATCCCTCACTCTTCAAATGATTGCTGTTTGCTTAAAAGACTACCTGCAGCTACTCATGTAGTTGCAGTACTGTGGCAAGCAGCATCCTTTAGTACTTAGGTACCCCACAGTGGTAGAGTGGAGTGTCCCAAACCAATTCTTAAGGCTAAGTCATCTATAGCTACTTGGAAAGTTAGCTAAGAAAATTAGCCTATCCTTCATATAACTGATTTTACACTCAAATGTACTGCATTACTTCTCCCATCTTTAAAACATCTTGCAGTTCAGCTAATTGGGTTAAATTCTAACTTTACTTTAAGAGAAAAGGTGAGGGGTAGGCAAGGAACAATTGCTCAGTCAGTTCTAGCTTAGATGCTGATCCAAAGGTCTTTTCTTTAATGTCACTAGAAAAGAAAAGAGTAGTCTTTTTCCAAATCTCAGTGACAGTTTGGATTCTTACTTAGATACAAATATATTTTGCAGCTCCACCAGGGAAATTTTGGGAGGAGGTTACAAAGCCCAGTTTGGGGCATTCCCTCAGATTGGGTGAGAAACAAACACTAGTTATACTGCTATGTATTCAGCGTTCCTATTTTTCCCCCCTTTTCAGTCTGCTGCTCAAGTCCTACGTGATGAAGATTGTCCTTCGATGATTGTTCCAAGCAGGCCTTGTGAGTGGCTCTACTTCTTATACACGTCTTAGCAGATTGTGAGCATTCTTATTAAAGCACAACTCTAGTCTGAAGTGTATTTTGTGACAACGTCACCAGGAGATGTCTGTTGTCTGACATTGACATCCATTCAGTTTTAAAGTATAAGTCAATTCAGTTTGAAAATACAAATGTTAATTAATATTTTTTCTAACAGTCATCTGGGTACATTGAAGCTGAGCTCTTTTTTGTTCTTGAATCATCACTGATAGCAAAAGCTCTTCAACTCAAATTGTGCCTTCCAAAACAAGACCAGGCAAAGCCATTGGTATTAAGAAAATGCTACAAATGTTGGAAGGATCATATGGCCAGCTGTTGAAGTTCAAATGTTCAGCCCAGTTACAATGCAGCTCTCTTTTCAGTGCAATGCTGGCTACGTAGGGCATACAGAAGAATTTAGGGGCAAGAAATGTCACAATGCTAAGCAAGTGTTTATGAGTAGTTAACCACTGATCTCAGAGCTCATCTCAGCTGCACAAGTGTAGTACTGACCCACACTCTTATGGAAATAAGAAATTGCTGTTTATTTTTGCCATACTTCTTTAAAGTAGGGATCATGTAAACCAGGAACAGGTCATTAAAAGGACAATGTGTATTGCATTTTTAAAATGTAGTATGAATTTGTATGGAAGCTAAAGTACTGACCCAAAAGACTAAATAATTTGCAAAGAAGTTCTTATATTCTTTTTGACTACATCAAGGAGCAAAGATTACGGGTGGGGGGGGGAAATATATGTTAAGATATGTTACTTAATCATTCAGTCAGAGTAATTGCTGGAGGAGATACACCAGACTGAATATTGAGCCTTGGCATCGGTATTTGTTGGAATCTGGTAAGGAAAGTGCTGAATCGTTATGTGAAGTACAGATCTGAAGCAGGACTCACCTGTTCCTTTCTTTGGAATGGAACCAAGGACATTTTGCAGCAAAGAACAGGGCAGTGTAAATGTGTATGCAAACATCTCTCCTTTTCTCACTCTTTTATAATCTCTTCCCTCTCTCTAACCAGTTGTTTTTGTCTTTTTTCCGTTGCTTCATCTCTAGCAATATCTAGTGGCTGGTACTGGAGCTCATCCGGCATATAAGGAAGCTGACACTTGCTGTTATATATTGTTTTGGGGGCTAATATGGTTAGTGACCAGTCAAGTGTAATCTGTTCCTGGGAGGTGGTCTGGTTATTACCATAAAATGATGTATTTGAGAAGCTGCAGTTTTTATAAGATTACTGACAGAGAGTAAGTTCCACATTTATTAAAAATTCTTAAACTCCTGCATCTAGTACAGTTGTTGTTTGGTAGGACTTAGAGTCTCCAGTTGACATCTGTGATCCCACCCTGCCTGAGCTTAGGCAAAAAGCCCCAGAGCGTAAAAATCATAATCTTGAATGTAATGGCTCTTCCAAGATTTGTCAAAGTCAACATATTGTTAGCTAATCAGCTGAAAAACAATTGACTGTGAATCTGAAATTATTTAAATATGTTACAAAACACACATTACAAAAGTGGAGCTTGACATGAAATGTAATATGTAGGGTTTGTTTTGATATTTTGAATAGTTCTGAAGAGATGCTTCCCAGACTTCTCCACGAAGAATGGTGTGTTGACCGTGGCAAATCAGACTACATTCAAAGATGGAAGAGGGAAAACAAGAAATGTAACTGATCTCAGGGAAGCTGCAAAGTAGGTTTTACCCTTCTTCAGTTTTTGTTGGATTCTAAGATTGTGCAATAATTTAGTAATGGAAAAAAAATCAGAATCTGTTGTAGCAATTAACTGAGGGTACCCAAGCAAGACTTGGTAGTAAATGATCTCTCTGTGCCTGAGCACTTCCAAAGTTCCATTAAAGAAATCGAGCACTGTGGTGTGCAGAAAAGAGCAAAAAGTTTTAGTCTGATGGTCTCAGTCGTTTGTTGAAATCATTCTTGTTTTTCCCAGCGAAAATAAGTTTTTTGAGGAAAGTTAAATGAGGTTCAAAATGCAATCCTCATGCTGCAGGACTCGGGCCAGCCAGTAATGACCTTGGCTGTCCTGTTCTGTGATGACCTTTCCACTGCTGTGGCCTGGCCTAGTGCTTCGGGCGTCTCACCTCTTCAGAGTGCTCCTGCTCCTGGAAAAAAGTTAGAAAATCTAGTAAAAAATCTATTGGGATATTCTTCAGAAAACAATTATATGGGCAAACATTCTGCAGGATAGAAAAACAGTTCCATGAAGTTCTTCACTGACGTGTTTTCTGGTTCTGTGCTATTAGCAGTTCTAGGGTCACAACTGTTTGTTCCTTGGTACATTGCAGATATTGATAGTATACACTTAATGACTTAATAAGCAATTCTGACAATGAAGCCTTTTTAATGAAGTTTTTTTCAGGACTTGTAGAGACATTCTTATGCAGTTTTTTTCTTTGCTGTAACTGATTGATGTTGGCTTGGTGACAGAAGTGGAGCTGAAAAGTTCTAATGTACTCTTACCACTGCCAAAGATATTTCGAATTCTTTCACTGATCCTATTTGTCATTTAAATAAATTATCCTTTTCTACCTGAAGCAACTTTTTCTTTGATTTTTCTTTTCTCAGTGGCATCAATATTGTCCTGGATGCAAGATCAGTTGGAATGAAAATTTTTGAAGACTATGCCATTTCTTGGTATTGGATTTTAATGTAAGGGTTTTTTGGTATTTTTAGTGTTTCCAAACTAATTTTGGAGTCTGCAGGGAATAAAAAAAAAATAGATCATGTATGTATATGGTACAAATCCTACTTTAAAACGCAAGGAGCAACTGTAATTTCCTTTCATCACACATGATAATAAGGTTGTTACAGTTCTGTGGGTGAGGTAAGGATAGTGTAGCATACATACAGAGTGTCAGTTGGTCTGGAATAGCTTTGTAATATCCTGCCAGAGAGAAAATCAGGAAGTGCAGTGTTCTCTTGCAGCACCCATGTGTGCAGCAATTCCAAAACTGAAAAATCTTAATTAAGTGACTTTCAAGCTAGTTGCAGTTGCCAAGTGTCACTAGTAGATATATAAAACAGGTAGCTTCTGATTTTGTGCAAGCAATATACATTTAAAGCCATTATAATACCTAAGTTCAATATAAGCCTATAAATCCAATACAGCAGACAAAGCAATATCGAGAACAAAAATTACTGAACAGTATTAACTTTATCTTGCAATTAATATTCATTAGTCACCAATTAATTAAAATGCAGCACTGAAAAAAGAGAAGTAGCTACTTTGCTGAAGCAAGTATGTAAGTATTTGTGAATTCCTAGTCCATTAATATTGGTTTTGATGATCAACACAGCCAGTGTGTTGATCTGTTTAAACAGGAACAGAAGTCATGGCCAGGTGAGAACCTATAACGTGCACGTTAGCATACGTTAGTCAATCCTGAAAGCAAATCCATGACAATTAATGCATAGTTTAGAAAATAATATAGAGACTTAATCAGTTCAGAAACACGAGTTGTCAGCTTTTAAAGGTGCTCAGTCACTGGTGGAAAGACGGGTTTCTCCTAGTCTGATACTAAGCTCACAATATTTAGTAGCAGGAAACTCACAGATACTCAGCAAGCTTGGGTCTCTCTGTCTCTTACTGAAGTCAGGCTTATGGTACAGATTCTTTCAAAGGAGATACCACTGAACACACTGGACAGAGAAGTGACCATTTTTTTTAACAGAAATTCTGAAGCAAGTTTCTACACTTGAAATACGTTGGTTTTGGGTTTTTTTTGTAAGGAAGTGTTGCCACTTTAAAGTAGCTGGATAGAGTTTTCTTCACGCTTTTCACCAAACGATAGCATAGATCAAATGGTTTCTGGACAAATATATTTAAGTGCCAGAGTTTGGGTGATGGCAATGAAGTCTTGATGGTGAAGGGAGGCTGGATTAAAATTTAAATATGAAATTGCTGAAGTCGTTATAGCATACCCCAAAAGAGCTACTGCTTCAAGCCTCAGTTTAAGGGAACTAGTATGTTGAAGACAGTTGCTACTGTGTACTTAGTTTTGGTCTTACTAGGACTCACATATAGCTAAATATAGCATATATATAGCTAAAGATAACTTTAGATAAAGGTAATTTACTGCTTTCAAGATGGAGCTCCAAAACTACAACTTTTCTTGAGGAATGCATTCTGAATGTCAGTAAATAATTCAGAAAGAGAAAGTACATCAGGCTAGGAATCCTTTAAAGGAGTGGGAACAATGGCAAGCTTACAAAGGTTTAACTAAATAAGCTGATGTGATTTTTTATGATGAGGCTGCTCCGTTTTCTAGCTTTGTCTGTTGGCTAAATAAGCTGGGAACATTCAGAAGAAAAGTTACTGAACACATGCAGGAAGGGGGTTTAAATTTTTTTGAGTCTGTACAAATAAAAAATTCTGATGTAACACCAACTGAAAATAATGAGACATGAAATGTTCTTTGAAGCACCTGAGCTGGATATTTGTTTGATGGGATTAATATTCATATTGCTTTCTTCATAATTTTTTAGAAAGTCTCATGGAGAAAAAAGCCTTTTGCAATAATTTTTTCCTTTCTGACCTGC
>JAOTBB010000414.1:30595447-30610401 GCA_025629985.1 Chamaetylas fuelleborni | reverse complement strand
TGAGGGAGCTGGGGCTGCTCAGCCTGGAGAGGAGCCCCAGCTGAGAGGGGCCTCAGCCCTGGGTGTCCCTGGGTGTCCCTGACTGTCCCTGGCTGTCCCTGGGTCTGTCCCTCTCTGTCCCTGGGTGTCCCTGTCTGTCCCTGGGTGTCCCTGGGTGCAGGAAAGGGCAGAACAGGGTCCAGGCTCTGCTCTGGGGGCCCAGCAGTGGGACAAGTGAGCAGAAACTGATGCATTAAATTTTATTGTATTGCAGTGGTGATGCACACCCTGCTGATGTCTAAACACTACAAGAGAAAGGAATTAGAATTGATCTGATTTTGTTTCATGTCCAAACCAGGCAAATCCATGAAGTGAACACTAGAAATAGGGAAAAGTAATTCAGTGTAAAGATTACTCCCTTTTTTAATAGTCTGAGATACATAAGTTAAGTTGTAACCACAACCACAGTTTGTATTGAATTGTATAGCTCAGTTTTTCATTTCAACCATGGTGATTTACCTGAACATCCCACTTGGTCTCTAGTTTTCAAGTAATTCTTCTTTTTTCCCCTAATTGAGCAAATGTTCTTTAATGAAGCATTTATCTATCTTAAAAGTAGATTCCTGAAATTCAAATTCTGTTTTTTCAAGTTTCGAGGATGTGGTGAGCAGCCCTCTTTGCTAATTCCTAGTTTAAAGTTGTCTTTGCATAAGACTGCGTAAGTCCTTGATATGAAGCCTTAAATATGTAAACAGGTCACGTAGTGTTGCAGTTTTGAATGTGATAATGAAACATCAAGCAGAGTTATGTTATTTGTATTAACCTGCTAAACTTCAAGAGGCTATGTACATAGAATTCATTGCTTATGATTGTGTTGTTTATTTTCTTTCTATTTAGACTTTTAACACAACCAATGTGACTAAACTGTGCCCAGGTGCTCAGTGTACTTTTGCTTTTTATGGAGGAGAAAGCCTGTACCATAAGTACATCTTCATCTTCCAGTTAGCCAATGCCTTTGTCTTTCTCTGGCTGGTGAACTTTGCAATTGCACTGGGTCAGTGTACCCTTGCTGGTGCCTTTGCCTCTTATTACTGGGCCTATCGAAAACCAGCTGATATTCCACTGTGGCCACTCTTCTCTTCGTTTGGACGAGCAATACGGTAAGACTGTGGAGCTGGGAGTGAGCCTTGTCACGTCTCTGACACGTGCCCTTTTTACATCTAGGGAAGACAGTTTTAGAATATCATAAGAAAATGGTCAGCCAGCATTGTGGTTTAATCTGCATGGCAGTCAAGCCCCCCAGAGCTGCCTGCTTGTTTCCCCACAGTGTGATGGAGGAAACAATCTGAAAATGCAAAAACACATGGGCTGGGATGAAGACAGTTTAATAGGTAAAAGAAAGCTGTATGCACAAGCACGCAAAGCAAGGAATTCATTCCCCATTTCCCACAGGCATGCATGTGTTCAGCCATCCGCAGTACAGCAGGGCTTTGTGAATAGCAGTGTCTTGGAAAGACAAACTTTGTGACTCCAAGTGCCCCCCTCCTAGCCCTCCTTCCATCAGCTGTTACTGCTGAGCACAGCACAGGATGGTGTGAGGGATCCCTGGGGTTGTTTGGCATCAGCCATCCTGGCCATGTCCCCTCCCAGCCCTTCATGCACCCCCAGCCTGCTTACCAGTGGGGCAGGGTGAGGAGCAGAGCAGTCCTTGGTGCTGTGCAACTGCTGCTGGACAGTGGCTAAAACATGGATGTGTTACCATAACTGTCCTGGTCAAAAATCCAAAACATAGCATAGCACGAGCTACTATGGAAAAGACTAACTCTAGTCCATCCAACCAGCACAACTGGGAGATGTAGTTATCTGGGGAAGGCTGAATCCTGTAGCCCTAGAGCACCGAGGCTGCTGCAGCCCCCTGCCCCCAGGTCCAACAAACTGTAATGCTGAGCAGGTGCTCTGAGTGGACAGACACATGAAATGCATGTATACAACACATGTGTACCCAGATTGAGAGGCAGACACAGCCCTCACAAACACCAGCAGCACCAATGGCTTCATCCTGTTCCTCTGTGGTGGATCAGGATGAAGGTCCCTTAATTTTATGTATTTCCCACTAATGGACTTTCCTTCACTTCCTATTTTATTTGTGTATACATACCCATGTGCATACACATATCCATGTACGTAGGCATACGTGTGTTATAACAGTCAAATATTTTGTTTTTAGATACCATACAGGTTCACTGGCATTTGGAGCCTTAATTATTGCAATTGTCCAGCTTATTAGAATAATACTGGAGTACCTGGATCACAAACTGAAAGGTGAGATTTACTAATCTACTCTAAATTGATAAGGCCTTCCTTGCTAAATTACTTCCTTAGTTTCCCAAGCTATTTTTTAGCAAGGAAAAGAGTCTAATTCCACACTATCTATTGTAGTTTCTTCTGAAGCCAGAAAATTTGTCTTCATTTACTTGAACTGAGTCTATGTTCTTGGGAACCTAATGCAAAGTTCAGATGGGATATGAGTATGATTTAATTGAAAGCTAGGGAGTTAAATTTGGTTGAGAGAGAGAGAGTCCATACCTAGAAATAAAGAGATAATGTCACAATTTAAGATCTTCTTCTTCTTCGTCTTCTTTCTATATACTGAGGACTGTTCATGAGTTCTATGTATGATGTACCCTCTCCTGCGCTTTTCAGGTACTCAGAACTCCTTCACCAGATTCCTTCTCGGCTGCCTCAAGTGCTGTTTCTGGTTATTGGAAAAATTCTTAAAATTTGTAAACAGAAATGCCTACATCATGGTATGTCCCATGTCTGCATGTGGCCTCCCCTATCTAGGACACTAAAATATCCTAAACACTACTAGTTGATCAGAAGCCAGCAGTACTTGAACCTGCTGAATAAACAGGATTTATGGGAGTTTTCAGTAAATGGGAGTTTTCAGTTTATGGGAGTTCTACCATGAAAAAGTAAGATGATTTTTTTCCTTGTAATTTCAGCCTCTTTTTTTCCCTGTCTGTGTCCATTACCTTCACCTCCAAAATAAGTGGGAAGGGGTGGAATAACTGGTTAACTCCCCTTGTAATTCAATAATTGATATCCTGATTTCAATTATTTCATATTGCATATTGATGACATTTCTGTTTGGAGGTGATATTTGAATAAGGAGATCAGAAGGCATGTGATAGTTGTATTTCCACCTGGAAGTTAAAAGCACAAATTCTACTAGCAGCAGCAGTGATATTTCTCTCAAGCCTTCTTAGCTTCCAGATAAAAGAAATCTTTGCATAAATTAACATACACAGATTTCAACCTGGAATGTTCTGGCTTGAAGCAATTTCAATGATTGCATGGTACAGTCACAGACTTCATGTCTCAAAGGAGGTGGCTGTAGTGGGTCCATTACAACATGTGTTGATGCAATTGATGTTTCAAATTTTTGCCATCTTGGTGTTATTTTTTACAATCTTTCTTATCTTCTTTCAGTTCATAAACTGTCTGAGCTGAGAGTTGTTCTAGTGTATCTTACCCTAGTGGACAGTATTCCAGGAAGAAGTGGTTTTGTTCCTGAATAACTTTAGTTGCTTTACTTTATGCTGATTTCTTCTTCAGGGAACGCAGCATCAGGTCCAAGGAGATAACTAGAGGGGTCAGCTCACTTCAGCTCTACAAGTGCCTATTCTTTTCCACTGACTATAAATACAGTGTAGGTAACTAGCAAAGGGAGAAGAATCCCTCCATAAGTACCTTTTTTGCTCTGCTTGGCAGACTCAGTACTGAGTCTACTACCTGTGAGATGACCAGGGGTGGCATGCTCATCACCAGGTGATTTGAAGGGGAAAGATTGGTAATATTCTGTCCCAGCCTGGTGGGAAGCATTGAGAAGTAGCAGGTGACTGAGGGAAGTGTTTTGTATCCATCTGAGTTTCAAGGCCACATATTAGGGAGAATTATGCATTACATGCAGATAGATCCTGGCATACAGGAAGGTATCCTAATTGTTGAAAATACTTAACAGCTACTATTATTTTGCAGATTGCCATATATGGTAGAAACTTCTGCACCTCGGCGAAGGATGCATTCTTTTTGCTCATGCGGAATGTGGTGAGGTAAGGGCCCGTCTCCCAGTCCTTGGAAATGTCAGGAGTTCCTGCTGTTGCACTCTGTGGGCACGCTTCTTTCCTCTCCCCTGTCTCCTCCAAATGCTGAGTGCTGCTTCTGTCCTCAGACATGGCCCTCACTTCTTACACTCAGTGTGTAGCAGCAGCTGTCCAGTGCAGTAACCTATGCAGAGCTGGTGTAATCTCATGGTTTTTTTAAGATTTGTCCTTTGAATTCCTCAGTACCCAGTACATTGTAATAATGCCTCCAAGAAACAAGTGGAGCCCTTGAGAGGAGATCTGCGGATACGTGGGAATGGGGTGCTCATCATCTGCCATATGCTTGTTTTTTGAGCTTATGTCCACTTGGTCTGAGAAAGGGAAAGCAGAAAAACCTAAGTCTTCAGAGTCATTCAGAAATCTTACGAGGTGTCAGGAAGTGAAGAAGACAGAATACTTTGCTTTCAAAAAGATTGTCTTTAACATAACCAGATCTCCTCTGATGCTTGGAAATTTCCTAGCCCTTTTCTCCACTACCAAGTGTGTTGCCAAACTCCCTGTTCTCATCAGTACTTTCCTTCATTGCTTCTGGCTCCTCCTTTGCTACTGTAACATCAAAAAATAATAGGAGAATAACTTAGGAGAAGGCTGTATTGATGCAATAGCACACAATCTAATTACCAAGCAAGAGATTCAGTAAAACTGGTGAGGGGGTGTGAGGCATTAAGTGAAGGACTGGGAGGAGGAGAGAAATGGAGGGGAAGGCTGAAAGAGGAAAGTGGAAAGGATGCTTAAGAAAGGAAAGGAGAGGACTGGAGTTGGGAGATGGAATACATTCACTGTGTTACCTGCACTGGTATCAGGACAGTGATGTCCATACTGTGTAATGCCTGTATGAAATAGAAATATGAAAATAGAAAAGGAATAGAAATGAGAAGCTGCCTTTATTTCCTTACAGAATTATCACCTCTCTGCCCTTTACGACTTTGCTCCTAATCAGGAAGAACAATAGTTAAAAGCTAGACATATAATTCTGTTGTTTCAAATAAAGATGTTTATATCTTGTGTATTTTGCTAAATTCGAATTCTGACAGGTTAGTGATGATTTGTCTCTTTAGTAGCTCTTGACATTTATTTTTCACAGTAGTCAGTATTGTATATTACCATATCCATAACGGGAATATGACCCTTAGTGCTGACACGAGGTTCATGATACAAAGTTCACTTTTCATCCCATTATTTATCTGTAGTTTCTGATTAGACAGGCTGGACATGGAGCAGAAACTCCCTGCTGTGCTTCAATGAGAGCTGCAGATTTATTGTCAGCTTTTCTGTGACCTTCTTTTGTCTGTGATTACCTTCCTGCTTTGAGGTCTCCTGCCTTCCGTGTTGTACCATGATGTCTTAAAATAGTAGATGTGGCATGTTATGGGTGGGGTCATGAAAGATGGCCAGATAGGACCAAGTGAAAAGGAGGCCCACATACATAAATATTGCTTTTTGTTGTAATGTGTACTTCCCCTCTTCTGGCCTGGCTTATCTGTGCCCCTAGAAGTAAGGCTGAAATAAAAACATTTTGAAGTTTTGAGTTGATTTTTTAAACCAACTTGAGGAATGAACAGTCTTCATGTCAGTCCTGTAGCAGCATTGCTACATTAAGGCCTTAACAAAGGCTCAGTGCTTTTTTCCTTCTGAGGTTATGCTGTAGCAACGCCCATCTCAGCACTGCCTGTCTGTGGTGCTGTGTTGTCAGCCTGTACGACCAGCAGAAGACAGCTTCTGGTCATGTTTTGCAATTATCCATGGATTTAAGGAGAAAGAATACAAATATTGGGTTTGTGATGATTATGTATCATTTGTCCTTTGCTAAACAGGGTTGCAGTTCTCGACAAAGTTACAGACTTCCTTCTGTTTCTGGGGAAAATCCTTGTTGCTGGTGGTGTAGGTAAGCTGGTTGATTTTTTCTCTAAATTGTATGCTCTATTTTCTGGTACCCACAAGCATGCCTGCCATATTCATATATGCTTAGTTAGCAGCTGGAGGTTTTCATTAGTCTGACTATTTAGAAATCTATGTTTCTAGGATTTGCTAGATTGAACTAAAACCTTTTTTCTTTTTTCTTTTTTCCGCCCTTTTCTCCCCCTTGCCCAGCACCTGGTTTGCCTTGTCAGTATCTTTTCCTTAATTGCTTTTACAGCTCTTGAATGTGTGGCTGGTGCAAGGACTTGTACAGCCACAGCATCGTAGTTGAATCAGACCAAATTCATGTCCAGTAAGTCAGCCACAGTCAGTTCTCCTTTTGCAGGAACTGAACAAAATTGCAGACAAGGTTTTCTGTGACAGAAAAGTGATTTTCTATTTTTTTAAATGAAGCACTTTTAGAAATTCAGGTTGGCAGTGTTCTGTTGTGGTTTGGTTTTTCCAAATTGTCACAGCAATTTCAAAAAGCTATTTTACAAATAACTGTGTTTTGCATTCTGTATACTTGCGAAGTTAACTAGTTAATTATATTTTAATCAAAAGTAAAACTAAGTAAAAGTAAAAGTAAAAAGTATCAAGAGCTGATCTAAAGTATTTTGTCATCACTGTAGAATTACATTATTTATTAATTTTGCTGTTAAGTTCAATAGAATGGTGAAACAAAATAACTCATTAAAGTCTTTCCAGGCCCATTTATATCTTTATGGTAATTGGTTAATATACATACCTCTTCTGTTAGATAATTAGTACAGAAGAATGTATTGTTTACAAGCTTTTATTGAAACCAGCCTTGGATCTGTTGTCTGTCTTATCCATTCTTTAGATTCTTGGAAATCAGAGCTAGCATGGAATCACTAATTGCCTGTGCTTCTTGCAGGTGTTCTTGCATTCTTTTTCTTCACACACAGAATACCAGTCTTTGCACAGGAAGTGCCAATGCTAAATTACTACTGGGTACCATTGTTGGTAAGGCAACCATTTAATCTCCTGAATGCTTGGGGCAGTTGGAGGTTCAGACTACTCAGGGCATGGTCTGCTGACAGCTTCTCTGGTCAGCATCTCAGTGGCACAGTGTCCACTCAAGTGAGGACTGAGCTGCTGCACTCCAGTCCCTGGGATCCTTCTGGGAAAAGTGGCACTGCACTGACTCTGAATCCTCAGAAAAATCAGGTTTCGCATCTCCTCAGGCTTCCAAGACAGCAAGACACTGATGGCAGTGTGGCTTCTAAGGGAAGGGAGGGAGGGACCTGCAATGCATCTTTCTCCTTTTGTAGCCCCCCCAACCCCTTAAGCTTCAGAACATCTCTAGGCTGAATGGTTCTTGAAGGAGTTCAGAATATTCTTGGCAGATATTCTCCTCTGAGGTTGAAATAGTTCCAGTTTGGAACTATTTCCAGGTGGAAAACTAGAAGCTAGTACATGTTAGAATGCAGTGCCTTGAACCTGTGATCGCTGTCCACAACAGTAGTAACCTTTAGCAGAAATACAGAGCTGACATTAAATTCTAAATCTGCTTAGCAGAGCAGCTTTCTGACCTGTGTTAATACTACCACAGTGGTGCTGAAAGAAATTTGGGAGTTTATTGTGGTTTGTTTTTTGTAGACGGTCATCATTGGCTCCTACCTAGTTGCACACGGGTTCTTCAGCGTCTATGCAATGTGTGTTGACACGCTTTTCCTCTGCTTTTGTAAGTACTATGTTTTCTTTCAGTAATACCTGCAATTCATGGAAAGAGGCCTAGAAAATCATCTTATCCATTCCTTACAGAAGTCTGGTCACATACTAGGAAACTGTATGAAAAATTAGCAGCTTCTTCTTTTCATATTGGCTCTGTGATACGGTCATTTACTTTGTTATTTAGAATGAACTGGACTATAGCAAGTTTGTTGGTGCACTCAAAAACCAAAATATTTTCTTGTTAGTTTATTCCAGAGACATTTGGTATGTGTTGCCATGGAGATATATTAAGATTTGCCTCCTCTAGCTTCTTTGGCCACTCCTTACAGCTCAGCCTCTGGTTTTGGCTCTGCAGATCCAGCTGTCTGCCTCTGCAGGGTTGCAGTCACAATGACTGTGCTTCAGTGACTCTCCCTCCCAACTGCCCACTGGTGTGTAACTGTTGACTGGTCTGTCACTGCTGCATGGCACCAACTGGGCTGAGCCCTGACTGGTGATTGAGTCATGACCTTCTGTAGGAAAAAAAGTAATGTCTGCCTTGTTGTTTTAAATTCATATTCTGTTCTGCTTCCCATGCTCTCATTAAGTAATGAACAATAGATCAGGTAGAATATTATTAGTTCACAGCAACAGGTTTTCAAATGAACTTTATCTTAGGCAGTGAAAAATGGTCCAGTTTTAGAAAGTGCTTAGTTCCATGGCTGTCTTTCTGACACATTTTCCAGCAAGAGGTTTCCAAGATGCCAGAGTTCAGTGGAGGAATGACAGTTTCTGAAAATTACCAGCTATACTGCCAAACCAAAGATCTGGAGAATAAAAAGAATATAGTGCTATCATTTTAAAATAGCAAGATATTTGTGTCTCTGCATCATGTAAACACTCTTGTGGTCTAAGAAAATAGAAATTTTATAATGTCCATCATTAACTTAATAATGAAGCTAAATTACCTTGATTGCGTTTCTTTTGCTGTTGGTTTGTTTCTTTTACTGTGGGTGGTTGTACTGTTTCCTTTTCTGACTGGTTTTGCTGTGTAAATTCAGGTGAAGACCTGGAAAGAAATGATGGATCTACAGCAAAACCCTACTTCATGTCAGCTAGCCTCCACCGAATTCTAGGGAAGAAGAAACTAAGCCCTAAGAAGTCAGTGGAATCATGAATGCTAAACCTCAACATCAAAAAGTGTCACTTTTAAGCAAAGCGTGTATAAAGTAGGCAAAAGTAAAAACTGTAAATGATGCTTCTGGTTAATGGGTGATTCTTTTTTCCTTTTGCTTATATTAAAAAAAAAAAAAAGAAGAGCAACATTGGTAATGTTTATCTAGTTTAAATGCTTAAACTAACAGCTGTGAAAACAAGGCCACATTTTAGTTTATAGAGTGCCTATGAAAAGGAAAATGTAAATTTGAAACTTTTATAAGTGTATAATGATGTTTTAATAACTTTTGTAATACAAGTTGCTGCCTTAGATGACAGCAGTTTTGATATAATGTTTCTTCTTATAAGTGTATATTTGTAAAAGAAATTCAGGCAATTTTTAAAAGCACTAATGTATAACCTAATTAGCCATAAAAAAGATAGTTTGAGACTCTAGTTAATGAGGAAATGGTACTAAATTTGTAAATATGGTGCTATGATTGTATTTTTTGTACAAGCTGGTTCACAGCTATTTAAACTGTGATTATACATGCATTAATGATTCCCTAAACTGAAAAATGTAGTGATATTTTAATCACATCCACAACTGTATCTTTTAAGACATGATGGTACCCTGCAGGTCCCAAAGAAGGTAATCAGAAAAGACTTTAGTTGATACTGCTTAAAGTGAAGTTTTCTGGGAGTTGTGCCTAAAAGATGATATAACTGAGAGAAGGTCCCAGTGCAGCTGGAGTGATTTGTGGTTTACACAAATGAGGTTTCATCTGGTACAAGATGGTGAATGTATAGTTTTTAGCTGATGTCTAAGAGAGATGCACATGTGTTAGTATCCCCCCATCTCTGGCAAGTCTCTGATTGCATTCTGTGTTAGAAGAAAGTTGAGCTTCACTGAAAGGAAAACTAAATGCAGTCTCTTTTTTTTTCATTGAAAGAAAGTCTTTGCTCTGCGTGTGTGCACAAGGAGTTCCATTGCCCCTGCCTAGCTTAGGAGGGCTCCTCCCGAGGCACTGGAGTGACTGTGCAGGTGCCCAGGGCCAGGGCTGCGCTTCCTGCACGGCTCCCAGTGGCTCCCACAGTAAGGCACTGGGACCCCGAACTCAAGTCTTCTCATGGAACAGGATGAATTATTCAATTACTGAGAGATGCTCCAGAAGATTTAGTTTGCTTTTAGATTGTTAAATTTGCCCAGTCATTAGTACAAAGTCATTGGTAGACCTGCTGGTAGAAAGCATTCGGTGTGGTTTATGACCCTCCCAGTAGTGGGACTGTCACTGCCATGAAGTAACAGCTCTGCTGATGGAAAAAGTTGTAACACTGGAGAGTTTCTCAAGTCTGTTACTGCCAAGACTGAGCTAAAAAGATTTTAATTTATTAGCCTCCTGGGTGAGCCAAGGACCCAGGCATACTGAGACCTGCCCCTAGTTTTCATGGATTCCAGTATACTGAAAAGTTATTCCACTACTGTCCACTTTCCAGAAGTGGCATGTGCCATACATTTGCCAGTTCTGTGATGGGAGGTCAGCACCTGGAAATACTTTGCTAACCCTAGAAGTCCACTGATGTCACAAAAAGAAGTACAAATTCTTTTTCTAATGATTTGAAGCCAAGTTTCTGGGGAAAATTTACTGACCATCCACATCCCAATGGGATTTTGCTCTCTAACTTGCTCTCTTTCCAACTTTGCTCTCTGGTTTGTGATGACTGTGATCACTGCAAAGGCAGTGACACTGTCCTTCATGCCGTGGGTCTGGGATCATGTTGATGCACAAGTGACCACCATCCACATGCTTGCAGTCGTGGGCATGGCAAGATCTTGAAATTCAGTGACCTGAGGTGCAAGTGGGAGTGTTCTTGTAAGCTTTCTCTGTGGTCCAGTGGGTGGTGGAGCCCCTTTCCCTGAAGCAAAAATGAGGGGTTTAGTTTAAGGCTCAAATAAGGTAAAATAAAGGCATACAGTTTCAAATGTAGCTACTGATTGTAGGCACCTTTCAATTTCGATAACCCCTCCTGAGGTACTCTAGAGTAAACTTGACTTTCGGAAAGGACTGAGAATCCCACCCTTGGGGAAAAAAAAGGGACTTTTGAGGGATGAAGTTTTTCATTATCGTCATCATCATCATCATCATCCTCATCATCATCATCGTCACCATTCCTTTCTCATTATGTACATGGCATGGATTACACAACCCCCCCCCATAATTCTAATATTTTCTGAGAATTAAGTCAGTAACTTTTGGGGGTATGTGTAACCATTCTGTGATTAAAGAAGCTGTTGGTCTCATTACAATCCATATTCCAAAGCAGCTTTTTTTTTTTTTTTGATACTACTGATTAATTTTCAGCTAAAGAAACTGCATTACATAATCTATATTTCTACTGGACTTGAGTGTCTTACTGGGAGCTCAACTGAAAAAGCATATTTCTGAATATAGCTTGTTTTTTTAATCATATGAATGTAACCAGAGTTTACTAGGAATAAAACATAATAGAAATAGTATACAGTTATTTGATTAGAAAACTTTTGTAACAAACCTATGCATTTACTAAAGTAATTTCTAAAAGTGAAAGTTTTAAATTGTATTATTATTTATATATGGTAAAAAAAAAGAAATGTATAAATTTGCTCCTCTCACTATTTTGTGAAAGTATTTCGAATGTAACTGATCATCTTTTCTGAGAAGAAAATTGAAAAGCCATTATCTTATGATGTAATTATGAGAACTGTGAAAATACAAAGCAATACCATGTAGATTTTGTAATCAATAAATTCAATAAGTAGTAATTATTTAATATTAAAATTGGCTTTATAAAAATAAATTGCTAATAATTACTAAGTCAAAATTTATGAAAATATTTAATTGGGAAAGATTCACCTAAGATGTTTCAAGACTATTTTATTATAATGGTTGCTAATTAGTCCTGTGGGCCAGAGTCTGCAGACGTGCACCACAGAGGAGGTACTAATATTGACATTTATGGACTTGGACTTTTACTTTGTTGCTTGGTTTAGTATAAAATTCAGAATTCCGGGGGTGGAACAGGGTCAGGCACGGCGCGTGCTGTGCTCGGTGCCCACGGACCCGGGCTCCTGGGGCTGCCAGGCTCCTGCTCCCAGGGAGGAGCTGGGGAAAAGCCCCTGGAGCTGAAGAAAGACCCTTTTACATGAGTAGAAAAAAAAGAACATTGTCAAGATCACGAACAAGCAGAATGTAGAAACTAAGGCAGTAGAATACACCTGCTATCACATCCATGAAATCACGTTTGTTTAGTTTGGTTTGGATTCACTGTATCTCCCTAGAGCAAATTACTGAATGGCTTTCATTTACATATTTTATACCAAAGTTTTAATGTCAAGCCTTCAAATTTTGTAAAAAATAAACCAAAAACCAAAAAACAAACCCAGCAAAACAAACAAACAAACAAATAACCCCATGGAAACAAAACACAGAAACAAGAAGATAGGATAATTTCTTCTGCTGAGGTGTTTTTTTTTTCCAAACAATATTCAGCAGATGATTCTTGGGTGGTCCAAGAATGCTGAGTATTCTTTTAAATGTTAGAATTTAATGAAATATTTTACTATTGCATGTTCTCTGTAGAGCAAGAAAAATATTTTGGTGGATGCAATGTCAGGCTGATTCTGGAATAGTCAAAAAGTGTTCTTCCATAAATAGGCTGTCAGAGAAGTGATTGTGAAGAATAAACTGACTGGTTTTTGGGTAACCCAGAATCTCTCCCTTTGACCAGTTGCTCAGCCTGGACAGCTGTGTCCTTGCAGACAAAGTGCCTTACTGGCTGTTACTTTACCTGGCTTACATTTTGAAATTCATTTATACCATGTAGACTACAAAACAGAAAAGGCTGGAGAGGAAATCAAACACTTTATTTCAAATTGACTAACAGAAAAACTGTAGTGAGGATGTCGGATGTGTTTGCACTGTGAGATGCAGCATCCATCATTTCCCTGTTGCTATTGTCAGATTATGAAAGTTGATGGTGTGGTCTGGGAGAAAACATGACAATAGTGTTGCAAATAAGTGAAAACAATGCAAGACTGTTCCATTTTTTTTACAGATTTTTTTAAATAGCTTTAATTTGTGGTATAGTGGACTTCTGAGTAGGGCCTATTCTGCTTTCTGTTTACAATGATCATGTGTGTTGTACCTGTGTAACTGTGGGTAGAACTGGGCTCTTGCTACTTACAACAGAAGGAATAAAGCTGAAAATTACATATATATTACTGTAATATATCTATCTGCCTGTTTATAAGCATTAAGTTCCTTCTGCATTTCAAGACTGATAATTTCCTACTCTGGAACTGTTTTATAAATTGTTCTAAATTTTTTTAACTTTTGATACAGGCAATGATTTTTGGGGTAGTATGTAATTTGTACTTCACTGTAAACAATTAGAAAATGAGTGTTTCTTCATGTTCAAGTAACACTAGTGCTACTAATATTAAAATTGTCTGTTACTCTATGCTATAAAATGTCCACATGCATGTGTTCCAAATAATGAGTTTTAAAACCATAAAAATGGCTCTTTGAGGTTTAAGAAATGAGAGGTAGGTTACTGGTTCATTAATATGATTCTTAAGATTGTATTGTTTTGCCAAAACCGAATTAACACGAGCATGATGATTTGAGCTCTAAACCCTGTTTGCTTCTGCTATGCAGAAATATAATCCTATTGTTTAAATATCTTTGATAACGGAAGAGCTTAATTTTGTTGTTACTTCACCGTTTTACAGTTCTTGGGGATTGTTCTAATAAAAGTTTCGATATAAGCCGGAGTGCGTCTGCACCGCGCGGGGCTGTGCGGGGCGGGACCCCGGGCGCTGCGGAGCGCGGCAGCGGCGGGGCGGGCACAGCGCAGTTCGGTTCGGTACCGCAGGGTGTGGTTCGGTACCGATGGGACGCAGTTCGGTACCGCGGGGCGCGGTTCGGTACCAGTGGGACGCAGTTCGGTACCGGCGGGCACGGTTCAGTACCGTGGGGCGCAGTTCGGTACCGCGGGGCGTGGTTCGGTACCGGCGGGCACGGTTCGGTACCGTGGGGCGTGGTTCGGTACCGGCGGGCACGGTTCGGTACCGCGGGGCGCGGTTCGGTACCGGTGGGACGCAGTTCGGTACCGCGGGGCGCAGTTCGGTACCAGTGGGACACAGTTCGGTACCGGCAGGCACGGTTCAGTACCGTGGGGCGTAGTTTGGTACAGGCACAGCGCAGTTCCGTACCGTGGGCATGGTTCGGTACCGCAGGGTGCAGTTCGGTACCGCGGGGCGTGGTTCGGTACCGGCGGGCACGGTTCGGTACCGCGGGGCGCGGTTCGGTACCGGTGGGATGCAGTTCGGTACCAGTGGGACACAGTTCGGTACCGGCAGGCACGGTTCAGTACCGTGGGGCGCAGTTTGGTACAGGCACAGCGCAGTTCCGTACCGTGGGCATGGTTCGGTACTGGTGGGATGCAGTTCGGTACCGCAGGGTGCAGTTCGGTACCACGGGACGCAGTTCGGTACAGCGGGGTGCAGTTCGGTACCGCAGGGCGCGGTTCGGTACCGCAGAGTGCAGTTCGGTACCACAGGGCACAGTTCGGTACCGGCAGGGTGTGGTTCGGTACCACGGGACTCAGTTCGGTACCGCAGAGTGCAGTTCGGTACCGCAGGGCGCGGTTCGGTACCGCAGAGTGCAGTTCGGTACCATGGGGCGCAGTTCGGTACCGGCAGGGTGTGGTTCGGTACCACGGGACTCAGTTCGGTACCGCGAGGTGCAGTTCGGTACCACAGGGCGCGGTTCGGTACCGTGGGGCGCAGTTCGGTACAGCGGGGTGCAATTCGGTACCGCAGGGCATGGTTCGGTACAGCGGGGCGCAGTTCGGTACCGGCAGGGTGGGGTTCGGTACCGCGGGGCGCAGTTCGGTACAGGCACAGCGCAGTTCGGTACCACGGGGCGCAGTTCTGTACCGGTGGGCACAGTTCGGTACCGCAGGGCGCAGTTCGGTACCACGGGGCGCAGTTCGGTACCGCAGGGCGCAGTTCAGTACCACGGGGTGCAGTTCAGT
>JAOTBB010000414.1:30579368-30595347 GCA_025629985.1 Chamaetylas fuelleborni | reverse complement strand
CGGTACCGCGGGGCGCAGTTCGGTACAGGCACAGCGCAGTTCCGTACCACGGGGCGCAGTTCAGTACCGTGGGGCGCAGTTCGGTACCGCGGGACGCAGTTCGGTACCATGGGGCGCAGTTCAGTACCACGGGGTGCAGTTCAGTACCGTGGGGCGCAGTTCGGTACCGTGGGGCGCAGTTTGGTACCGCAGGGCACAGTTCGGTACCGCAGGGCACAGTTCGGTACCAGCGGGGTGCAGTTCGGTACCGCGGGGCGCAGTTCGGTACCGCGGGGCGCAGTTCGGTACCGCGGGGCACAGTTCGGTACCGCGGGGTGCAGTTCGGTACCGCAGGACGCAGTTCAGTACCGTGAGGAAGATCCCTTCCAACCCAGAATATTCTGTGATTCTGTGAAAGCAAATGCTCATGGAGAGGAGAATGACACAGCCTAGGAGATTTAGATGTGGGCCACTTGAGTCCAAACTAGACCGTGAAAGGTGAACAAGCAGAAGTGATCTTCAGAGGAATATATTGGTGTTTGCTGAGCCCAGGTTAGCTGCTAGACTGACTGAGGCCATGCCACATGGAACAAGGTCCATTACAGTTACTTAGAAGAGCTGGAAGACACTGCTATTGTATGGTAAATCTCCATGAAAGCATATTTGCTTTTGTTTCCCTTTTATTTGTTTTGGGTTTTTTTCTTTTTAACATTTAATCAGATGCAATTAAAACCTGCATGCTTTCTGTACTGTAAAGCTGTAAAGCTCAATTTTGTTTTCATGCCGGAAGGTAACAACAGCAGTAAAGCATTGTGTAGGTTAAAAAACATTTTTTTTTGTTCAAGTGATCATGTATAGCCTTGCAGGATCTAGCATAGTGCACTCAGACACTGGAAGGTACAATTGTAATATAGTTATTTTAAGGGGATTCTGGAGCATAAGGGACCTTTACTATGTGTCTCATATGTATGTTGTTATTTTGATTAAAATCTGGATGTTTTTATTTTTTGAACTAACATCAGTATCTCCTGTTAACACATGCAGCCTGTTGGAACTGGCTGCAGCTATTAGTTATGTTGTCCTCCTTCAGAAAATGTCATGTTTACTAACAAAATTGCTTTCTTGCCTCTTTTAAAATTCATTTTCAGGCTGATGGGTTTCTTCTCTCACATGGTTTTCTTGCTAGTTACATTACATTTAAATCTAATGTTGGCTGCAGGCCATAGAAACTTTAATCCACAACCTGATCAATTCAAAGCCTACCTGGATCTTTTTCTCAGGTACCAGCAGTCTGCTCTGCAGTCTTTTCTGGGGATCCTACTTTTGCACAGTTTTTTCTCTTTGGTTAGCCAATAGCAATGTCGTGCTGTGCAGGTCTCCCTGCAGCCCTGGAGCAGTGACCCACGTCACCACCCGATGGAAGGCAGCAGGGCTGCTCGTTTGCAGAAGCAGGTTTGTTTGGGAAGCACCGTGTTCTGAGCACCGTGCCCATGGCGGTGCCCTCTCTGGCACTGGTGCCAGCTGCTCAGGGAGAGGGAAGAGGAGGCTCTGCTCTGGCACCAGGGGTTGTCATTGTGCTGCAGTTACAGCACCGCAGTAACAGTGCAGCAGTGGTGTGGTCTGGCCGAAATTTCTGCTCAAGAATGAAATGGTAACGTAACTGACCTGTTACAGTCAAACAGACCTTGGTCATAAATATGGGATGAAAATATTTCTGGTTTTGTCTCAGCCAGCATCTGATGCGTACCATCTTTGCGGTTAGACTTTGCAGATGAATGTTGCTTTTGGTGCATTTTTTGCAAAAACCTGGCATGTTCCTTTGCAAATCCACACATCTGCAGATGGCTTGGAGAAGGAAAGGATTGTTTTATACAGAGCTTCATAATGTAGTTTCTGGTTGCCATCATTTTCAACACATCTGACCAACTCAATTTCCTGTCTTGAATCAACTTTCTTTTCATTAAGTCCCAGGTTCTCATTTCTGTTGGTTTGGCTGGGCTCTATGGGCAATCTGTTTTAATTTTGGAGTCTGAAAGAGGCTAAGTTTGGAAAAGAATCAAAGTCCTCCCAGGAGAAGGGTCTGTACTTATTTTACTCCAAATGATAATGTCAAAAGGGTTTTGTAGTTTTTATTTTACTTTCTGCTTTAGTTTATTAAGTTCCACTTTCTTTCAGAAATACTGACAGTTTGAACAGTCATTACATTGGTATGTTTAAACTCACAAGTGGGTTGCTTTTGTGAGAATGCTAACAATGGTCCAAAACAGATTAACAAGTCATAGTGTAACAGTCAGCTGTAGTGGTTCTGGGTTGCCAGAGCTTTAAAAAATTGTTGAACTCTTTGTGAGCTTTATATTAGTAGCTCTTATATTGCAGTTGCAACTCTTTCTGAACTGATGTTGTGATAAACCTGCACTGGCATATTGGAATGTATCAATGGAGCATGTGTGAGCATCCCAACCAGCTACCCAGTCACCTGTCCAAATTCCTGCAGAGACACTGGAGATCAAAGTGCATGTTGAAAGGTAACATTTTTATGCATTTAACTATGCATAACATAGATACACAGTCCTTTGATCTTAAAATCATAGTTTGGCTAAGTGCCTGTATCCACATTATAGGATTGCTGGTATTTCTGCTGGTATTTTCTGAAAATAGTAAGAAAAAGTAGCTGCTAGTGATTCCTGTGTTCAGCATATTTCAGCTTACATAGTATTTCAATGATATTTTTATGATTAACTTTCTTGTATGACCTGCTAACTTGTATTAAAAAAACTCAAGCGCTTTCCTGTATGATTTTTTTTTAATACAGTAGCTATCTTAAAAATGCGATGGCCTAATTTTAAAACAAGAAAGCATGTAAACTTTTTGTATACTGTTACTTGTCCTAAGTTTCCCCTGTTTTGGTGATAACTTTTGTTTTTGGGAAGCTTGGAGCAGGAGACATCTTTCTCCCGTGAAATTAACTCAGGAAGTAATGCTGGTGCAGTTTGTGATGGCAGCTGTTTTCTCATTCAGGAAGGGGATTGGTTTCTGTTGCAGTATGGCAGAGTTTTGAAAAACTCTCTCAGCCCAACACCAGCTGCTGACAGGTCTGGCAAAGGAAGACTCAAAGCCCAGGTACTCTGCTGCAGTCTCCTACTTTCAATGCAATCGGCATTTTCCCAGCCCCACCCATCTGCTCACGCACTCAGAAGTGGCAAAAGAGGAAGCTCCTGCTTCCTACGTTCACAGGGAAAGAGCTAAATTGCTCCCCATGTACGTTAATCCTGTTCTCACCCTGAAACTGAACAGAAAGAGATGTTTCATAAATAAGCTTAAACTTGCTTTTGTTTTGGGCTACCCGAAGCTACTCAGTTCTTCAAATAAGAGTAATTGCTTTTCCTTAAAGGGGCTCAATTACCAATTTACATTAACATCTAAATGAGCGTTGTTTATCGTTTAACTGGTAAAACTTCAGCATATCAAACAAATGAGCAAAAACTAGTTTGTCTACTGCTACCCATGCACTGTGGTAGCATGCAGATATATGGAGCTAGCTTAGGTACTGAAAATATCATCTGGAAATCAGTATTCTGCTCAGGGCATTTAACTTGGAAGCTGTGTATGCTCAAATAAAATGTAAGGTCAGTCAAGTTTCACTACAGCCCCCATCCTGAGTGTTTTGAGGAAAAAAAAGAAAAAAAAAAAAAGGTCATAAAAAGGCTAATAAAAGCCTTGATAAACCACTGTGCCAGTGAGATTGCTTTGGCTACTCAGATTAGCTTAGACATCTGTAAACAGCACTTAGAACAGTGCCAGCATTTAACTTACAGTACTTTATTAATTCTGAGCTTGTCATCAAAGTTCTGCTCACGAGTCATCAACAGAGAACACTACCTTTTCCAAATTGAAGTGGTTTGACCAGCACTGTTAAGGAATTTCACTGAGCAGACACTAATGCATAGTTGGAAGAGAAAAAAAGGGATATGGACACAAACACCCTTACAAAGTATGGTTTTCTTCCAATGCAAATAAAGTTTAGGTGAACAAGGGGGATCTAACTGTCTTAAATCATTGAAGGAAACTAATCTTTGAAGACAAAAATCAGCTGAATTTACAGTAACTTGTGCTTCAAATTGATGTATCAAAACATGCTCTACTAGTAAGTCTTAGCACATTAGCAGCTTTAAACACATAGTAGACTGTAGTGCATTTGACTGAATTCCAGCCATTGTTCATGTGCAGTTTGATATTGGTCAGTTAAAATGCCAAAATAAAAGTTACTTTTGAAAAGCAGACTGGTTAAGTATTGCCTCTTATTTATCGCCCTGCTTAACAAAATCACAAGATAAAAAAAAAACCAGAAGAAAACAAAAGCTGAAGTAAGAAAAAATTTAAAATGTTAAAGCAGATGTGACTTCAGGCTCCCCACTTACACCAAGTCAGAATTTAAAATCTGTCCTACACATCCCCAGTTTCCCTCCTCCCAGGTGTGCACCCTCACAAGCAGCACTGCTTTGCATGTACCCACTTGTGTATCAGTATCTGGAGTGTTTCAAGACCCATCTAAGTCCATTAAATGATTTTCACTATCAATGGAAATAGACATGAGCCCTCCTGAAGACTTCAGTGTAATGTTCCTCAGTATACCAGGGACCTTCTCTTAAAACTGAAGATTCAAGTTAGGCACTTGACAAATTACTACAGTTCAGCCATAGACACAGCAACATTCTTGCTTGGCATGCTACAGCAGAAACTTTATTCAGTTATTTTTGAAAATATTCGCAACCAAAATTTATTTTTGTAAACTCACAGCAATAAGCTTTAACATATAGGCTGTAGACAACTCAAATACAGGTAATACTTTTAGCAATAACTTACAGATACAAACTAATGATAAACTACAATTTCACAAAGAATTGTAAACATTTTGCACAATTGTCAGACCTTTCTTTTAGGCAAAGTGCTCTTTTGATGACAAATAAATTAACACACACATAACTAGAGTGGACTACTTCCAGACAATACAAAAAGATGTTTAATAAGGCTTGTAAACAACGTAATAGTTACTTAGGCAGAATCCATAAAAGTGTCTTGCAGGCTAAATAGACGTACATACCTGGGCAAAAATTATCTTGAAAATGCTTTGGGTGTTAAATAAAAAGTTAACATTAATATCTTTCCAATTATATTTTCAATACACTATGACTTAAGGTTACATCTTTAATAGTTCCAATCCCTGATGAAAAGGAATTAGGTGTGACTTAGTGGCAGTTGTGTCATTGAATGGGGTAGCAAAGGCTGAAGTCCAAGAGCTGTAGGTGAATGAGCTACAAAAACAGAAATATTTACCAGTCAACTTCATTGAAAGTAGCAAAAGATAAGTCAGTAAATTCCACTGGGTAATGACAGGTCACTGCCCCAGCCCTGCAGCATGTTGTTTTTCCTAACCCAGCACCTGTGCTCCTCCACTCACAGCCCGCCTTAACATCACTGCTCTGGAGGAAAACAAGCTCAGGCCACACATGTGGCTCAGCCTGGTTCTCCAAAACTGCCACAGTCCCTCCTAACCACAAACAGGACCCAAAGCTGTTGACCTGCTGGGTCATAAGACAACCAAAGACAAGCACTTTTGACCACCAGGCTCTCCCCCTCCCTCCCCATGTGTGTTACTGCAAGGGAAGCTGAAGCTCTCAGAGCATTTGCTGGATTGAGTGTACCCACAGTCCACGGGATAAAAGCCAGGGAGCAGGTGGCAAACAGTTTTCATTAAAAGTATGTATTATTAAAATATGTGAAGTAGATATTTAAATAAGTATTTTTTTATTGTTGTTTTAATGGTCTAAAAGAAGCACAAATGGTTGTCTTCATACTCAGATCTTCAGCCGTGCTATTGCAGTGAAGGGCTACTGCTTTCTTAATGAGGTGTAGATAGCATGTATGGTATTGATATATCCATTAGATTTCTTGAATCAGAACTGGGTAAACTGTTCTTGCTACAGCTGATAATGTTTTTATGAGGAGAAAGAGAGCAAAGCTCTTCTACCTACCATCCATGTAGCTATGCAGAGCAGTGAGCATAGTCCCATCCTGGGGTACGTATGCAGAGTATGCCATTTCTTCTAACATGGGTGGAGACAACCTAGAGGGCTGAACTGCTGTCACAGGAGCAGTAGATGAATGATTAGGACTAACGTGTTTCTTATGGCGTGCTCTGCAATTCTGAAACCACACCTGAAAAGGAGGGAAACATATCAATCAATCACATATCATCAATCTATCACATTGATAGATTGCATTCAATACTAGCACAACCACAACCTTATCTTAGGCTGAGTTTGCATTGTTAATTGGGCCTTTGACACAATGCTGACAGTCCAAATGGATAAATACCCATTCTAAACCTACCAGCGTGGTCAAGTCAGGAATGCATCTTCAGTACCCAGCAGCCCACCAAGGACAGGGACAGGCACAGTGAGGGCTGGGCGTCTCCTGGGGCCAGTGCCCCGCCAGGCCAAGCAGCATCACCTGCAGCCCCACCCAGCACATCCCAGACACAGTCTTCTCCCTGCCTGGAGCTACTGACAGCAAAGCATATTTTTCATATGCTACCTGCTTGCCTTTTCACATGGAAAAGCATGCAAGATTCCTTATTTTTAAGGACTGATTGCAGCAGCCAGATACCTCATTTCTAGAAACACTCTGGCAATCTTCCAGGCTAGAATGAGCCAAGGCAACTCAAAACTTATTTTTATTTATATTAAATATTTAACTTGTATTATATTTTAAAAATCATATTTATATTTAAAAATGCATCCATGTCTTTGCTGAGAGACATCTTCAAGCAAAGATTGCAAGTTTCAGTTTTGGTTGGCATGTGCATACATTTTAACTCTGCTCCCTAGAATAATATCCTAGATATTCACTTGCTCCTAATGTCATACCACAAGACACTTTCAAAAAGAATTCAAGTCTTAGGAATATACTACAATAGTCAGAAATGCATATTTGGAATAACTTAATGCCAATTTCTATCCTATTTAGGCTGAGATGTTTGTTCCTAGAACAGTTAATCCTCCACAAAGTTCAAGAGGAATGCAGCAAGTTTTCCAGATTATGATGCTTGTTCTAGGCTTATTCCTGACTAAGGATGTTGTCTGAAGTTAAAACGGATTAAAATCTTTTCCCATGTTAGAATAATCTCAGAGAGAATTGTGATTGAGCATTTCCAATGGATGAGTTCCAGACTGTGAGCCAAGTAACTTCACACTGTTACCTGTATAACACGCCTGCTCAAGCCTGTTCTTTCTGCCAGTTTCTGAAGTGTTTGTGCATCTGGATTGTTGTCCTGAGCAAACTGTGCTTGCATAACCTGAAAAGGCAAGATAGGAGATTGCAGGAGCATTTATGTTGAAACCCAGATTGGACGGTCTTCTCAGACTATGGTACTACTCCTTGCCTGTCTTCAGGAAACTGGGATTTTTTTCTGACCACTAGTTTTTAGAGCATACCCAATACATAAAAAAATCCCCAAAAAACAACCCCAAAGCCGAAGTACAAGTCCTTGCTATGCTTGACTGAGCTATGACACTTACCAGAAATTGAGGAAATGGAATCAGCTTGGCAGTAATAAAAACTGGAAGAGGTCCTCTGTAAGATTGCATTAAAAGAACTCTAGAAGAAAATCCACTGCAAAGCAACTTAAATATGCTCAATAAACAGCTGCAGTAGCAGACCACAGCATAACAAAGGCATGAGTCATGATCCAGCACCGTGAACTTGTCGATCACTATCTGCATCGTACATTATATGGAGTAACTGATCTTTTCATCTCCATGGAGGATGCATGGACACTCTGTGCTTCCTTTGCCTTTCACCAACCCAAGAAACAGAAGCTCTACCTTGGCTGACCTGACCTTTTTGATTTGTTTACTCATCTTTGGACAGAAAATTGAGGTCAGCACTTGTCTTCAGGAAATAAATTACACCTTTTCTGAGGAAGTAAATGTCAATTCTGCATACTGAAGACTTTCACAGGCTTTAAGGATTTGCCCTGTTTATGAAAGCAGGGCTTCATGGATTTCTGCAGGGTATCTTCAGCAATTTCAAAGAATTATTTTCTCTTTTTTGGATTTTTGACCCGCCAAACTTTGCCTAGCTTCATCTTTGAAGATTCAGACTGCTACTTACCATATTCAGAAACTATTTACATTTGCAATTTTTCATAGAATCACACTGGTTAGGGTTGGAAGAGACCTTAAAAGCTCACCTTGTTCCAACCCTATGCCACAGCAGGGACACCTCCCACTGCCCCAGGGTGTCCCAGCCCCAATGTCCAGCCTGGCCATGGGCACTGCAGGGATTCAGGGGCAGCCACAGCTGCTCTGGGCACCCTGTGCCAGGGCTCACCAGCCTCACAGGGAAGGATTTCTTCTCAATATCCCATCCATCTCTGCCCTCTGGCAGAAGGAAACCATTCACCCTTATCCTATCACTCCAGGACCTGCCTCTCCAGCTCTCCTGGAGCCCTTTTAGGTCCTACAGAACAAAAGCACGGATATTATTTTGCACAAGTACTTTTTGTGGTGAGTAGTTACACGCTGCTGCTCTGACTCTGCTCTTGCTCCTACAATGTTTCTCTTGTTGGAAGCAGTGTCTTAGAGCAGCCTGGAGGATGGTATGGAGGCCAACCAGCAGATAGAAAGCATCATTAAATAACAAGATGCCAAAGACCTCAAACACCTGCTAAAGTATGTTACAATCTACTTTAAGCAGGAAGGAAGGGAAGCTGGAAGTTTCAATGGCAGCAGCTGGGAAGAAGCCCTGAATACAGCTCCCCATCCTGATGGCTGATCCCATCTCCCTTTCAGCTTCCCCTGGGGAAAAAAGTTCCCTTTTGCTGAAGTTCAGGCTCCATGCCCAGAGCCCTTGCCCTGTGCACCTGGTTGGATTATTGCTTATGTGCTTGTTTTGTGTTAACACCACCTTGTGTCTCCAGTCATGACTATAATAGGAACCCAAGTTTTGAACAACCCCATGCCTTTCTCTAGAGCACTACTTTAACACCTCATGTGCTATTACACCTCAACATGAGTTTTTCAACTGCTTTCACTATGGATAAGATGACAGGCCAACAAAACAGAACTCACACTGACCAGAAATTTCAAGACCTGTTAAACCCAAGGCAAGGATGTATAGCCAGGATTAAGTAGAAAGTCACATTTTCCTTCTTGCTGCAGGTTAAAACCTCTAAATCTTGTCTCCCCATCCCCTCTTTTCATTGGAAGCTGGCCCTATCTTCTGGTTTTCCCTAGAAAGCTAATTTAAGTGAAGTGGTTATCTAGAGTTTGAAATGGCTCTGGGCTGTCTCAATAGGAGTTAACCCTTGCCAAGGCAACAAAAAGACAAGAAGTCTGGAAAGCAGAAGAGATGCAGGCATTACAACAATTCCAACATCCATCCTATTAATATCTTGAAGTCACATACAGTAACCCATCTTTAGTACAACTTTTCACATTACATAATCTAAAAAGTATTTTGTCTTTATTATGTTTAGTGATGTAAATGACTGATTAAATAGATTTCATCAAGCAATCAAAATAGAACCACCTTTTTGTTTCCACTCTTCAGAATTACGACCTGCCCCCAGGGAAATAAAGAGCTTGAAGAGTACTATTTCATGTTAAACTTCCAGAAACATGCTGTGTCTTGATAGTTTATGAAATAGTTTAAAGCATTCAAGCTTTTCTTTCCCCCTGTAAGTATAAAACTTTCTGTTGGTTCAGCACCCATGTCCTGCATAAACCTGAGCTACACAAGATTTTAGCACTGTCTCTACCTGGAGCTGATCTGCTGTGAAGCTGGTCCGAGCTCTTTTTGCTGGTTTTGGGTGATTAACGTCTTGTTCCGTTAGTAATGCTCCTTCCACACTAATCCCATTACCTGAAACATTGAAAAGAAAACATCACCTTCTAAACATTCACAATGATGTTGTAAGTCAGACAGTAACAGCAGCTGGTCTGAATTTCAGATTTAAAAAACGATGTTCTGTTCAAAGTTAAATTGATCTAGCACCATAACACGTTATTCCCTAAACAACTCCCTTGCAAATGAAGAAAGAAATAAATCTAACATGATATATTAAAAACAGGATATGCTGTTGCTGTCTTGTCTTTAGGATACAAAAGAAGTTCTAAAGACTAAAAAAAAACAAAAAACCAAAACAAACCCCAGAAAAAACAACAACCCACTCCCAGAAGCAACAAAACCAAAACAAACAAAATCCCCCAAATGATGTGAAATAATTTACCATTATTTTGCTTCAAGAACCTGTGCTTCCAGTCTTAGTAAAAGCAGTCAAATACCTCTCCGTAAGGAAAATGAAGTAAACCCCAACAATTTAATTAAACCTGAACCAACAGCATAGTTCTTAACACAAGCAGTGCGTTACCATTTTCAACTTCTCTTTTCAGGTTGTCCAACATGCAGTCGTAATGTACTCTGCAGAGGACTTTCTCCTCCACCAAAGCGAACTCCTCTCCCGTGGAGAGCTGTCTCTTGCAGGAGAAGCAGGCGAAGCATGCCAGGTGATAGACATTGCCCTTGGCCCGCCGCACCCAGTCCGTGGAGTGGATGTGCCGCCCGCAGCGCGAGCAGCGTGTGCCGTACCGCCTGCAAGAGAACGGCACCGGGCATCGCACCGGGCATCGCACCGGGCACGGCAACCCCAGGCACCGCAACCGGGCATTGCACCAGGCATCGCAACCGGCCACTGCACTGAGCACGGCACCGGGCATCGCACCCCCGGCCACCGCACCAGGCATGGCAACCCCAGGCACCGCAGCCGGCCACCGCACCGGGCCAACCCCGGGAATTGCACCGAGAATGGCACCAGGCGTGGCAACCCCGGGCATTGCACCGAGCACGGCACCCCCGGGCACCGCAACCGGCCACCCCAGGAATCGCACCGACCATGGCACCGGGCATGGCAACCCCAGGCACTGCAACTGGGCATCACACCCAGCCACCGCACTGGGCCAACCCCGGGAATTGCACTGAGAACGGCACCAGGCATGGCAACCCCAGGCATGGCATCGGGCATGGCACCCCCAGGCACCGCATCCGGCCACCGCACCGGGCCAACCCCGGGAATTGCACCGAGAACGGCACCAGGCGTGGCAAACCCGGGCACGGCATCGGGCCACCCCGGGAATTGCACTGAGCAACCCCCGGGCACCGCAACTGGCCACTGCACCGGGCAACCCCAGGAATCACACCAGCAACTGCACCAGGCATGGCAACCCTGGGCACGGTACCAGGCACAGCACCCCCGGGTACAGCACCGGGACATCCCGGGAATTGCACCGGGAACTGCACCCCTGGACACAGCACCAGGCACTGGGCATCGCACCCCCAGGCACCGCAACCGGCCACCGCACCGGGCCACCCCGGGAATCACACCGGGCACGGCACCGGGCCACCCCGGGAATCACACCGGGCCACCCCGGGAATCACACCGGGCACGGCACCGGGCCACCCCGGGAATCACACCGGCCACCGCACCGGGCCACCCCGGGAATGGCCCGCCGTGCCCTGGCACACTGGGCTGCGGCAGCGCACTGAAGCCCAGGCCATGACTGTGCTGACATTGAAGAAAAAAAAAAAAAAAAAAAAGGCAAATTGGCGAGTTTCTATATGACAGCTTAAGGCAAGGCACTACTGAAAGACAGAGGCTAGTATTTCCAAGAGGCGAGGACCAAAGCTGAAGCATTTTAACTGCAACATGACTTCGTAGCTCCTCATCATTCCTTTTATAAAGATAATTACTCTTAGAAGCTGAAAGATAGAAACAACAGACTGTTCACAATTCTTCAAATTTTTCAAATGTATTCCACATTACTCTAGTGGAAGTCTGAGCTAACATATTTAGCAACATTACCCCTTTACTAATCTTCCAGCATCTTCAGCAGAAGGGGGGAAACCTTCATAGTTATTTCCCCAATTCGCATCACATTATGATTTTTAAGTAAACAAAAAAAAAATCTGAATTTACATTGTTACACTAGAAAATTTTTCTTTGAAAAAGAAACTAGTCACCAAAATATGTTGTTTAGATAAGAATTTGTCCTGAAGATTGTTGCAGACCCAAATTTTTTTCAAGTGCCAAAAAATTCAGTTTTTTCAGAAGTTTACAGCACTTAGCTTGCCCCCTCCCACTCTGTGTCAAACTTGACTAGCTGGATGCAATCTGTTCACTGCACAGCTGAGAATCCCAGAAACAGTTTGGTCTAGCAATCAGACTAGAGAAGTACCAGCAATCGCATCAAAATTAACAGCAACAATACTTGCTGCTTTCTGGATCCAAGACATTGCATCCAGAGCACTACATTGACAACACAAATAATATCCTTCATTGCAAGATTATCATGTAATTTTGAAAGAATCACATTATAAATCAAACTGATCATAGAAAGGTATATCTGCTGAAAGCTTCTTTTAAATATCATGGTGTTTATTCTGGATTGATTTTGCAGCTCCTTGTGATGCCTTAAGCCCCACAGCAGTGAAGCACTACTCCAAACAGATCATCTCAAATTTACATTGCAGTCTCAGCCAGCATTGCCCAAGGACGATTCTTTGCACATACAATGGCTTTACAACCGTATACTGTGGCAAGGACTCGGACTGTTTTCCCCTCGGTGCATACACAAGTAAGTGATGGTATAAATACGGCAGCTATGCACACCAGGGGAAGGGCAGATGGGAGACTTAGCAGGCAGTCACATTACACAGACTTAGGGTTCCCCAAGTCCCTCCTGAAGAAAAGTCAGAGTTTAAACTGCTGAATATAAACCTAGCAAATGAAAAAGAAAGAGCCTCAAGTGAATTTCAGTTGTGGCTGCAGTGAAAAGTTACAAGCAAGTATAACAAGTTATCTAATAACTTATATTCCTGGATGATATACCTGAAATAATCGAGTTTGCAGAAGATATCTTTATCTTTGATGTAGCAGCTGGTGTGCCTTCCCAGGGACGTTCTGCAAACACTACATGAGAGGCAGCGCACATGCCAGCAGAGGTCATTTACCTGCAAAAACCCAACAAAAAATACCCCTCAATACTTGTAATACCAATATCGCATTTTATATTTACAAACACTACCTTTTTCCAGAAATGGTCAGAAGTTTTACACACAATGATTCACAGAAAAATGATCTTGAATGCAAAACATTTTCTTTACAATATTGCTTGCATATTGAAGGTTAACTAATCTGATTCAGGTCTTCAGAATAAGCTTTCATGGGTTTGTAATTAAAAACAGTAGAAGAGGCAGCAAGAGATACAAGCTCCATGCAGATATTTTGTGCCCAGTTCTGTTCTGATAGCATTAGAGTAACAGAGCAAGTTTTGGCCTTATGTGACCTTGGGAAGACAACTAGCTTACACACGTCTATTTCCTAGTCTGCATAAATTCCTGCCTAACAAAAAAAACCAAACACTGCAAAGTTCTTTAAAATTTTAAAACACGTATTGAAGGGAAAAAATAAGTCTATCAGATAGAAACACATCACAAACCACTCCTCCATTTGCCATGTTTCTGTTAAAGCAAAATTGGTGAATAGCACCTGATTTTCAAAACAGCAGCAAGTGTTTTAATAGCAAATTAGACATTTCTTTAATATGTCCACAGCAAAACTAAACCTAGTCATGGAATGCAGTAGAAATCAGCATTTTTGAAAACCTACATATAATTTTGGGGCATATAAAATAAATAAAATGAAAGCAATTATTTTAATTTCTGCTTTCCTATAAAAGGAGCTCTTAATTGTGCAGACATTGTGAATCACCTAAATAAATAATTTGAAAACCCAAGACTCTCAGTGACCACAAAAATTAAGTAATATACCTCTGGAAAACCCCATACTGTATAGGAGGAATTCCGAACACCAATGATGAAGTTTAAATTTTTTTCCCCACTGAACCAATTTCTCATCTCATACCAAACAGCCCATATGTTACCTATGGGAAAGCAGATTTGAGGTAACCCAGGACATGCCTTTCATCAGAGCATGGCCAGACAAACCACAGAGAAGGCAAGGCATGGACTTCAGCACTCCTGCTGGGATCCCCCATTTCAGTCAGTCATTCTTCAGGCTGTAATATTGCAGTTTGCCCAATGCTTTCCTAACCCTTATCCTTGTTGGCAGCCGCCTTCCCATATGCTGACAAGTTTACACCACAATATATGAAGCTGTTGATAGCAGATGAGAGCTGTCACCAAACCCTCCCAACCGTCTCTTAGACGGAGCAGAGGGGCAGCGCTGAGCCAGACTGAGCCTGCCCTCCACCAGTCCTGCCGTGCCAAGGCTCCCCGGGCCTCGCCAAGCTCCGGCCCGCAGCTCTGCTCTGAGCTGGCATCCCGGCCAGCGAGAGCCCACTGCCCCTTCTGCAGGGATCAGCGCTCTTCCAGAGCGCGGGACAGCAGCAGCCCCCGCCCTGTCCCGTTGGGTGCCGTTTGTCCGTGCTCCTGCTCGTCCATCGGCAGGGCTGAAACTGAAAGGTGTGCTGCTGCTGGACCGTAGCATACCGGCATCAAGTCCTCTCTGCCTACACAAAGCAGTAACAGCTAACTTGAACTCAAGGCTAAATAATTTAGAGGTCTTTTGCTCCAAGTTCCGTTATCCTGGTTGTTCAAATAGGAGACAGCAGCCGTCAGTAAACCATAAACGAGCTTCCAAAACGTCACGGGAGTTAACAGAACTGAAATTGAGTTCGAGTCAGTTCTGTCGCTGGTCCGCCAGTTCTGTGCCAGCCCAGGCTACTGCAAAGGGGACGGGGTCACGGGATCCAGGGATGCGTGGCAGCTCCTGCCCCAACCTCATTTTAACCGAACACTAGCCCCCGTAGACATTTTCCTTGGACCTCCTCACCTCGACCAAGACCTAAGCAGATGATTTAGTAACACCAGTCATGCTTCCAGGGCTGTCAGCCACTATCACTTTGCAAGTGTACAACTTTGTTTGAGGCTGATGGAATCGACCGACTTCTGTCATGATTGCTACTCTCACTTTTGTAAGGAAAGACGGAAAAAAATCTAAATAATTTTAACGGCTCTAATACAAAAGGCAAATAAACTACCCACACCCCTCTCTCCTCCCTGCAGTAATGCTTCGTGTTTAAAGCCACTTGGTTTTGTTTGCTTGTATTCAAATTATCTTACTCGGTCCTGATTGCTAAGACAAGAGGACTGCTCCGAGAGTAGGCAGCTCGTTTCTTTCAAATATGCTAGTTGACCACCTTTCGCAGGAATAACTTATTTCCACATTTCTCAAGAGGCACTTTTGGCTTTGAGGCTCACGACGTTCCCCCCGGACCTACTTCAGTACAATGCAGGTCGCGCCGCTGCCGTCTGACTGCGGCCGGGGCCGCCAGTTCCCATTCCCCTCCCCGCTTCCCTCGGCGCGCAGGAACGCGCAGCCCGGCGCAAGCAGCGTCACCCGAAACACCGACAGCAGCCAGGGCTCCTCTCCGGCCCGAACACCGCCAACAAACGCGCTGCGGCTCCGCGCTCCCGTGTCCGCGGCAGCTCCGCACCGTCCGGGGAGGGGAGGGCCGAGCCGCAGGATGAGGAGTGCTGGAGGGCTGCACCCTCGGATCCCACCGGGCCCGGCTCTCCGAGGCTCTCCGGGCACTACCCGCGGCCCGGGCGGGCTCTCCGAGAACGGGCCGCCCTCCGCCTCAGCGGTGAGGGAAGCCGCCAGACGAAGGGGGCTCCGGGTTGGGCGTCCTTACCTTGAGCAGGTACTTGTCCACAATCTCCAGGCCGCAGCTGCTGCACACGCACTTGCCGGGGGCGCAGCCCGAGCCAGAGGCCATGGACCGCGGCGATGAGGAGGGCGACAGGGCAGCGGAGGAAGAGCAGGAGTCCTCGTCAGCCGCTCCGGGGCTGGCCTGCGGGAGCGCGGGGAGAGCGCGGTCAGCGCCCGGCCGCGCCCGGGAGCCCCGCGCGAGCCCGGCCC
>JAOTBB010000414.1:30539411-30579203 GCA_025629985.1 Chamaetylas fuelleborni | reverse complement strand
CCCGGCCCGGCCCACCGACACCTGTGGGTCCCGCCGGGAGCCGCGGCCACCGGAGCCGCCGAGCCGCGCCGCCCCCCCGCCCGCACACCTTCTCCGCCGGGCCGCCGAGCGCGGGCAGGTCCTTGTCCTCCAGCCTGCAGACGAACATCGGGTCGCTCTTCCAGTACATGGCCCTACCCTAGCACATACCAGCCCTCGGCGGGCGGCGAGCCGGCTCCGGGGACCCCGCGCCGCTCTCTGCTCTCAGCGCCTGCAGGAAAAAAGTTTTGTTTTCAAGTGGGTGGACCTGCCCCGCTGGCCTCACCTCCTGCACAGAACCCGCCTTCCAGCGCGGCGGGGCCGTTATCTCCACCAGCGAGCCCGTGCGGGCTTAGTGAGGGGAGGAGGCACGGAAACCCCCCCAAAATCAACAACAACAACAAAAAAGCAACCCCCCGCCCCGAGAACCCCCTCACTTGTCACATCTTTTGCCACAGATTTCCCCCACCACTCCAGTCTAAGCACACGTTCCAGTTACACCTCCCTATGAGCGAAGAAAAACAGGGAGGAAAGCAAGAGCCCGTGCGACGAGAGGGATTTTCCCACACTCCTGAATCCCAAAGCCCAAGCGAATGCTGTAACTCAAACTCACAGCTCCTACACCCATCTCACTACCTCACCTGCTGCTTGCGCCTCTGAAATCCCGTAATAAAACCTTTCTCATTTAGCTAAAATAGAAGGACCTGAGCTGCAGAAGTTCCTCCGGCTCTGAGCTCCCACAGGTGCTGCTGGTTAACACTGGTGTCCCGGTGGCACCACGAGCAGAGGCTGCAGAGCCTGGCTGCCCCTCACTACCTGCAGAACCAGCCGGCGTCTCTCCGCGGAGACGCTGTGGGGTACGGGCACCCTTTCTCCACGATCACAAATCTTGTCCTCAGAGCTCCCCCGCACCAAACACTGATGGTGCTCTCGGAACATTAGCGGAGAATAAAGCAGTAGCTTGTCCTTCGCACGTGAGGTAAATAACCGGGTATCTGCTTCTAGGCATGTGCTGTACCAGCCAGCTGTTTTTAATTAAACTTGTCGTCAGTTTCCATCTTTTCTCTCACCTCTATGGTTCAGCCTCTCCTCACAATGGATGCAGGACTTGTTGTTGAGCCTCGGTAAAGCGATCTGAGAGAATTGCCCCTACGTTTATAAACATCGTGGATTTGATAAAACTGAATTCTGTATTTGAGGAGCAGTGTGAAAGGAGAAGCCCCCTATTGTTCTCCGTCTAAAAAGAATGATCGTTATTTCAAATCCCGAGACCTGATCCTGAGGAACAGTAACTCGGCTGTGCCGAGCGCCGGTAAAGCCGGGACGTCCCGTCAATTACTCGTTTGTCCAGCGATTTTAACCGACCTAACCGTGGGGAGAATCTCGCTGACGTCCAGTCTCGGTGTCCCCGACACCGCTGCTTTAGCGAGGCAAGCAGGGCTTTGGAGTTTGCCGTGGCAGTGGCGTGGCCCGGCGCAGCGCGAGCGACGCCCGGCCCGGGGTCCGGAGCTCCGGGCGGCGGCAGGGAACGCGGACATTGCCGGCCCCTGCGAGCCCCAGCCCAGCCCCGGCCCACACCCATGCTGGCCCGGAGCCGGCTTTCTGCCGCCTCCCCCGAAGACACGGCGCGGACTTGCCCAACCTCCGGCCCAAATACGGGCCCCGACCGGCCCGTGCAACCGCGCCGCAGGTGACGGGCTGCGGCCCCGCAGAGTGCCCGGTAACCGCACCTCTCCACCGCGCTCTCGGCCCCCCGCAGCAGGGCTCCCCCGGGCTCTGCTCCCTGTCCGCAGCTCGGAGCGCCAGCGGCCCCGTGCTCGGGCGGCCCCGCGGGCCAGGCGGGGCGGAGTAGAGCGTTCGGCTCGGAGCGGGACCAGCGCGGATCCTGCCGAGCCCGCATCCTGCCCCCAACGCGGATCTCCCCATCCGTGACCGACAGAGGCACGACAGCACTACCGTCATCTGTCGCAGGTAGCACGACAGAAAGTGAGCACCTGGCTGGGGGCTCCGAGGGAAGCGTTGCGGCGGGGTCGGGCCGCCGTGATGAGAGCCCGTGAGGTGAGCCCGGACGGGCCGGATCGGGCACGGCCGGGAGCAGCGCCGAGGCTGTTGATCGTCGGTGCTTTTCCTACGCCTCCGAGGAGATTGTTAACGAGGTTGATGCGCGCTCAGAGGTGGGCTACGAGTTAGATTTCTACGAAATAACCCCCTTCCTATGCACTTTTTCTCTCGGGAAATACAGCGGTAGGAGTCAACAAAGTCAATCTGCGCGTTGTTTGCCGCGGCGATCGGGATATTACGGGCAGCGGTAGTTCATACTGCGGTGCTGGAGGAAAATCCCACGTTTCGTACCGAGTCGAGCTGGCTCCGCAGGTGACGAGCGGGCGCGGCCGCTCTGGCCGCCCCGGTCTCTCCGCCCGCCCCGAGGCCCCGGAGCGGCCCCGCAGCGCGGGGATCTCAGCGGAGGCGGGGCAGGGGCCGCGCCGCGGGGTGCGGGCTCGGCGGGGCTCACCCGGGGCCTCTCCGGTGGCTGCGCGGAGCCGCACGCTGGGTCGGCCGCTCCGGGGAGAGGGACGTTCGGGGAGCCAGGAGGAAAACGCGCCCAGAGAACAGTCCGTCAGCAGATCCGGGTTGTTGTTATGGCCGGAGGGGCTTCGCAAGAGGTGAGCTGTTTTGCCGAGCTAATTGGAGAGAGGCGCTATTTCTGAGAAGCGGCCAGAAACGCCATAATGTGTAGAGGGTGGACGTGGGAAGTATATGGGCTTGGTTATCCGGGATACACCTTGGCCCGTGCACCTTTATCACCCATCTCTCCGAAGTCCAGTCTGAACTTCATCGCTTAAATTATACACCCTCGATATTTAAATGAATATTCCCTGAATCGTTTTCTGGAGAGATGGAAACGGCCAGAAACGCAGGCTCTAGAGAATTCCCGACTCTTGCGCACCCTGCTCGCCCACTGGCGTTTCTGTGCACATCGAAAGGATGTGTCCCCTTTTGGGGCACTCGGCAGGACCCCGCAGAGTGTCGTCGCGCTCTCGGCAGAGACGAGAGGGAAGGAGAACCTGCCGGGGGGCAGACAGGGTGGCCCTGGCCTGATCCTGCTGAGGTTGAGAGCGCAGAAGAGCGGGGGACTCCGGCGGGACCCTCCGACGGGGACTGTCTGGTTCTGATTCCTCTCTCTCGAGAGTTATACCAAGATGTATGTAGGTGGGAGCGCTGACCAGTTGCACACAGAAGAGATCTCTAAAATATTTGACGATACGATATAGCACGAAGAAAATACTGAACGCGGAGAATTAGGGCTGTTTTAACGAGAGGGTGTTAGCATACGGACTCCTTCAACAGAGACTACACCGTGCTGCAAGTGCATGCGGCAGGGCGCTTCTCTCTGGAGTCTTCCTCAGCGACACCGGCTCTCCCGTTAAAACGAGTTCTCTAAGAATTGAACACGGCCACTGGGGTCAGTTACGAAAAACGGGCAAGGGGAGCAGGGCCGCGGTGAAGCGGGTGCTCAGCCTCGGCCGGTCCCACTGGGCACGGAGGTGCCGGTGCCCGAGGGATGCTCACCCAGCGGTTCCCTCCGCGGGGCAGGGGAACCGGGGGACGCGCCGTCCCTTCAGCCGAGCGCCACCGCATTCTCCCTCAGCAGCGGCTGGCAGGAGAGCTCGGAGAAGTGGGACGGCTCAGGGCGGGAAGCTCGACACTCGTGCGGGACAAGGGCTTCCCGGGAAGCTCTCCTCTTGTGTCAACCATCTCTTTGCACTACTTGCGTGTTTGTACACCCGCAAGTATCCAGAGGTTTTTCATCTGTAGATCGCCGTGTCTCGGGCTGTGGAGCCTCTGTGGGCTGTAGAAGAAAGAACCGAGCCAGCGCCCTCAGGCTTGCTCTCTTGAGTTTGCACGCCCACTGATCCCAGCCAGTGGCTAAAGATGCAAGGTTTGGACTAGCCCTGAATAATTGACTCTGGGCTGATTTAACGGGAAGGAAACGAACCCAATGACTCCTTTTCCGAATCAATGCGATGCACTTCCCTTGGGTCAGGCTGTCTGTCTCCAGTTTACGGGTCTAGAATCTTTTAGGGCTGCAGGTATGTGGCTTTCGTTCACGGCTCCTCCACTGTAGAGCTCTGTGTTGCTTAGTTGTCAGTGGCAAGATCAATAAAAGGAAAAAATTCCTATTTCGTAACTGGATTCCTGAGGCTGTGGTTCCCCTACCAAGACCAAGAATTTGATGCAATTTGCCGGTTTTTTTTTTTTTTGTTTTTTTTTTTTGTTTATTTTTTTAGCATTTTTTTTCCTTCCCTTCAAGAGGGAGCTTGGGGTGGGGAGGCAGATGGCAAGAAGGGAGTCAGTGCGATGCAGCCCTGAATGTTTTTAGAGTGCTGGCCCTTGCACTGCGAGCAGAAGTGCAGGGAGTAATTTCGACATCCCAGCCTGGAACTTCTTCATTTATTTCAACTCTTGGTCTCTGCACTCTGAACATACAATCTGGATGAAAGCGGTGCCTGTTCAAATAAAGTGCTGCATCTCTGCGTTCCTGAAATCGAGGTGAACACTTGATGTGGAAGTTGACTTTAAAAGCATCTATGCTAATTGTGTCACGCTGTCACTCAGGGAAAGTGCTGGGGACAGAGGAAATTAGAGCAGAGATCAGATTATGTAAAAGAGCATTTTGCCCCTAACGTAATGGAAGGCAAAGCCAATGTGGGAACCATGACGCGTTGTTTATAAATAAAGAGGAACAACCAGGATGTCCTGGCTTCTGTGAGCACGGTAGCTCCATGCTGGAGGGCCCGAAAGATATCGGGTCTGTCTGCCCGATTGCTTTCGCTTCTGTTGATCATGAATAATCACTGTTTGTCAGGAGACCGGGGCTGTCAGTGGATAGCCTGTGCGGGGAGGCGGGGGCTGCAGAGGCTCGGAAGGTTTTCGGCTCCTTCGGCCGTCGTCCGTGCGGACAGGGCGCTGCCGGAAGCCCCTCCCTGGACGGGCTTCGGGAAACACCGGAGGGGTGCGGCAGTAGGAGAGCTTCCCTAGCAGTCACCTCTGCCCCCGCAGGCTGTCCAGCTGCTCCGAACGCCCCTCCGCCGGAGCCGCGTCCCGCAGCTTGCTGTGCAGGACACGGCGCGGCGCGGGGCAGGGGGAGGGTGCGCCGGGACCCGAGCGGGGATTGTGGGAACCCTGAGCTCTCCCAGCTCCTCCTCGGAACCCTTTCTCGCTGGGCCCGGGGTCGCACCCGACGGCGGCGCGGTCAGCTAGTCCAGCAGAGCGCGATCCCCGCGGCGGGCGCTCTGCCCGGCACCGGGGGCACCGTGAGCTCCGTGAGCACCGGGAGCACTGGGAGCTCCGTGAGCTCCAGGAGCACCGGGAGCTCCGTGAGCACCGCGCCGCTGCGGGCTCGCAGGGCCCCGTCCCGCAGCGCCCACGCCCCGGGACTCGTACAAGCCCTGTCGGTGGCCGTCGGCTCTCGGCGGTGGAAGGACGGAGGCGGCGGGGAAGGACGCGCGGAGTGGGGCCGGCTGAGGCGAGAGCCCGCGGCCGGCAAGGAGAGCTCCGGGCGAGCGGGGCCGGGCCGGGATCCTCCGCGGCTGCGGGAGCGGCTCGATGGGCGCTGGGCTGTCCGGGCAGAGCGGGCGGGCAGCCGCGGGGCCGGGGGCCGAACAGGACCGCAGCCTGCTCCTGGCGATTGCCCCCAGAGAAAGGACTCTAGCCGGCCGGGATTTGGCAAAGACGAGCGCTGGCCGGGCAGCGCCGGCGGCCGCGAATCCCCTCGGACGAGGCTGCCCTGGGCTCCGAGCCGCCCTGCTCGGTGCAGCCCACGCCGAGCGGGCACCGGTGTGAGGAACCACAGCTCCCTTCCCCACAGAGCAGCAAATCCTTTTCAGAGAAAAATCAGAGCTTCACGGCAGATTAATCTTTCACATTTTTCCCCGGCCAATTTATGACTGCGTGTTTATATAGTGTTAAGTGTGTGTGTTAAAGTGAAAATATCTGTTAAAGATCGAGTACATTTGGGATTAGCGAGCTTAGAGATGTTTTGTTCAGTAAGTGGGCAGGCTGGGAGGGGAACTCATGAACGAAAGGTGATTCATTCATACCAGGTCTGAAAAACACGGAGAGCCCCCAGAAACGAGATCCTGGTTTGCTGCCCACAGGTTACAACTGACGAAATGCTTGCATGTGCCTACAAGTAAATCAAGATTTACAGTTTTTGTAACTGATGTTTACAAAGTGCTACTGTAATGCTCCGAAATAAAATACATTTATTTGGAAAGTGCAGAGCCTGCAGGTTTTAAGTAGCAAGAAGTGCAGTGTTCCAAATAGAAATGAGAAATCTTGTTCTTCTTATCATTTTTAAACTGATCTGGCAACATTAAGTCTTGACTGACATAGAACTGAGTGGGGAAATTTTAGCTGGTGCCACAGTGATGTTGATCTGGAGGAGAATGAAGTGCCTGAACAATACGTTTTTGTTCAGACATCTTTTATTGAGTTTAGTGCCTGAAAGCAGTCCAGTGCTTTTGGGCAGGTGACAAAATGGGAAAAATGTCATATTATTTTCAGCACAATTCCCTTTGTCAGCCTGCTTGGTTTGAGCTGTTTTCTGAGTTTAACTAACCTGCTCACACAGGAAAAGACACTGGTTAGGATTTAAAATACATCTTTGATCTGCGAGCACATGGTGGCTGCAGGAAAAATCATTGTTCCATGGTACCTTGGTTATAATTATGGAATCCAGTCATAGTCCAGTTGCAGTTAGCAGTGCCCAGCTATTATGTCTTTGCTTTTGAAGGACAGCAAGGATAAGTTTCACTGAGCATATGTAAAAAAGAAAAAGGTAACTGAAGAGGTTGATTATTTAAACAGCATGTTAACAACAGAGTCTTGTTCACCTCACTGCTCTACACAAAGTTACTCATTCCATTTTTGGGGCCCAGGAGATGCTGTGCTCTCATTATGCACTCTCAGTACTCTTTATACTCCACAACGAAAGTCCACAGAAAATGAACTCTTTTACTGGTCATCTAAGAGAAGCTTCTATTTGTTGCTTTGGCTTGAGATTGCAGAAGGAGAAGAGAGTGACAGAAGGAACCACTACTTTTAAAAGCAACTGTTTGTTTTAATATATACAAGGAAACACCCAAAGAGGAGTCATTCTGGCTGATTACCTGAAAAAAGGGTTTACATACAACAGCACTTGTTTAATGTTTTGCTGTTCCTTGGTACCAATCTGAATACTGGTACTCGAGCAGGAGAAAAATTATTTCACCAACTCTCAGGAAGGTTTGATGGGTGAAAGAAAACTTAGAATTGAGTGAAACACTGACTTACCATCAGGGTTATAGAGACTATAATATTGTTGTGATTCTACTGCTCTATTATAAATATCCAAACACTACAACTCCTTCAATCAGCCTGTGGGGACACAGAGAGGCAGATTTACAAAGCAAAGGATGCAATGCTCAGCGTTTTGTGGCTGAAAGTGTCAGAAAAGTGAAGCCCTTGCACTGCCATGCTCCTGCCCACTGAAAGTCTCCCAGTGTGTGGAGCCCAGTTGGGCTGGATCCCAGGATTTTGGCAAGAGGAAAGACAGCTCTGTGAATGCCTGCTGGCTTTGTGCTCGTCATAGCAGCAGTGTGAGGTCATCAGGGTCTGTCTGGTTTTGCCTCCTAGAAAGCTGCAGGCAGAGTGGGAGGCATGGCCCGTCTCTGCCTTGTTTACTGGTTGTATTCTGCAGCGTTTTTTGCTATATTTATGTTACCATGGAAATCTACACTTTCTGGTGAGACAAAATCATAGAGAGTTCAGAAATAAAAGTTGCATTTATCCTGTCTTCACTGAGGTTCATGCCAGTGCTTTGGGGGATTTTCATACTGATGTTTGATTGTTCCCCACGTTCTCATGATGCTGCTTTATGTCTAAATGTTGGTGTAAAATGGGGTATGCATGATCCCATAGCAAGTATTTCAGACAGCTAAATCTCTGCAGGAGTACAAAAGGAGAACATATGGATTCTATTCGGTGCCAGAGGCAGTGAATGTGCTATGATACATGTGACTAGATGATATGTACGAGAAGAATGGAGTTTGACCAGACAGCTACTACATCTAAAGACCAAAGAAGGTAAGAAGGTGTTGGTATAATGGACTCCTTCCCTTATTGAGTGAATAGTGAATGTAGGTTAAGAATGCTGATTGGTACAGCAGAGAAATGAAAATGTCAAATGTTCAGTGCCTGTCTAACCACAAATACATCTTCTGGAGCAGTAAGAGGGTAACTGGTGTGGTCTATGATGACAGTTCTGGAGGTGACACAGTTCACTGATATGCTTGCCAAACTGACAGACAAGGTACCTTCCTCATTGCCCACTGCCCTGGGAATAGCTGAGAGATCTCTCTGCAATGTTTAATTTATGCTGGTTTTTGCCATGCAGAGAATTTGTGGTTAGCATTGGTTGTATCTTTGGTGAATTCCAGGGGAACAACACTTCCTCTCAGTTGCTCAGGCTGCCTGAAAATCAGCAGCTATGTTGATTCCCTTTCTCAAACTTCTCATTTGTGCTGCACACAGCTGCAGGCTCTGGCTCTCATCAGACTTTAGGAGCAGCCCATCAGTGCAGGGTCACCTTTGCCATCTTCAGGGGAGAGGTTTGTCCACCCATGCAGGGGAAAATTCTGGCCACCACTTGGAGAAAAACAAGATGAGAAGTGGGACCCACAAACTGTATCAAGGTGACTGGAGAGCAGCTGGACCATCCAAAAATCATCTGCTTCATGTCATATTTATTTTCTGCTTTGTGGCAGGGTTACCAGCTTCTGCACCAGGAGTTACCCCATGAGTGTCAGTGGGCATTGGTGGGACATGTCTATGTCTGTGTGCAGGTAGCTGGTGTCTGTGTGTGTGCACAGGTGGGCTCATTCTAAGTAGCAGATCCTGTGTAATCATCTTTGCACAGTCCTGAAACTGTTGAGCAACATTTTTAGCCAGAAATCCTAAGAAGAAGTGGAAATATTTATCCTGGAGTCAGTGGGGATTGCGCACTTTACACAATTCTCAGCTCATAACAAATGAAAAGCTTTATTTTAGTTTGGCTTTATCTAGATGTAGCAATTTATGATTAGGGTTTAAAGAGAGGTCTTAAAATTACTTAATTGTGTTTTGTGTACCTTTTATTTAACACTGCAAGCAAAATAAATCAGAATGGGATTAATTCATTTTAATTTGTTGTTGTTACTAATTATATAATTAAGACCTCAAATACAGAAACACTTTTATTTGAGTAGAAAAAAAAATGTCTTAAAATAGGTATGTAAGAGAAATAGAATTTATTTTCAGGTTCAGTCTTACTAAATTGTATTATATATATTCCTGAAACCTGTTTTCTTTGAAGTTCATATCACTAAAGAGTTCTGCTTGATGCAGCTGAAGCATTCCTTCTTTCTAGCTCTGCTGTCTTTCAGGGTTTGTAGAAACTGTTTTAACTATAAGAGAAAATTAAGAACCAAGTATGTTTGCACCAGTTTGATTTGGCCAATGAATGTACTTTTACCCACTGTGTGTAAGCGCCAGTTGCATTTTGATACTTAAGGTAGGACAGCCTGCTCTCCAAGTGCATCTTTGTGGTTTCATTGGCCACAACACTTCTCATTTTCTCACTGGGGATGAGGCAAGAGATTCCTTCTGTCTCACTTTCAGAGAACAGTTAAACACCATGAGGCAACAAGAAGTTCATCATCTTGAGGCTCAGCTGAGATCATCTGCTCCCACAAAATGTGTTCTTCAGGGTTTGTGTCAGTCTTTCGCCAGGGGCACACCACGGGGTGCCAGGAGGCTCCTTTCAGCTTGGTCCAGCAGAGAGCAGCTCTCGCTTCCTTCACCTGAAGAACTGTCCTCCTACACTGAGTGCCCATGGGTCACATTGGTGATTTGTCTGTCTACAACCCTCTTTCTGTCATTTCAGGTGTGAGGTAATACCTGGGCAAAAGCACAGGCTCATGGATCTGATGCAAAAGGCTTTAAAGTCCCTGGTCAGGAATGAAGAAGGAAACAGAATTAGACCAGCTCAGTGCCTAGAAGTGATGGATTAAATAAATTCTGCACTACTTATGTATGCCTCCTTCCATTTAATTTCCCAAATAAAGACAGTTATTTTAGGAAAGCTTTGGAAGAATGATGGATACAGTTAGGGGTATAATATCTTCCTCAGCATATTGTTTCTCTAAATTGTTTCACTTGTGACAAGTTAATTTTTAATTAGTTAATTTTTTAATTAGTTAATTTTTAATTAGTTAAATTTTAATTTTAAAGTACTTGTCCATCAGATGTTTTCTGACTGGTGCTGATATAAAATGACAATTGTTTTTTGTGTTGAGATGAAGTTGAAGTTCTCTAACCAGTTAACGGAATTTTGCCTGTATCAAGTCCCATGTTTCTCGAGAGGTGTGGAAACCATATGTGTTGTGGAGGAAGGGGTGGGAGGGTTGTGCCAATCAGGAGAGGATTGTGACCAGGACACTGTCCCATCCCCAGATGGCCAGGTCAGAGCTGCACACCAGCTGGGCTGTGCCTGCACCCTGAACAAACACACTGAACAAATTTTATCAGATATTTTCAAGGTAATTGCTTCTGGAGGGATTATCAGATTAAGTGCCAGTCATCCTAGCTTTAGCTAATTTCATCTGTTACACTGTCAAAATATTTTCCTATCAAAGATCAGGAGTCAGGCTGCCTTGCTTCTGAAATCAAGGGCATTTTCTGTTGAGCTGAGTCGATAAGCTGTCCCACCATGCTTCTCAGAAGAGAAGGAACTTCACATTTTCTCAAACCTGTTGCCAATGTGCAGGGCAACACCTCAAGGTCGGAGAGCAGGGTGGGCCAGAGAGCTGAGCACCCAGGGTGTGCAGTTTACTGGGTCAGAGCAGCAGTGTTGCAGGGCTGGCAAGGGCTGCCCACACGGCGGGTGCCCCGTGGGCAGGGGCTGCTCACCATGAACAGCTCTGTGTGGTGGAGCCCCTCCTGCCTGTGCCACAAGGGACTCCCCAGACCTGGGACCACACAGCAGGGGAGAGTTGGTGCTAAATCCTGTGTGTACCTCAGGTGCCTTGCACGGAAAACAGCGCTTGTTTTTGGCAGATGATGCTGCCCTTCAGCAGCTCAAGGCATTACCAGTCAATTTGAACCCTTACTGGCCTCTGGAACAAGCACTTACAGCAGTGTAGTGTCTAATTTATTTGCTTGCTTGATAGAAGAGAGCAAATGAATGACAGTGGTTTGAATGCCTCTAAACTGAGCATCAATCTACCATGTGCCTTTGGAATTTTTGTTTTCCCTGGGGGGCTGCATTTTGGAAAGAGGGATGAGTATTGCCTTCGAAGTGAAAACTTGGACTTTAAGGCTGGCATATGCCAAAGAAGGGTATTTGAAATCCCTGAGAGCTTTCCAACCATACACCACAAGAGATGCTCTCCAGTCAGACAAACCCAGCCTACAGCCCTTCTTCCTGCAGAAAGAGCCCCTCAGTGCTCCCCTCAGACCTTAATGAGTTTAGTCTGCAGGATTTCCTCTTCCGGTGACATTATCAGGAGAAATTACCCTATATCATTACCTGTGGCCAATGAAGGCTGACAGGCCTCTCCCAGACTGTGCCTGACGCCCCCAGGACAGGAAAGTATTGTCTGGACTTAACCCTTTGAGGCTGCTCTCACCTCCACCTTCCAGCTTTCTGCAGTGGCAGCGCTGGGGTTCCCTGTCCTGTGTTCTTGGGGGCTGTGAGTGCTGCCACAGCTTTTATATATATATATACACACACACAGAGGTAAATATACATGTGTATATATGTGTGTGTATACATATACATATACATATACATATACATATACATATACACATACACATACATATACACATACACATATATACACATATATACATACACATATACATATACATATACATATACATATACATACACATATACATACACATATACATACACATATACATATACATATACATATACATACACATATACATATACATATACATAATCTCGCACCATGGGTGCAATGGGTTTATAGCCAAGCACCACTTTTTATTGAGTCTTTTCCTTCTCCTCTGGTGTTACTGCACAACACTCATTGCACGGGTGCATCATCCATTGTGACAATCTGGGAAGGGGGCACCTCAGGAGGGTTCAGGACTCTGGTGGCTTCACTTCACATCTTTTGGCCATGTCCACGGCCAGGTGCTGCCTGGCCTATGCTATATGTGTTGCTTTACATCCACTGTATCATTCTATATCTACTGCAAAATTACTACACACAGGAATTCTCTCTCTCTATACTACCAGAGTAGCAGTGATCCTCTCTACACGACCTGCAAGCCTACTGCGAATGCCAAACCCTTGACTAAAAACATCTACACAGCAAACGATAGGGAAACATTTTTGCAAGGTGGCTTTCCTCAGTTCTTGTCTGATAACTTTGGGTAACAAAATGTTGTTACCCAAAATTGTAACTGTCGCGTGGCACCCGCCTGGGAAGGATGAAACAAGGTTCAGGAAAGCATTCTGTGCCTTGTGGCTTCCTGCAGGGCTCACAAGACTCTGCAGGGAGGACTCCCGGGAAAAAGGCAGGGTCGGCTGCTTGGAGGGCACCAGGAGAAACATCCCTCTCCCCAGTGCCAGCCTCAGCCCACGTTGCTGATGCTCTTAGGGGTGCAGTGTGCAGGGGAGGGTTTGTAGTGGGTCCCAGCAGCAGTAATTCTGTCCAGTGTCATTTTCCTCTCTGGCCCAGGTGCTGCCCTGCTGGGGAGCTCTGTGCCCACCCTGGCTCGATGCTGGGGGCTCTGCAGGGACTCACCTGGCACAGCCCAGAGCTGTGCCCTGGGCACGGAGGATGGGAGGGGATTAGTGCTTCTTGTGGATCACTGTGGGTCACCCTCCTTTCCTGGGGAGCAGAGAGTGTTAAACCCTGCCTGGGGGCCCTGCTAAGAATTTGCATTTCTATCTCTGCTTCTAATTCTTCAGCATTTCAGGGGCTTCATCAGCCCAATCACTAGTTTCACTGCTTGGAGAATTATTCTGGTTTTTTGTTAATGGCAGGCCTTCATGCAAGGCTTGAACTTGGCCTCTCAGTCAGTTTGGTAATTTTTATTGGGCCTCAAAATATTCCATGGCTCTAGGACATGCTCTGTGTAAAACTCACAGCTTCATCTGGTAGTGATTTGTCATTTATCAGGCTTTGGGCTTTCTGCCAGCTCAGCTGTTGCCAAACAAAATGAAGGCAAGGGAATAAAATGATTATCAGAAAAGGGCTTAGAGATGCTGCAAATGAAATAAATTAAGAATAGCTTAAAACTAAAATGAGGATCTATATAATTAATCACAAAAATCATGGGGACAGGCAGCAAGAGAATTCAGGTTTCCCCTAGACTAGAGTCCTCTTCACACTGGAAACATTTCAGTATTGTCTGTCCCTCAATATATAGGATTTAGTGGATCACCAAGACAAAATTTCCCGTGAGCAACAGACTTGTCTGTGTTTTGAGTCCTTTGCCTACAGAACAGTTGGGAGTTCATTTTCAGAAGCAACTCCTGTCTGTTCATCCTAGCATGGCATTCACAGCTGGGTGATGAAGTCAGTGCTCAGTGAGAGCCACAGCTCTGCAATCCTGCTGCAAGACACCTGGCATGCAGGTATTGGCTGCTGGAAGTTTTTTACCTTTTGGTAGAAAGCAGCTGAGCAAAGAAACAGCTGTTCTTGTAAAGTTGCACTTGCCTAGGCTCCAACCCTGCTTGTGACATCCCAGTTCTCTCAGTCCAGGCATCCTATACACTAACAAACTGCAAGGACTAAATTTTCTCCCCTTTATCCACTGCCCTTGTCATGGTTACCCTTCCCACAGTTACTGCTGCTGCTTTCATCCCTTACTCTCCCTTCCAAAGCCACTCTTCCTTCTCCTGCCTTTAATTTTTCTCATGCTTTGAGATGCATATTGCCTGAGCTACTTTTCTCCTGCTGTGCTAAATTGGCCCTTGAGGAAGGCAGTGCCTTCCATCATCATGTTTCCTTGCTGATTTTCCCTTACGGAGAGGCATGACTGCTGTCGAGGGTGTCCTGGCCTTGATGATAGGTGGCTTGATGTCTGTTATGGTTGTAGTCTCAAATACATGAGCAGCAAAAAATTCCTTCCCTTATGACCTTTTTATTCTTCCTTGAATGTGCACTGAGAATAAGGAACTCAAAATGAGCTGGCAGTGGCTGAATAGCAGCACAGTGGAGTGCATTGCTGTCTGGCTCAGGGAGAAAGAATGCTGCTGCTCTTGGTGTGAGATGTGCTCCTGCCTCCCGTGTGCCCCACCCACAGCCTCCACTGACATTCAGCACTTGCATGATTTTAATGGTGGTAAAAAAATGAGGGTCTGCCTCCTTGATACAGTTAATGAAGCTATTAAATAGTGAGCCGTACGGGGAACTAAGATCAAAGAAATGTTGTTTTATTTCAGCCTTTAAGATTGATTTCCTTGGTAGTACTGCAAGCTGTGCTATGTACAAACCTAACTTCAGGAGTGTTAATGTGAACTGATACCTGTAGGGACAGCACACTCCAACAAATGTCTGTTTATTGTGCCTGAACCATTGCTTAGTGAAAGACTGAATGCACTTAGAGAAGGAGATGGGTAAAGGAAGACAGCTGAGATGCTAAACAGACATAGGAAGGCAATGATACTTTAGAAATTGATTTATATTATGTATCCGTAGCACAGTGACATATATACTTTTTGATATTTGGGATATGTGAATTTCTTTTCCATGCTGTGTTCTAACAAAAGCATGGATCTAGTTTTCCTAACCATGAAAATATAGATGGTCACCACACTGAAAACTCTTCTTCTGCATGTTTTGGACACCTGTTATCCTCTTTCCAATTATTTGGGGTAATTTGAATTAAAGTCTGTAACTGTGATACACTGACTTACTCGTTTCTCATGTCTAGGTATTTCTTCAGCATAACCTTGTTTCCTACTGCCCTTCTCTGAGAATACCCCATTTTGACTAACTGAACATATTTTTCATCATTTAATGACATTTATTACTTATTCATGCTCCCCCCAGATGAGAGAATCAAAATCCAGGCTAGGTGGCTGCCTATGAGTTACACACCCAATTGGAAAATTTATATCCATTCATTTCCTTAATCTGAACCATGGGATCTATCTAATATTTTTGTCCTCTCAAAACGAATGACAGTGCCTTTTCTAAGCCTCTCTTAGTAGAATAGAGGCAGTAGAGGTGCCTTGGAAACTGACAAGAGAGAAAGAAAATATTTGCATTTCTGAGCAAAATATCCATTCAAGCAGGTGATTACTCTGAGAAGGATGCAGGGAGTGCCCATGAGACCACACCAGGTAGGAACATCAGGGAAGGGTGACACTGTCTGTCTGTCTCCCAACTGGGAAATACAGCGTCATGTTCTTCACAGCGCTGCAAGTAAATAGAGTTAGCACAGTTTAAATGGGAATCCAGGAAGATTTCGAACACATCAGTTTTTTAAGCTAACAAACACTTCTGCTGCTGTTTTCACAGTCAGAGAGGATGGCTATGGTTGGAGGGACACCCAGACTGCCTGCTCTCACTGAGCAAAGGCTCACTCACACAGAGCCAGCTGCACCAGCTATTCAGCTATCTGCAGTTTAGAATTCACCGACTTAAGATCCAAAAAGCAATCTTGATTTAAAACAAACAAATAAATCTCTATTTTTTCTGGTTTTCTCATGCTGTTATTCCCACTGTGTAATCTGAGCATAAAGGAAAGACCGCTGCTGAACTTTTTGAAGCATTCATTTAGCATCTGTATGAACAACATTAGAAGGAATAATACAAACAAGTGGAATGTATATAAGGAGTCTTAGAAGATTGTACCACAGATAAGGAAAATGCTTAGAATTTTCTTTTTGTATGTGTAATGCCTTTGCAACCTACTCACAACATTGTTCCCTGCATGAGGGCCCCCTAATTATTTCATCATGCAGCAGGAAATTCTGGTAGGTTGTATATAAACAGCCCGAGGCAGAGACCTCCTCATCAGATAGAGCGTGACATCTGACATCTGCGCGGCTGCTGCTCGCACGGCTCCGTCCCCGGCAGCCCCGGCTGGGGAGTGCGGGAGCGACCGGAGCGTGCGGTGACCGGAGGTGACAAAGGGCTCCTGTCATCCAGAGCTGAAACTCCATCCCTTCCCTTCTATCCCACCTCTCTGCAGCCGGCGCGGCCACGGCACCAGCTGGGGCGAGGGGTGGGTCCACAGAGGCTCCCCCGAGCCTGGGGTGATGCCCCTGTCCCTGTCCCTGTCCCTGTCCCTGTCCCTGTCCCTGTCCCTGTCCCTGTCCCTGTCCCCATCCTTGTCCCCTGTCCCTGTCCCTGTCCCTGTTCCCTGTCCCTGTCCCCATCCTTGTCCCCTGTCCCTGTCCCTGTCCCTGTCCCCGTCCCCTCTCCCTGGTGTGAAAGCAGCAGATATTTTTAACAGAAAGAGGGTGAGGCTGTTGCTGACGTGTGGTGAAACTTTCTGATTCCAGTTTGTGTGCTGTAACACTCTCTGATTCCAGTCTGGAAAGCCCCGTGGAACGGTTCTGGGATGAGTGCTTGGTGACACTGAGCTCCTCAAATCCGAGTGCCCAGTAAATCCTGGCCTGCTCACTGCTGGAGCTCACAGCATGCTGGGGGTTTCAGGGCTGGCAGTTTGGCCACACATTTTATACATGGGTATTTATTAGGACATGCTCTACTCTGAGGCTCTGCCTATTCTGGGTTCAGAGGACTTTTCCACAAGGCAGCATGAAGTTTTAATTAAATTTTACTGGTTCATTAAAGTATATAGGCAATCAGCTGTGTCTGAGGCCAAATTCTGAGTAAACTGTCCTGGGTTTCCAGAAATAAAAAAGATGTTCCCCTTGGATATTTGACTAGGAGGTCTTGCTACAGATTGATGGCTCTCAAAGTCAGTAGTTGAGTGGTCTTTTCTAAAACAGAATCGTCTGTGCAGATTTTCATCTACTTTTACATCTCTTGATCAGCTCAGTGTCGGAAATCTGCTGTGTAAGTCTCTTGTGTCAATGTCCTGCAAGTGTAGATGTGTCAGCTTGGGAGGCTTGACTCTCCTTGAGAGCTCCCTGACTCTCTCAGAGCATGTCATTCTGCTTGTGAAAAAGAGAAACACAAGGCTTAAATGAAGCCTTGTTGATGTAGCTCACACAGATCCAGGTACATTTTTGGGCAAGCATATGATGGAGTAAAAGGATGATTATTTATCACTCTGTCTCTGATCTTTAGGAACCTCTGAAATCCAGCAGCCTATGGAATCTATGACATCCAGTGTCAAAACAGTGGAGTGGGTGGAAGTGAAATTTGGTGTCATGGCAGTCCTGGTGAAGATCTCACTCTGGGCTTGATGCTGCTAACCCGAGCCTTTTAAAATTCTTCACTAATAAATGTTAAAATTTAATCACTAGTAATTATGTCATCAGCTCCATCTATTGGAAATAGCTGAGACTTAAAGATGCTGAAGATTTTTAAGTAATTTGCCCTTCTGCACCACAAAGTATGTGCCACAAATACCTCTGTCTTGAAGATCTTTATGTTCTCTTAATATTTCTTCTCCACTTCTGCATCAAAGTCCTATGTTTGCTGGTACAGAGGAATGAGAATTCTCTGCTCCTTGATAGACATTACATGAAAGACACTACATGAAAGAGGATGGGAGGGGAAGAGACTGTATTCCTATTTAAAAGGTCTAAAGACACATAAGTTGGAAGTAAATCCTAAAATAAAAGTCTTTGATATGGATGGAAATTTCATGAATGAATTTCTTTTCCTTTTTCCCTCCTCTTAATGAAGAACACAAGTAAAATTGCAGATTCAAACACTTGAGTGCTGAGGCAGGCAGGGGGTTGATTAGAATTCTCTAATTATAACTAATGACAGAAATAACATGGGCTCCTGTTTTGCCTGGATGGCAGAGGAATTGAGCCACTCCTACGAATACAGCACGTCTCCCCTCATTTTCTTAGGGCAGATGGTAGAGAACTGACTCAATAAACCAAACTGCTGTTTGGGGTTCTCAAGAGCAGCCCCTCAGTGTGTCCCTGCCCTGCTCCCCAGGCTCCTGGGAAGGTGGAAGGCACTGAGAGCCAAGAGCAGCAGGTACTGCAGGTCACAGCTGCTCTGCTGGGCTGGCTCCTTCTGGCTGCAGCCAGCTGTGGGGCTGAGGTGGACATCCTGCTGAGGGCTGCAGCCACTCTCCTTGGGCACTGTGCTTCTTCCATGCGTGTGCTGCTAGCAGTGAAATCCCCCTGGCTGCACTGGGAATGGTGCTGCTCTGGCTCTGTGCTGAGAATCCTGGTGTGCATTTCAATATTTACCCGTACTCCAGCTTGTGTGGCATCTCCTAGGAAGGGCAGGCCAGGGAAAATGGCTTTTTTGCTTAAATATAGTCAGAATAAGATACTTAGGAATGCATTGATTTTCCTGCACCTGTCCCAAGAAACTCCCACCAAGCTTCAGTCTGTCAGCAGTGTCAGACTCCTCGGGGGCAGCAGGACAGTTTCTAAATCAGGGTGTGCATCATTGATCCTCTTTAAAAACAGATCTTCTGATCCTGTTTGTTTTGTCTACTAATGAACAGATTCACTGAAACAGGCATCTCATGTCCTGAAGCAAAATTTCAGTTCTGAGGGAAACAGAAATTACAAATATTTTTGTTAGGTGTATTTCTCTGTCAATATTTATACAACCCAATTCCCCAGGAAACGGTGGGTGAAATTACAGAGGGGAAAAGGAACTCTCCAGTGAGAGCTGCTGGAGCCAGAGGCAGATGTGGCATTCAGAGAGGTGCACAAGAGCTGCCCATTCACTCCAGCAAACACTGTGGGAGCAGCAGGATGGAGTAACAGGGCAGAAGCACAGAAACAATCTGGCATGCAGAAGCACAGTGACTCCTCTCTTTTCAAATTTTTTATTTCCCCAGGGAATCACATGTTTATTAAAGTGGTTAAATTTATTGTCTCACACTTCCTTTAGGCTAATCCCAGAATTTGCTAGAAAAATCCCTTCTTGCAGAGCATACATTGTAAATCTGTTTTGTTTAAATAGGGTTCACAGTAGAATTTTTTGAATGTCAACATTTAAACTCAGCTTTTGTGGGTGTGTATGGATAACGTGACTTTGCTCAAAATGAGAGTATCCACACATACAGCTGTGAATTTCCCTAAAGCTCAGGAGAAAATGAGTGTGTGCAATGTATGTGGGTAAGTGTGGCTGTGGGAGTAAGGCCTGATAGCTGGCTAAAGGTGACATCCTCTAATAAACTGCAGTTACCTGAGTGTCTCCTGTGCTGTGATTAGTAGATTTAATACATTAAACAAACAGTGGGGCACTCCAGGTAGAGGAGATACTGAAAAGCTACTGAATTTTAGAAGGGTCTGATTCTTGCAAGAAGCTTAGAACATGAAACGTGCCTTTATTTTAATTCTTCAGTCTCCCCCACTGTCAGAAAATACAGAACATGTCACTCATTTCAGTCAAACTGTTAGAGCTCCATACCCTTCCTGGTCCCTTGCTTATGCTATAAATCCATATGATTTTCATAGTAAGATCTATGAAATTACTCTTTCATTTCAGTGAAGGAGTTGTTTTTTAAAATGCTCCTGATTAGACTATCAAGATGGGATAAATTTCATTTCTGCTTCAGTGTCAGAAGAATTTCAGAGACATGCATCTTCATTAAAAATGATGTATTTATCACCTTTCTATCAAAGAGATATATTCATTTACAATTTATATTTATAATTTTTATTTGCTTCTATTATCTTTATAACTTTTTTTTAGTAGTAGACTAGTCTATCAAATAAGCCAGTGTGGTTTTGGGTCTTCTTGAAGGATAAAATATCACATCAATGACTCTGGGGATGTGACACATTTCACTCCTGATGGAACCCCTACAATTTAAATAAACGATGCACTGGATACATTTGGTCTAAAATATTTCAGTTTGCTACCAATGAAACAACACATATCTCCAGTGCTTTCACCAGCAGCATCTTCTGCCATTTCCATATTATGATTTCAGGGCTTCTGTCTGCAACAAACCAGGATATTTCCATAGTAGAGGAACTTTGTAAGTAGAGATAAGATAGGCAGAAAATCTCTGCTAAGCACGGAAGAGATCCCAGCCCTGCTCACAGGTCCCATGAACAGGGACCTTGAGTGTTCTGCACAGGGTGATTTGGCCAGCACTGGGGTTGCAGTGCCAGCTGGTGGGAAGGATCATTTTGGGCAGGGCACCCTCGGGCAGGGCAGCATCCCATTCCTCCTCTCCTTATGTTCTCTCCTGGAGGCTGGTGTTCAAATCTGGAGTTTCCAGCGGTCAGGTGAGCAGAAGGTGACTGCAGCAGCCTGGGAGCAGCACACAGTGGTGTGGGGTGATGTGTGCCAGGTTCCTTTCCCTGGCACTGGGATGATGTTGTGTGCCAGGCTCCCTTCCCTGGCACTGGGAAGGATGATGTGTGCCAGGTTCCCTTCCCTGGCACTGGGAAGGATGATGTGTGCCAGGTTCCTTTCCTTGGCACTGGGATGGATGATGTGTGCCAGGTTCCCTTCCCTGGCACTGGGATGGATGATGTGTGCCAGGTTCAATTGCCAGGCAGTGGGATGATGTGTGCCATGTTCAATTGCCAGGCACTGGGATGGATGATGTGTGCCATGTTCCCTTCCCTGGCACTGGGATGATGTGTGCCATGTTCCCTTCCCTGGCACTGGGATGATGTGTGCCAGGTTCCTTTCCCTGGCACTGGGATGATGATGTGTGCCAGGTTCAATTGCCAGGCACTGGAGTGGATGATGTGTGCCAGGTTCCTTTCCCTGGCACTGGGATGGATGTTGTGTGCCAGGTTCCCTTCCCTGGCTCTGGGATGATGTGTGCTGATGAGCTGAAATAATTTTGAGAAAGGATGGTACAAGGGGCTTTAGTTGGGTAGTGCCAAGTATCTGCTATAGTCACTCAGGGATGGATTTGGAAGTGAAGAGAGATCAAAAATTTTTGGGGGAGGGAGATTTCTTTCTTCCATTTTTTTTTCTGTTGAAGTGCAAGTTTGCACAGTTAACTTACAATTAACTTCTGGGGATGTTTCCCCTGAGTGGAAAATGATTTCTCGAATGATTGAAAGATGCAATGCCTTCTCCTCACATATTTCAAGGAGAACCACAAAACTATTGAAGAAAAATGCTCAAAACCAATAAAAACTTGTCACTTTTGCCATTTCCCCCTCCTTGGGGACTGCAAACATCATCTGGGTATCTATGGGTCCCTGCCCTGGCACACAGCTGCCAGCTCTTCCCAGGAGCATAGCCTTGAGCAGCACAGTTACAGAATTGTCCAAAAGCAGATGGTGACATTGGAGCCGAAATTACTCACAACTGAAATGCTTTAGTCCTAAATTCCTCCCTGATGTTGCTCCATCAAAGCCAATTACTTTGGCCTCCTCAGCCAGCATCCTTCTGAATTTTGCCAAACCTTTTTGGCTTGTTTCTGTTGCTTGCAAATGGTTTTAGAACAAGTTCTCTTCCCACCCCACAGTCAGAGAGCATGGTATGTGGGCAAAGGAATTACAATGAAAAGAGCTGTGCCCTGCTGTGGATTTGCACCTGAAGAGATTATGTATGATGTATTAACAGTGGGTCTAATAAAGCTGGAAGGCTTTCAGAATTTGTTATTTATTGCTTGCATCAAATTCTGCCAGCTGTTGTAAAAGCTCTCTTTACCAGAGAATGTAAAATAATACAAGGTAAAAACTCATAATCTCACTCATGGGAGTCCACAAACACTTGGCAGCTAAGCTGCTGCTCATCTTAAGAAGCACAGGATCGTCTCAGCAGACAAAACCTTGATAAGGTCCCCTCTTTCCTGGTCACTAGTTCAGACCCAGAGCTGCTCTCCCGGGGGGATGTGATGGAGCTGCCCAATGTAAGCCAAGGGCTGCTGGAGAATGAGCATCCTTCCTCCTCCAGCCTCCCCTGCTGCCACCCTGGTCTTCAGCCACAAAGGTGAGGTCGTGGGTTGGAAAGCAAGTGGGCTGAGAAAAATCAGGGGAGGGGAGACATGTCAGAGTGGGGCTGGGAGCTCGCTGCCAGTGTCACACTTGGAGTTTGTTACTCCCTCGTAGGTGCTTTGGTGTGTGCCAGGCTCCCATGGACAATGTGCTGTGCAGTGCTGCCTTACAGGCAGAGGCAGGAACACAGAAAATGCTTTTCCCCCTTTCTTGCTTCCCACCAGATGTAACCAGAGTGGATTCCTGGAGTTACTCCAGTTAAAAAATGGAGAAGCAGGGGAGAGTTTGCTTAGCAAAGTTCTCCAGAAATGACGTTTCCTGTGGCGTATGTGATCTCACAGGGTCACAGTGCCGTAGCACTGCTTTGGTTGGGAATGTTTCCAGCACTGCAGTGCTAAAGCCACGGTGAAGGGGAAGAGAACACGTCTGCACTCTCAGTTTGTCTTTGGCCAGGCATGTATGGAATGGGAGCGTTTGAGCTGAATGCTTCTTTCCACAGGCTCCAGTTTGATTGTATTTACAATTTAAGGGGCTTCAGTTCCCTGCCAGGCGTTTCAGGTGCTTTTCCCCTGTATTCCAGGAAGGAATATGAACCCACAGCACCAGTGATGAAATAAATAGTGGAGCAAAATGTTTTATCAGGGGGTCATCCTTCCACTGGGAGAGCCAGGGCTCGTGGTGGGGGGCCAGGTCTCTGCTGGCTGTGCTGCTCCTCGTGCTGATCTGTAATGCAATGCTGCATTCTCCTTGAGGAGGGGGAACACTGCTACATCTGGTACTGATGTTGTTCTTATTGCATTCGTGTGGTGCGCTGCTCTGTGGCCCTTGGAAACGTACAGCCAGCCATCTGATCCAGCTTTTTCTTGAATCTACACACTCACTTACTCATCAGCTCTGAGGCATATTGACTTAATTCCCTCTGTTTTCTAATGCTGTGTGTGGTTTAATCACATCCCCAGGAAGAGGTGTAATTATTAAACCATAGGAAAGTTAATGACTGGTATTTGCTCTTCAGCATAACCCATTTCAGTGTCTGGGGTTTGGCATGTCATCCAATGGGGAAACCAGCTCTGAGACATAATCCTCATGCTTTTCCAGTGATTTATGTATCTTTTCTCTTCACGTCTCAGTTTTAACAATAGCTTTGCTGGTTATTTTAGAAAACTGTGTTTTCTTGATCAAGCTTACTGTGCTCAAAATTCTTCCTTGAAATTATACCACGTTTTATTTGGGGGATGGGTATTATACCATATGCAAATTATATTTTACATAAAATTTGCATACTTGTGAAATGTTGCCTACAATACTGGTCCTTACACAAATGCATAATTCAGGGTTTTTTGCTAAATCGAGAGCCCCTAATGTACTTTGTTTATTATGTATAAAATCCCTAGGAAACTGGCTAACATTTTCTTTACTGAAGGGATTTCCTGGTAGTCTCTAAGCAGTAGTTGTATATAAGTAGCTCTCTTTGTATGTCTTATGAGTTCTGTTTGACTAATGATCCACTAAACTATAGCCCATTTTATAATGGTCAGGAGGAAGGGAATAGAACCCATCAGAAAACAGCATTTCTGCATTTGGTTGGTACTTTATTTAGGAAATTATGATATTAAATCGAATTTCTGCTTTTTTGTTTATGAAGTTCGTGGAAAGAGTATTATAATAATAATAAAAACTTAGAAAGAGGGCTAGTTTAATCACCTTTGTTAGTCCCCAGAGTTTGCAAACCAAACAGGAAATTTGTCAGCCATGGGCAGTTGAGGAGTCCCCATTCTCACAGGAGTTAAAAGCCATGTGCATGTGGCATTTGGGGACATGGGTTAGTGGCCTTGGCAGTGCTGGGGAATGCTTGGACTCAGGGGTCTGGGAGGGCTTTTCCAACCCAAATGTCTCTGTGATTCCCTGCAGAGCCACTGGATGCATCCCTTGCTGTTTGTGACCTGCCCCTGCCTTTGCTCTGTTACCCACACATCCCTGAACCAGACACCAGAGGCTTTATTATGGACTTTATCAGGGAATAGTTAGTTTGGTCTAGGGGTGAGGGAGACTGGTGCAGGGATGGTGCTTTGTTTATTATGTTTGAAATCCTAAGGTGGAGGAGGATACCAGTGACAGATAGTTCAGGAAATAATTGTGTGATATCAGGGAGAACACCCATGGAAGAGGGTGCTACTTTGTGCGAGCAAAGGTATCAGAACTGCAATGAGTAAACTTGAAATAACCATGTCTGTTTAAATAAACTGATTAATAGCTCTGGAAATGGAGGGCTAGCAGTATTTTCTGGAGTGAGGATGACCATGGTTTGCTTTGTGTTTCACAGAGAGGAATAAATCAGAATTGAATATTACCCAATTGCACTTTGATAGTTTTGCTTCCCAAACATTTGTGAGACTTCCAGTGTTACCATGCAGAAAATTTACTTTCCCCCTCCTTTTCAGATGTTTGGTCTGAGCTTTGTTTGGGGCTGCTCTTAAAAACTACAAAAACCATAAAGGGCTGGTTCTGGTTTTATGCACATACTCAACACCAGTAGTGTTTTGCTACGTTCACTTTAAAGACTGTTTCTGATTTTATATATTTCAGTACAAGAATGTCAGGATTCCTAGTTTGAACTGGCTTTGAGGTCAAAACCAGACTTTACCCTTTTGTTAAGGATTTATGATCATTTGCACATCAAGTGGGTACAAAGGCTTCCACAGCACTGCAGCCACCCCAGCTGGGTCTGGGGACTGTACCTGGAGGGTCAAGCTTTGGGACAGAAATCCAGCATCCCCCATCCCAAATGCCTTGGCTGCCTCCTCAACCTGGCAGCCTAGTGAAGGCAGAAGTGAAGTTTCCCTGCCCTGCAGGTACAGGTGAGCTGCCCAGGGAAGGTGACCCTTGGAGAAGGTCCTGTGTCCTTTCTGCACGTCCCCATGGCACTGCTGGGCTGGAAGGGGTGGCACACAGGGACACTGCTGCCACAGCTGCGTGGCTGTGCAGAGTCTTAACTGCAGAAAATCAGATTATTTCTCAATGAAAGTGTCCATGGCATGGGAATTGTTTTCATGTTTCAAGAAAGATGAAACCTACCAAAGTGCTTTTGTTTTTGTGCAAGTGTGGGTCCAAAAGAAGAATGTCACCAGGGAGAAGGGAGGCAGTCATTCACTCAGAAAGTTTGAAACTTGCTTTTGAAGCAAGAGAACATACTGCTATTTTTTTCCCCCACTCTATAAATAACTCTTGGCAGGCAGAAACAACCTTGATTGCATGAGATGAAGTAGAGCAACCAGCAGGCTCTACAGTCGAATAAATGGCACAGTGCCAAGAGCTTCATCAAATGAATAATAGCTTCCACTTGACAATCAGTAAAGTGCCTCTTCTCCTGTGGATTTAGTTTTTAATGATGATTAGAGAGGATGGGCCCCTAAAATTTCTCTGGAAGAAATGACCTCCTATTAATTTCTGTTACTTGAAATGCTGAATTCAAAGCTATTTTACAGCTGCAAAACCAAAGGCACTGACATAAAGGAACTATTATCTTTAAATTGTAGCAACAAGTACTAAATTTGTCATTGATTAAGAGAGACTTTTAAACTTTATGATTCTTCTGTTGTCAATGTCCCTTACATAATGTTCTGGACTACCCAGATTGCTGTCCTTTGGAAGGAAAATGTTTGTTAAAGCATGAAAACTTATCTTGTGTATTAGGAACCCTTTCTCTAGTACTGCCTTTGTTTAATTTAATTTCTTCACGTGTTTTTTTCTGGCATTTGGTGCTGGTGGTTGTGAAGCCAAGGGCAGGTTTCAGAGTGTGGGAGAGCCCTGCCCAGGTGTGTGGCCAGGGTGGGAGGAGTGCTTTGGCAGTGAGTGCCTCACAATGAGAACAAATAAGTAAATCCCAGTTGTCACTTTCCCCGTGAACAGAGAGATTTTCTCTGCTCTGCTGAGTGAAAAAAACCTGGGGATTTTTAAAGCAGAAGGATTTAATTGCCTTGAAAACCGAGACCTGCAATGTATATCCCATGCAACTTTCACTTTTTGATTTAAAATAAAATCGTAGAAAGGAGCTTTGGAGAGCGCTGTTAGACCCTCCATGGTGTTGTTTTAGTGGGGAGTTACAGGAAAGGCTGATTAGGAGTTAGTGCTTGATTAAAATGCAGAAGCAAATTGTAGTCTAGTCTAGGCTTCTGTTCTTGGGTTGCTGCTGCTGCTGGTGGCTCAGGACAGCACACACCACACAGTGTTTAATGGCTTGGTATAATCTGGGGAGCTCTGAATCACTTTGTGTGATCAGCTCTGTGATGGAGATCCCAGAGGTGCCAGTGTCCCTGCCAGTGAGTCCCGAGGGACAGCAAAAGGCTGAGCTGGTGGGACAGGACAGGACAAAAAAAGGCTGAGCTGGTGGGGCAGGCTCACAGACTTCATCCTGGGAGCACCATGGTTCCAAGGAGCCTTCTCCTTCAGCCCTGCCACCAGGATTTTCTCCCTCAGCCCTGCCACCCGCCCCCAGTGGCCATGGCCACTGCAGGGCCAGCCCTGGGCCAGCCCAGGGGACAGCCCAGGACAGAGGGCTCTGCTGGCTCTGCACTCCCTGTGGGAAGGAGAGAAATGATAGAGGAAAGCAAGAAAGGAGACTGTATCCACTAATGGTCACAGACATGCGGCTACATGAACAAAATGAGTACCTGGCGTAAGTAAAACAGGCTCCTAAATGAATTTTAGAGCCAGAGGTGGGTTCAGAGGGCTGCCCTGGTGTGCCACGCTGTGATGGAGCATTGGCAGAGGGTGAGGAGGGGTGGCTGTGATGGGAAGTGTTTGTCAGAGCAGCTCCTCAGACTGGGGGCTGCAGCTGCCTCGGTGTGCTGGACCTGAGCCCTGGAAAGTGAGCACTCTGCACCATGCTGATAGCAAACTGGCACCCATGGATAGCACTTAGAGGGATGCTGCAGGGAAAAAAAGATGAGAAAAGACTCAAGACCACTGTCCATATTATGGCATGTACCATTAAGATGTGAGGAAGAACTGAAAATATAAAAATGAAGCGAGTCAGTTGTAACTGCTTGCTTAGAATATTTTAAAATATTTTGTTCTGAATTTTATCTTTTTTGTTTCATATTATATTTTTGAAATTTGTGAAAAAATGATCAGTTTTTCATAGCAAAAGACTGACTTTGAATAAAAACTTGGATCTGTTAATTTAGACATTTGAAATTGATTTTGGATTGAATATTGAAACTATCATTTTCTCAAAACTGACCTTTTCCCCTACATACAAAATTACTGTTGATGAATCAGGACATTTTTAAATAGAAACGTTTCTCTAAAAGCACTTGGCAGGCAATATAAGCATAGAGAGCATGTGCACAGAGAAATTTATTTCTGGACCTTTGTTTCAGTATGTGTACTGTGGGAGTTGGGATTTTCTTCGGTTTTGCCATGAGTGAAAATGATCTAGCAAATCTTTGCAGTAGATACTTCTTTTGGCTTCCTTACTGTGTGGTGTTATATTGGTTTTTTTTTTGCAGTGTCAACAGAAACTGAAATGAGCATTTTGGAGTGAGTGTGTGCAGGTTCAGGTGCTGGGGGCTGTGCCCTGGCTCAGAGCTGGCACAGAAGAGCTCTGTGTGTGCTCCCAGCTCTGGAACTGCACAGGACACAGAATCCACAGAGATGGGTGTGCTCCCAGCTCTGGAACTGCACAGGATACAGAATCCACAGAGCTGGGTGTGCTCCCAGCTCTGGAACTGCTCAGGATACAGAATCCACAGAGCTGGGTGTGCTCCCAGCTCTGGAACTGCTCAGGACACAGAATCCACAGAGCTGGGTGTGCTCCAGGCTGTGGAACTGCACAGGACACAGAATCCACAGAGCTGGGTGTGCTCCCAGCTCTGGAACTGCTCAGGACACAGAATCCACAGAGCTGGGCCAGGGCACAGAGAGGGGCTGCTGCCCCTGCAAGGGGAGGCTCTGGGGGGTTCTGGCCCTCGCTGGTTTTTCTCCTTTTAGCTACTGGGATCTGCACGAAACACTTGCACAGTCATGCTTTATGGTTATTGGCAGAAGTTGGCTTTCGTTTAGCAAGGGATGCCCTGTCACTTAATCTAGAGTTCTCAAAATGATATGTGATCAGCTAACAGTGTTTAAATTACATTTCTCTGCCATCAGATGTTTGCTTTAGGGAATTTTCACTGGAGATATTGGAGCTCTTTTCAAGGTTTGGAGAATACAATCGAATATGCAATGCTGACAGCAATTAATTGCTTTTGTGAGATGCTGCAATGCTTCAAAAATCACCTCCTGCTTCAAATTCAGGGGAGTGTGGGACAGTTTTGGACACTGCTGATAGTGAGAACGTTCTTGACAGTGACCTGTGTGTGACCAAGGCAGCCCTGAGCCGGGAATGTAAACCTGGCTTGTGGTTTTGGGGTTGGAGAGGCAGAGGGGTGTCCAGAACATGGGGTTACACTGTGGGGATTTGTTTTCTCCCCTGGCAGAGGCTGTGCACCATACCCTGCAGACCTTTGAGGTTCACACTCAAACTACACAGTGGTAAGAAGGGTGCCTTTGCAAAGTCTCTCCTGCTGACAAATGGCCTTTGCACAGCCACATGTGCTCAAGAAAATCCAGCATCTTATTCAGTAATTGATGACCCACTTGTCCTTTCTTTCTGTACTTTCCTTCATCACAGAAGAACATCCCAGTGCATGCTCTGTGGTTTCACTGTAGATGCTGGCACTATGGGCACCCTTGGTAAGGTTGTGGCAGCCTAATATTTGTGTTTTAATGTATATTTAAATATATCTGGACTATTTTAGAGGCACCAGCATTGTCTGTGGAGCTCTAAGTTGTACATCTGTGAAAGCAAAATAAAGTACTGGGTGACATCTTACCAGGGATGCTGACAAGACATTGAGTCAAATTCAGCTCACATATGTCAAAATTTTGAGTGTATTGTTTCAAGTTAAGAAGTATAGCTTTAACTCAAGACAAAAACAAAAGCTAAAACCAGGTGAATATGTCTTTGAACCACACAAGAATTTCCCTTGTGATTTTTAAATCCTTTATCTTTAAATTCAATTGAATGACATAATCAAAATACTTCATAGGAATGGTAAGCTTTAAAGTTTTTTATTCTAGTAGTGTGGCTTGGTCATTTTACCACTCAGAAAGTGGCAAAAAGAATTTATCACAGGTATTAGGAATAAAAACGTGTTTAGAATAAAAATGGTTTTAGAAACCAACCCCTTAAGATATTCTTATGATTTTATCTTGTAGAAACTAATTGAACTCCTTTGGAAAGCTTTGTCACAGAGATGTATTGTGTAGATAATCAAGTTTTAGAGAGGATTAATAATTTTCCATACGAAGTCTAACTCTTCTATATATCTTCGTATTTTTATAATCATTAAGAACAACCAGATTTTTTTTTTTCTGGAGGATTCTTCCTCATTTCAGTCTCCATTTTCTAACTCCATGAAAGTAAAAAAAAAAAACAGAACAATTGGCCAAGTGTTTCAAGGACTTGCTAAGCCCTGAAACCTTCTGAAATCTGAACATGCAAGACAAGGGAGGTAAGGCTGGAGCTCCCCTAGCGATGCTGCCTGAGCTGGGCAGGGATGCTCCAATGCTGCAGTGCTCCAATGCTCCAGTGCTCCAATGCTCCAATGCTGCAGTGCTGCAGTGCTGCAGTGCTCCAATGCTGCAGCGCTGCAGTGCTGCAGTGCTCCAATGCTCCAATGCTGCAGTGCTGCAGTGCACCAATGCTCCAATGCTGCAGTGCTCCAATGCTCCAATGCTGCAGTGCTGCAGCGCTGCAGTGCTCCAATGCTCCAATGCTCCAATGCTGCAGTGCTGCAGTGCTCCAATGCTCCAATGCTGCAGTGCTGCAGTGCTGCAGTGCTGGGAGCTGGGAGCTGTCACTGTGCTGCAGGGCAGGAGAACACTGAGCTCCAGCCTTGCCTTGCTGCAGCTGGTTTGCCCATCATGGAGCAGATTCTTCTCATGTAGGTGATCGTGCTCCTCTTTTATCAGCTGCAGACCAGACCACAGGAACTTCAGACAATCTGGATGGAGATGGAATCAAATCTGCTGCTTTATTATTTTGGGTTTAGTGCATTTTGTACAGGTTTTATGGGTCTGAGCTGTATTTAGCAGCCAAAGGGAGTCTTTCTTCTCAGGGAATGAAATGTTTGTTAACAGATCACAAGAAAATGCTTCAGCACAGCCTCTGAGGCTCTGAAATACTGCTTGAGAGTTTCTAATGCCTAACACTTTTTTATTCTTAATAGGCAGATTTTAATACTTAGAATAGGCACGAGACCTTGAAATGAGCAGAAATCCCACGAATTAAAAATTGCCTATTGGGCAGCTCTTGGGGCAGGGAGGTGGACAGTGTGCCCACGGTCCAGTGCCACTTTTGCCTGGGAATTAGCCAGTGACCGTAACAGGAGAGAGAGCCAAGTGATTTGTGACCAGCTTTGGCATCACTCCTCTACATCACTGTGCCAGCAGCACTTCTGATGTGAGCTAGAACCCTGGAGCACTGCCTCTGTGTACGAGGGGATGTGCCCTAAATTCACAGTGAGTGGCCAGAGGCAAATCCTGCCCCCACCACTGCACAGGTGACGAAAATTTGGTTCCATTGACCAAGTGACAGCAAAGTCTTGGTTCACTTCCAAAGGCTTTTACTGGTGATGCAAAATCTTTTACAAGACTGACTATGAATCTTGGCTTCTCCAGTGTGGTATTCCTGAAAAAGTGCCTAAAAACCGCTTAGACCCCACTGAAGATGGAGTTTAATCCTTTCTGTTCCCAAGTGATTACTTCTTGCTAGAGGAAAATTGGCTGAAATATTCTAATAGTTTCCTGAAGTCAGTATGAATTTGGCTTGAGCTGGTAAACTGCAGAGCTGTAGTATGTAAGAACTGGGATGGAACAATAGCTATTCCAATATTCCCAAGGAGCATGGGTAAAAAATGAACATGTTCAGGGCTCTGCTTTGTTAGTATGGGAGTAGTAATAGATGTACATTGTGAAATTTAAGATCAGAACTTGTTGCCCTTGCTCTTGCTGTGGTAATCAAAATTATTATATTTTCCCAGTATCACCATACTGATCATCCAAAATGCAAAGGCAGAACATGATGCAGTTCAATGACTCAGACCAAAGAAAACAATGCATAATTATCTTTAAAACTGCATTTTTCAAGCAACTTGTCCCAGAAACAAGTCCCAGAACAGCCATGTTGAGGCAATCTGGTATTTATCAGTGAACACAGCCCCTTTGTGGGATGTGTTAGTGCTTGCCACAGCATATGGGGGAGAACTGATCGACCCCTGAGTGTCCACAGCAGCGTGGGGTTTGTCTCTGGAGGGTGCTCAGCCCTGGCCCACCCCAGTGCTGTTCCCTTTCTAGCCCATGTTTCATTGTGCATGTCAGGGACAGAGCGAGCTGTTAGGAACCCTCACTCACACCAAAGAGCTGCAACCACTCAAAGACCACATTTCAGCTAATTATTTGATAAGCAATTAGATGGCAGAGGTGCATTTCAGGAAAAATGCACATCCAGATGCAGCAGGGCTGTAAGAGCTGAGTTCTGCTGGTTGTGTCTGTGATGTGCCAGCACCTCTGAGAAAGGCTGACCTACTGCAGCCAGTCCTGTGGCTGCTCAGACCTGTCTGAGAGGTGCTGCTCGGTCACACCTGTGATTTCTCTGGCAGCAGCAATGCTTTACCTCTTTCTGCTACAGTCAAAGCTCACTGTCTCCTTCCCACCAGACTCAGCCAGCCCTCTTGCTCCTGGAACTGCCTTCTGCCCCTCCCTGTGTCACACCATCATGACAGTCCCCAGTGAGCTTCCCCAGTGAAAAGCACAATAAAAACCTGGTTCTTCCAAATAACAGAGAAGAAACTCCAATCACAGATATATACATTTGTTAAGGCTGGAAAAAACCTCTAAGATCATCAAGTCCAACCATCAACCCAGCATCAACCTCATGTTCACCACCAACCCATGTCCTTAGTACAGCCACGTGCTTTTTGAGCACTTGCAGGAATGGAGACTCCACCCCTGCCCTGGGCAGCTGTGCCAGGGCTTTACAACCCTTTCCATGAAGGTTTTTTCCTAATATCTGATCTAAACCTCCCATGCTGCAACTTGAGGCCATCTGCTCTCATCCTGTCAGTGGTTCCTGCCAGTCAGGCTCTCTGGGAATAACTCTTGGAGCAGTGTGTGGTCCCTGCCCCTGACACTTTTGAGCTCCACTCTGGGCTTCCTGGGCTGGTGGGGTTTGTGATAAAGGCACAGTGAAGCCCTGAAGTGACACTTCAGTGAAGGACTGTGAGGTGGTTTTGGTGCTGCCTTGCTCTGGCAGTGGCACAGAGGGTGGCCAGGTGCTGCCATGAGAGCAGACAGCTCGGAGCAAGGGGGGAAGAGAAAAACCACAGCCTTGTTTCCCAAACCACTGAAATAATTCTCCTTGCCTTGGCACTGATTCCTAAGCTCCTCTCTTGGCTTCCATGGGACTTCAGTGTGTGTTTAAGCACATGTTTGATTCCTCTCCTGGATTAGGAACCATTGAGAACAGATAAAGTGAGTGTCTTGTATAAGGGTATGCAAGCCAAAAGCACGGTTGGCACAGCAACAGCTAAAAACTTCCCTGTGCAAGAAGCTGGAGTGCCCTGAGCAGAGGAAAGCTTGTCAACCCTTGCCTGTCCATCTGCACTGGGAAGCTCAGCCAGCACCTGGATCCTCCAGCCACCCCAAGGTGGCCAGCCCTTGCTCAGAGCTGGGTCACTGGGTAGACACATCTTATTTTTCGGTCACTTTGCTCATCACTACATTGTATCGATGAAATCTCCAAGCGGACCAAATTTAGCCTTCACTCAGGAATTTTTTGTGTGATTGTTCCTGCCTCTTAAGTTAAATCCTTGTGTCTGATCATGGCTTTTTCTCCAGCCACAGACATATCCAGTGCAGCCCACACAGGTTCTCAAGAAGACCTTTGTGAACCGACACGTCTGCATGACTTTTGAACATATTGTCATGGGTTCCTTGGTCTTGGCCCAACAACATGGAATATCCTGAGAATCATGAAACATCCTGAGCTGAAACAGACCCATGAGAACCCTTGAGTCCAACTCCTGACTCCACACAGAGCAGCTGGAAAGTTAAACCATGTATCTGAGAACTTTGTCCAAAGAATTCTTAAGCACTGGCAGGCTTGGTGCTAACTAATAAAGCTATTATTTTTTGTTACTAAAAGTAGCAAGTATGCAATGTTCTGTGTTGCTCTGTATTGGTAGTTATATATATAACTGTGTATATATAATATATATATATTATAGGTAAAGCTCCAGCACTCAGGAGTGTGTACCCCAATTCCTGAGCTCGAGAACCTTTAGAAAGAATTAGTAGTGATGAAGATGATTTTTGTTCAGCTGTTAACTTTTAACACTGAAGAGCAAATAGAGTCTTGACAGTAAAAAATGCTGAATAAGTTGAATTTTACAGGAGATGCCATGATGAACAATGCTACTGTGACCTTGCTGTTTATTGGGCTGGGTTTGTAATATCACAGTATTTTGAAACAATCATTTCCATATGAGCACTGGTGTGAGATTTTCCTTTCTGAACATACCTTCCTCAGCTTGTCATGGTTTTCACTGCCATGGAGCTGTGAGCAGGAACCTATCTGTTTTCAATTGGTTGCCAGAACACTCACATACTTAGGCTGTGCAGTTAAAACTGATTTATATTGTGGATATGAAGTTGCAGTTACAAACTTTTATTGAATAATCATCATTGGTAAAGAAAATGCTGAGACATGCTGCAGAGAGATGAAATACCTCTGAACCCATGGGCTTTAATCTGAGTGGGGAAGTGCAGAGCCATCTGCTCTCATCCCAAGGGTTGAGAAGGGCCTGGAATGTTCCATCATAAGCCTGCTGGGAGATCTGTTTGATACTGAGTGTTGTGGTGTATGTGGTAATGGATGTTGGAAGGAAAATCCCAAATAGGATCAAACCTGCCTTTTCTTTCTTGCCTCAGTCCCCCTTCAGAGGCAGCTCTGTTCACTGGCCGTGGTGCCATGCAGGGCAGGAGGGCACTCTGTGCTGGCCATGTGTGGGTGAAGGTGGCTTTGGACACCCCAGGCCTCTGCTGCTCTGTTGGTTCCTGCTGGATGGCACATGCCCTTGGGCACAGATTGGGTGTGGAGAGCACACTTGTGTTTGGCAAAGGAGCCAAAGGCTCTGGACATGACAATTCAGTCCCCTGCTGTGGCTTGACATCTGTGTTCCCTTGGGCAAATTGCTCAGTCCCTTGGTATGCCTGCATTCATTTTCTGCAAAATGGCTCACAACTGCACTTCTTAGGTGTTTTACCCAGGAAAATCTACCAGAGATGGGGAATTGTGCAGTTTCTACCCGAGCCTTGCAACCCCACCAGTCCTCCCTGGGGTCCTTGAGTGTTTCACTTCTGCCAGTTGTGGTGGGAGTCCATGGTCCCCCAGCACAGAGGAAAGGTTTAGATTAACAGCTGTGTATTCCTTATACTCACATTCACCTGTCAGCATTGCTCAGTCTCCCAGCATGATTAAGTCATCCAGGAATGAGTTGAAAGGGTTGGCTTTGTAATTAAAACAGGAACACATGGCTTAGTTTCCTTCTACCTGTTGCAATGTGCAGCATGGGGCATGCAAGACATGAAGCTGGATGTAAACTTCCAAGAGGAACTGAGTAATCATCTTGGCCGTACTGCCCGGGGCTCAGGGGCTGCTTTTGATGCAGCTATTGGGTTACCAGGGGATTGCTCACATCCCTGTGACTGCTGGAATCCTGGGATTTTGATGACATTTCCTTTCACTGTCTATATCTCTTCTATTCATTTGTAAAAGGGCATAAGTTTCTAATTAGGTTAAAGGAGTCCTAGTCATGTTTTTCCCTAAGATTCTTTCTCAAGGAATCAAAACTGAAAAGAACAGAGTCTTGACAGAATTTTGGCTCTGGTCTTTGGCTGGTATTGAGTCATAATGTGGTGTGAAAAGTGTAAGCTTACACTGTTTCCATCTGCAGTGAGTAATTATGGATTGCAGTGAGTAATAATGGATTGTAGTATTTGGTTTGAGCATCAGCTGCCTTTGCATTTGTGTGTCTGTCTGGGTGTTCCTCTGGGGTTGTTCTGCACACAGATGCCCAGGTCTGTGTGCAGGGGCACTGCTGACACCCACAGGGCTCCATCACACTGCTGGCACCAGGGACCACAGCACAGCCTGAGCCACCCTCAGACAAGGCTGGAATTCGGGCAGCAAGAGAAATATGTGAGGCGAAGGTGTTTGGTGCTGTCAGTTACCAGCAGGTGCTTTGCAGTGCTGGTTCTCTGGCTGTGCTGCAGTGCTGGTTCTCTCTCTGACTGTGCAGTGCTGGTTCTCTGGCTGTGTTGGTTCTCTCTCTGGCTGTGCTAGTTCTCTCTCTGACTGTGCAGTGCTGGTTCTCTGGCTGTGCTGGTTCTCTCTCTGGCTGTGTTGGTTCTCTCTCTGACTGTGCAGTGCTGGTTCTCTGGCTGTGCTGGTACTCTCTCTGACTGTTCTGCACTGCTGGCTCTCTGGCTGTGCTGCAGTTCTGGTTCTCTGGCTGTGCTGGTTCTCTGGCTGTGTTGGTTCTCTCTCTGACTGCGCAGTGCTGGTTCCCTGGCTGTGCTGGTTCTCTGGCTGTGTTGGTTCTCTCTCTGGCTGTGCTGGTACTCTCTCTGACTGTGCAGTTCTGGTTCTCTGGCTGTGCTGCAGTGCTGGTTCTCTGGCTGTGCTGCAGTGCTGGTTCCCTGGCTGTGCTGGTTCTCTGGCTGTGCTGGTTCTCTCTCTGGCTGTGTTGGTTCTCTCTCTGACTGTGCAGTTCTGGTTCTCTGGCTGTGCTGCAGTGCTGGTTCTCTGGCTGTGCTGGTTCTCTCTCTGACTGTGCAGTGCTGGTTCTCTGGCTGTGATGGTGCTCTCTCTGGCTGTTCTGCACTGCTGGCTCTCTGGCTGTGCAGTGCTGGAAGGATGAAGGAGAAGGATGTGGAACCCCTTGGGACACCCTGGCCCTCGCTGGGGACACCACTGTCACCTCGTCTGCAGCTGACACTGGGGAAGCAGGAGGGGAACAGAAGGGCTTGTGCTCTGAAACAGATAGAACTGAAATTACTTGGCTGAGCACTTTTCACCCAGCTCTGATTTTAATATTTTAAGCTTGTATTAAAATGCAAACTGGTGAACAATCTTCTGGAGTGCCTCATCCAGAGCTGTGAGGAGGATCCACATCTTTTCCACAGAGAGGTAGTGTTGTTGTGCCTGTCACTTTAGATTTGAATTCTGGTCTTTTAAAACACATTTTTCCATTTGATTTGTGTGCTACTTTAATTTTCTATTCTCTGCATACATAATAGTAATGATAATTCCAAACAATTATTATGATAATAGTATGAAGAACTGATGAGTGCTATCAGCTGTAGGAAGAATCTGAGGCATGCCTGATATGAAACTCACTGAAAACAACATGACTTTATGTGATAACTATGTAAAATAGGGGGCTTATAATAGGAGGCATATAATCAGGGACCTGTGTTCAATCTCTTGTAATTTTTAATTTTCATGCATCTCATTTCACATTTGCGTGGTGAAAATTATTTCATAACTTTATTTTCACCCTCGCTACTTGTTTTTTGCTATTTAACTCTGCAGGAGCTCAGTTTTTCACTTGGGTGCTCCTCCAGGCCCCAGACTGTGCTGCCAGTGGAGGGAAGAGTCCCAGGAGGGGCCTGAGTAAGACTGAGACTGGGGACTGCTCAGTGTCTATTTTTACTACTTTTTCACTTCAAGCCTCAAGGGCAGTGGAGCTCTTTTATTTTTTTTTATTGTTTTCTCCCCACCAGGGCTGAACATCAGTTCACTGTTTTCCAGCTGAGATTGTGGATGCTACCAGAAGAGTTGGGGTATTTGAAGTGGGGTGCCAACAGTCTCATGCTTTGCCAGCTCTGGGCAGTGCCAAAGTCAAGCTTCCACAAAAATGGGAAATGTGCTCAGTTTCACATTATTTGTTAACTGTTTTCAGCTATTTATTTATTTATTTATTTATTTATTTATTTAGTGATAGATTTATTTAATTAGTTAGTTTATTATTTATTGAAGCTAGAAATGACCAATACATTCAATGGCACAAAATATGGGACTAAACTCTATTCTTGTTTAAGACTGTTTGAAAATGGCTCAAGGACAAACCAAGAGAGGAGCACTACCCTGACCATGTGGTGGGCTGGAGATGATGCTCTGGTTCATTCTGCAGGCAGGACTTTAAATCCTACAACATGTTTAAACCATGGAAAACTGATAAAAACCAGATAACAGGTATATAATGCCTTTCATAGGGAGGTTTGGGCTGTGCTTTGTTTTCCTCCCTCCTCTGGGCTGGGCTGATGCAAATGGAATCCTCTCTGATGGGCATCTCCTCTGGGGGCAGAAAGGGCTCTGGGGATCTGCTCCCTTATGCTGCCTCATGCAGAACACGAAAGTTTTCCTGCAGCCAGACCCATGAAGCAAAGATGTGAGGATTTCCCTGAGGTCAGAGCTGCCAGGAGCTGCTCTGTCCTTGCCTGGGCCGTGCCCAGTGCAGCAGGTCAGCATGAGCTGTGGGGTTTGCTCTGGGTGCCAGACAGATAATTGTGTCATGGGACTCATCCCAGCAACAGCAGACCCCAAATGACCAGCAGCTCATTGCATTGTGTCAGGAGTAAATCTGGGCAGAAACAGGATTCGTTTGGCTTTGGCAGACAAAGTGAACCCCTTGTGAAAAGAATTTGAAATTTCAAGTGGAAATATGTGGAAGGAGGGAAGAATGTACAAATAATGCCAAGAAACAGACTCACTCCTCTGGCACAGAATGTGAAGAAGCCTTTCCAGCTGGTGGCTGGGGACCCAAATGCAATGTGGTGATCACAAGTGAATAAACTGGGCTGTCTTTTTGTTCCTGTTAGTACAAGTAATTTTCAAGCAAGCTGATAATATACAGTATGTTGTGAAATCCCTTCTGGGTGACAAGAGCAAGAGCAAAAAGCAGATTCTGTGTTTGCTGGAGACATCCATCCACGTTTCACTGGTGAAAACAAGCAGAGCAGGCAGTGCATTTGAGCAGGGCTGCAGTTGTACACAATGAGCTCATCTGGGGCCAGGTGCAGCCATCAAGGAAACATTTGATCCTGTGGAGTTCCTCAAACTTCAAATGCTGGTATTTCTAGAAAGAGAGCTATTTAATGTAAGTGTAAATACCAGCCAAGAAAAGGAGCTGCTTTTCATAGCTGGGGAAGTCATGTGCATTCTCAGTATAAATTTAATTAACCATTTCATGCCTCTGCACACCAGGAAAGGGTTTGATGATGTAGAAACTCTGACATTAGCCCTCTACACTCTGTTGTTACTTGAAACTGTGCCACCATTGCCAAAAACTGGATGTGAGCTGTCTTCTGCCTGCAAAGCTCAGCTCAGCTCAGCTCAGCTCACAGCTCCTGCCCCGATCAGGGGCTGCTCCCAGCTGCTCTTGGCAGACCCAGCTCGGTGATTTCTTCCCTTCACTCCCGGGGCTCCTCCCTGGAGCCAGCCTGGAAGGGTGTCCAGCCCATGGCAAGCCAGAGGGGAGCTGTGGCTGCCGTCCTGGCCGGGGTGGAGGGTCCTGGCAGGGACCCAGGGCAGCACTGGCCACTGCAGGGGCTGGGAGCAGCACACTCCCAGCTGTGCAGGGTCTGTGTGCGCAGCCAGCTAAGAAAAGCTGATGCTTTGTGTCCATGGATGTGTTGAGAACTAGACTTGGGTACGGAAATGAGACTTTAGGCTAAGCAGAATATTAATTTAATATTAGTAAGGAAGACAGGCCTCTGACTGCAATCCAAATTACATTTTTTTCTACATTGGAGTGGAGGAATTTGTATTTTTTTCACTCTTTGCCTCATTTTACAATGATTTTTAAGTAATCTTTCAAGTTGGTAAGGAAAAAAGACAGTAAATGGTCCCCTTTGTGTTGTTGTTAAGTGAGGAGACATCAAGGTAGTCTAACACATTGGGGAGGGAATTAAAAAAGAGTTGGTTAGCAAAACTGCAGCTCTACTCTCTGCAGATGTTTATTCTTCTAAATACAGATACTAAACCTCTTCAGATTCTAAAGGCTGTTTTACACTTGTTTCTCAGTTTCTATACTAGAGAAAACTCCTCACGAATATTGTCTTAAATTCTTAAGTTTTGGCCTTCACTGGCGTATTTAGACCCTGAAATGCATTGATCATACCTTTGTGCAGGACTAGAAATAAATTACCCTGGTTCAAGTTCTGTTTATACAGTGGGCTGCTCTTGCAGAATTACCCCCTTGACTTAATAACTTCCTTTTGGATGCCATTTCTGCCAGACAGAAGAACAAATTGGCCGAGGTCAGCGTGCAGCTCAGCTCAGTGTGCAGGAGGAAATTGCAGAGGCTCAGCCCAAATTGTGCTGGGCACAGCCCCAGGGACCAGGGTGTGCTGCAGGGTGTGCTGCAGGGTGTGCTGCCCTGTGCCAATTCCATCCTGCTGCAGCACTGCTGTGGGTCAGATCTGTGCAGGGTGTGCTGCCCTGTGCCAATTCCATCCTGCTGCAGCACTGCTGTGGGTCAGATCTGTGCAGGGTGTGCTGC
>JAOTBB010000414.1:30510767-30531606 GCA_025629985.1 Chamaetylas fuelleborni | reverse complement strand
GGTGCCCGGTTCCGCCGCTCGGTGCCCGGTTCCGGCTCCGCTCGGTGCCCGGTTCCTCCTCCGCTCGGTGCCCGGTTCCGGCTCCGCTCGGTGCCCGGTTCCGCCGCTCAGTGCCCAGGTCCGGCTCCGCCCGGTGCCCGGTTCCGCCGCTCGGTGCCCGGTTCCGCCGCTCAGTGCCCAGGTCCGGCTCCACTCGGTGCCCCGTTCCGCCGCCCGGTGCCCAGGTCCGGCTCCGCCCAGTGCCCGGTTCCGCCGCTCGGTGCCCAGGTCCGGCTCCGCTCGGTGCCCGGGTCCGGCTCCCCTCCGCCAGGCACCCACCGGGCCACTAAGCCAAGGAGGAACCAGGGCGGGCGCGGAGAGCTGCGCTCCCTGTGCACGGTTAAAACACGGTAAAACAGAATTTACTAGGTCCTTATTTAGAGAAACGAAAAATCTCCTGTGTTACACACGGAGCGGTCCCCGGTGGCTGTGTGGATCTCACTGCCCTTAGCGCGGGTCGTGCCGGCACCTTCCGAATCCCCGAACTCCCGGGAGGGTCCCACCTGCACCGAGGGGATGCGCCGAGCATCGGCTCCTGCCCGGGCGGCACCGCGCTCATCGCCGGCTGCGGGCTGGGACAGAGCCGGGAGGTTCGGACAGAGCCGGGATGGGGCAGAGCCGGGAGGTTCGGACAGAGCCGGGATGGGAGAGAGCCGGGATGGGACAGAGCCCGGCGGTTCGGGATGGGACATGAGCCGGGAGGTTCGGACAGAGCCGGGATGGGACAGTGCCCGGCGGTTCGGGATGGGACAGAGCCGGGAGGGTCGGACAGTCGGGAGGGTTGGGCAGAGCCGGGAGGTTCGGGATAGGACAGAGCTGAGAGGTTCGGGATGGGACAGAGCCAGGACGGGACAGAGCCGGGATGGGACAGAGCCGGGCGGTGCCAGCTGGGTCAGTCATGCAGTTTGGGATGGGGCAGAGCCGGGCAGTTTGGGCTATGACAGTCGGGCAGTTTGGGCTGTGACAGTCGGGCAGTTTGGGCTGTGACAGCTGGGCAGTTTGGGCTGGGACAGTCGGGCAGTTTGGGCTGTGACAGTCGGGCAGTTTGGGCTGTGACAGCTGGGCAGTTTGGGCTGGGACAGTTGGGCAGTTTGGGATGGGACAGTCAGGCAGTTTGGGATGGGGCAGAGCAGGTGTCCTCTGCCAGCTGGGCCAACAACTGGGCTCTGAGCTGTCTGAATTACTCAGCAAAAATTGCAATTACAACTATAAAACTTGATTTTGAGAAAAAATATTTCTCTTTTCTCAGGATCCTGCAGAAAATGAAAACAAGCTTTTTCCCTCCAGTATAAAATTGACCGAAACAACATATCTGCTCAAGTACCATAAATAAACTGCAAACAGAAAGCAGAATAAGATCTTTAATATAATTTCTATATGGAATTTGGGTGTTATTCTCTGATTTAGGGAAAAAAAAAAAAGTAAAAAAAAGACCTGAGAATTGTCTGACCTTGATCCCAGGTAGCTGTTTGATGTTACACCACTGCCAGCATGGCACGTCTGACAGCAGTTCTTACCGACTTTATTTTCTCCTGGTGTGAAGAAATGAACTGAGCAGCTCAGGAAATTTAGGCATTTATAAAATTTTTAAAATATACAAATTAACGTTCAAAGGTTCTCTCACAAAACACCCAGCATATTCCCCCCAAAAGTACTGAAGAGCTGCTAAGCCTCCAGTGCATGATACATTTAATATGACAAATTCATAAAACTTGAGGCTGATTAAAGTTAAACTGAGACTTGGTTAAATTCAAGTGAAGCCCTGGCAGGAATGGAGGCTGGGAGCTGCCCTGGTCCAGAGAGGTTTAACTCCACGTAAAAACAGATTTCACTGCCCTCTGCAGCTGTTACTGCCATGCTCTTGTAAACCATTCTAAGTACCCGAATTTCAGAGGGAGAAGCTGTTTCAAGCGAACACTTGTGCTCCTGGCATCTGTGATTTGCATGTACAGAATGATCCCAGTGACTTTGTGCATGGATGTGCTGGGGCACAACTGGCTCAGAACCTGTGGCATAACCAGCTGGGAAGGCTGAAGGGCTGATCTGAGTGGTTTCCTGCAGTGCATGTGAAACACTATGGGGAGAGAAATGACAATCAGCCCCGGGAGTGAACGAACCCTTCTGCCTCCCCTGAAACAACTGAGTGCACAGGGAGTAAAACTGGAATTTTAAAAATTTTAACACAGTGAGAGCAAGCATAAAAACATCTTTTAGATTAATTAAGTGGCTAAGCACACTGACAAATGGTAAAGATTTGACAGTTTTAGGAGTCTTGTTGTTTATCAGTGAATTTCCCTTCAGCCATAACCCCAGAATCCCCTTTCCAGGGGTGCTGCCTCCACTGCCATGCCTTGGGATGCTCTTCCCAATGGCTGCCTGTGCTCTGCACATTTACAGCCCATCAGAAGCTGGAAATAAAACACAGCTTGACAAAATTAACCTCAAAAGGAGCTGGTGGAACTTGGGTGAGCATGGGGCAAGGTGTGATCCTGGTGTAAGGGCAGTGGTGCATGAGGAAGGCGTTGCTGGCCCCAGAACGGTGTCAGGGTGCTGAAACCACCTCAGCACCACCAATGCAACCTTGGATGGGGTGTAATAAATAAGAAAAACCTTGCAAAAACTGTTCTACATACTGAAGTAACATGTTGCCCTGATGCTTTATTTTTCTTGTTGTAGGGTCTTGTTCAGTGTTAGTATGAGGTCCCCAGCAGTCTCCAACCATTAGAGATGATGGGAATAAAGTAACAAGATGCCAAGTTAGGGTAATGCTTTTGTGTTACGATGCCACAAGTCTCCCTGAACTGTTAATCATTTTTCAGGGCAATGTGGGATCATACCACACAGCAGTTTCTGATGAACTGTATTTCTCAGCCTGTAAACACTGCAGTGCTGCTGCTGTTACAGTGTCTGTGGGCACTGCTGGTGGTCGCTGCTGCTGCTGTCAGTCCCTCCAGCCACGTCCAACAGCGCTCCTTTGGAAGGCTTCTGAGGAATTCCCACCTCAGGTATTGGCTGTCTCACCAGTGGATGCTCTTCAGTCCTCAGTGCTTGTCCCCAGCACCTCTCCAGCTCCCTGAGCGAGAAACCTGCAGAGCAGCTGGCTGTGCAAAACCCAGGAAGCTGGAAGTGAAATGCTGCCACAGAGAATGGTGAAAGACTGCAGCAAACCAGTTATTTCTGGGACAACTGATGGAGTATCACTTTGATAATTCAACGGTACACTTAAAACATTCCCAAAACATTCTGCAGCTTTGTTCTCTGTGTCCTGTAGCTACACCTGCTCACTGTTCTGCTCATTACCTTTTCTCTGGTCAGTGTACAAGAGCATTACTACTTGGAGCACAGGAGTGTATAAATCTCTTAAAAAGAGCATTACAATCATTTTTCAGTTCACCATTTGCTTTCAAATGTCTTAGTCTATATCATGATTTCAGCAAACAGAGCCAGGCTGCTTTCAGTGTCATCCTGGGGCTCCAGCTCTCTGCTGGGATCAGCCTGCTCCTGAGCAGCCCGTCTCTTTCTCCTGTGCACGTACATGGAGTGGCTCTTCTGTGGCACCTCGGGAAACAAGGTGTCTGCAGGGACAGCAGCCTCCAGAGCCAGCTCCAGGCCTTTGTGGAACCTAGGCAGAAACAATCCTGTAGTTACACTTCTTATAAATTTGCTCAGGATCTGCAAATTACTCTGAGAAAGGAATGCTTTTAGAATGTAATCAAAACATGCAAGGGGAGAAAAGTGGCTACTAATGTCTTACTTAATACTGAATAAAAATTAGATGTCACGAACAGAACTGGTGTATTCTTACAAACCTGTCAATCCTCCTTATGTTTTCTTCCATTTTCTGATTGGCCACATGTACCAGAAATTCAATATATTCTTCGGAGACCATCAATCTCCCTTTGTGGCTCAATGGAACTTCCAAGCAGTGAGTGCTGCGCACAGCCTGAAAACACACACATGATTTACCTGAAATAAAGTTTCTTAGCTTATAAAGGTTATTTAAATAATGTAGGGAGTTCATTATAGTAAAAAACCTGCTTACCTATGCAATTATTTATGTTGCTGTCACCCAATGCAGCGAGCTATTTCTTTGCTATAGCATGCCCTGTGACAGCTCTCAAGCACCACTCAGGTGCTGGCTTGTACAAAAATCAAGGTTAACGTAACAATATGACTTCATTCCATCCCTTACAGAAGCAGAGTTCTTACCATTGTAATTTTTCCTCCTCTGCCAACTGTAATACCAGAGTTCCTGAACCCAGAATCAATAGCCACTGAATGCTGCAGAAAAAAGAAATGCTTAAACATGTCTTGCATACTTTCACAGCAAAATATATTTATGGGTGGGTTGCGACACAATGTACAATCTTGGTTTTGCAAAAAACTTATTCAAATTATCTACCCAGACTTGAGCTCCTCAGCTCTCCTGCCCCAGGGACAAAGCAAGCACACATTGCTCCTGCAGTCACAGCATGCAAAGGCATCATTCAGTGCACTGAGAACACAGCCAAACAGCCTGGCTGGCAGCAAAGCACCACCCAAAACCCAGAGAGAGCAGCCCAGGCCCCTCAGGCCGTGTTCCATGGGCAGTCTGCTCCAGCTCCAAGGCTGAATTGCAGGTAAGGCATTGTTCTGAGTACAGTAACACCCTCACCAGGTTCAAAGCTGTGCTTTTTCATCTGCTCACTTTACAACCCCAACTATTAAACACACAGCACACCTGGGATTGTTTCTAAGTGCAACTGCCTATAAAAGCCAATATTTTTATTTTTACAGGCAGGAATGTAACAGAACAACAATGCCCCATTGTACTCGACGTGGCTTTACCAGCAGCTGTGCATCCTGCAGCTCCCGACACAGCACGTGAAGAACAAACGGTTCAAACTTGAACACAGCATCACCAGTGGCTTTCTCTAGTGCTGCCATCTGGGAAACACACCAAAATATTGAAATAAAAATCACAGTATTCCCTCTCCTAAGAGTTAACAACACTCTACTGCATCCTCCTTGGCCTGAAATCTTCTGATAGAAATTTCAGCAAGCTTTGCTCTGCTGGAACAAATACTAATGAAAACAAATATTCTGGAGGAGACTTTTGTGCACGTGTGAGAATGTATATGTACGGTAAAGTGAACTATGAATTGAGTGAGAAAATGTTGACCTTGGAACTGCTTCCTTTGTGGGACAAAGCAATATATGCAAAGAGTAGATTACTTTGAAAGCATGCTAAAAATTAAAAACCCTGCACTACAGATGTTTTTAATTTCAGAGGATTTAACAATACTAAATTAACAGTACAGTACAAGAGACTCCCTGCTACACCACTTTCAGATGTCTGTCTGCTAGCACAGCAAGCTGGGCTCAAGAGGTTTTCTAACTCAAGAGTTTTAAATATGACTCGAGACAGTAAGAAATTATATAAGTTTATGGAATATCAGCTGCATTTATAATTATGCAGAGAATATGATATTGAGTTTAAAACCATTCTCTTAAAACAGGTTTGAAGAATTTATTAAGCAACACATCTCAGGAAAAGTTAATTTTGAGAGCAGAGTATCAATTCATCTCAGTAGCAGAAATAAAAGCCCTTTGACACAATGTGTTCTCCATGACACCAGGAGCATTTCCACTAATAAATATAAATGCTGTCTGACACGGTGCCCTTACCACATCGCCCTTGACACACGGCTCATGCGTTACCAGCAGCCACGTGCAGTTCTTCTTCTGGATGCCCGTGCCATCCGTGTCCTGGCGATGGACACAAACCGTTACAATGGCTCAATGTGCAGAACCGGCCCTTGGCAACAAAGAGCGGCTCCCTGAAGGGTGAGCCCATCCACACTGAGCCGGGCTCTGAATAAAGAGAGTCCCCTTGGAGGGTGAGCCCATCCACACTGAGCCGGGCTCTGAATAAAGAGAGTCCCCTTGGAGGATGAGCCCATCCACACTGAGCCGGGCTCTGAATAAAGAGTGTCCGCTTGGAGGGTGAGCCCATCCACACTGAGCCGGGCTCGGGGCCGGGCTCTGAATAAAGAGCGGCCCCTTGGAGGATGAGCCCATCCACACTGAGCCGGGCTCTGAATAAAGAGTGTCCCCTTGGAGGATGAGCCCATCCACACTGAGCCGGGCTCGGGCCGGGCTCTGAATAAAGAGTGTCCGCTCGGAGGATGAGCCCATCCGACTGAGCCGGGCTCGGGGCCGGGCTCTGAATAAAGAGCGGCCCCTTGGAGGGTGAGCCCATCCACACTGAGCCGGGCTCGGGCAGCACCGGGCTGGGCCCAGGAACCGACCGAGGATCCAGGTACGGACAGGGACAGGGATGCACCGGGAACGGCGGGAGCTCGGGGAGCTGAGCGCAGTGCCGGCAAAACCCGCGGGGCGGGCGGGACCCGCACCCCGGCACCCCGGCATCCATCCCCGGGATGACCCTCCCGGCCCCGGGATGACCCTGCCGGTCCCGGGATGACCCACCGTCACGGTGACCCTCCAGTCCCCGGGATTGCCCTCCACCCCGGACCCACCGTCACGGTGCCCCTCCATCCCCCGGGACGCCCCTCCCTGCCGCACCCACCGTCACGGTGACCCTGCCGTCGCAGGAGCTGGCGGTGCAGAAGCGCTCCCGCGCGTTCAGCAGCCGCGCCAGCCCCGCGGCCCGCGCGTCCAGCGCGCGCTTCCGGCTGGGGTCGGGCCGCGCCAGCCGCTGCGCCTTGCGCCGCGCGAACGCCGCCATGGCGGGGGGACGGCGGCCCGCGAGGAACAAACGGGGCGGGGCGAAGGGCGGGGCGAGGGGCGGTACGGCCCCGCACGGCTCCTCCCCGCACGGGTCCCACCCGCCCCGTCCGCGCTCCGCCGCGGGGGCAGGCAGGCCGCAGGTGGGCCGCAGGTGGGCCGCAGGTGGACGGGGGGCGCGGGGCTCTCCGCCGCTCCTCCGGGGGGATGGGACGAGACGGGAAGGCGGCGGCTCTGCGCTACCGCGCGGGGCTCCACTGCCACGGCGGGCACGGCCGGGCCTCAGGCGGCGACGGGGCTGGGCCGGAGGGGCGGGACCTGATCGCAGGAGCACTTCCGGGGCACGGCCGGACCACGTGGGCGGGGCAAGGGGCGGGGCCTGGAGGAGTGGGTGTGTTTGTGGGCGGGGTCTGACAGTACAGGTGTGTTTGTGGGCGGGGTGTGATAGCGCAGATGTGTTTGTGGGCGGGGCCTGGGGCGCAGGTGTGTTTGTGGGCGGGGTCTGACAGCACAGGTGTGTTTTTGGGCGGGGTCTGACAGCGCAGGTGTATTTGTGGGCGGGGCCCGGCAGTGCAGGTGTGTTTGTGGGCGGGGTCTGACAGCACAGGTGTGTTTGTGGGCAGGGCCTGCAGGCACAGGTGTGTTTGCGGGCGGGGCCTACAGGCACAGGTGTGTTTGTGGGCGGGGTCTGACAGCACAGGTGTGTTTGTGGGTGGGGTCTGACAGCACAGGTGTGTTTGTGGGTGGGGCCCGGCAGTGCAGGTGTGTTTGTGGGCAGGGCCTGGCAGCACAGGTGTATTTGTGGGCAGGGCCTGCAGGCACAGGTGTGTTTGTGGGCGGGGCCTGGAGGTGAGAGCGTGTCACGAGGCATGTTTGGTCGAGGCCGGTCATTCTGTGCACGGCCCCAAACAGTGTCCCAGGCTCAATGTGCACTTTGTCCCCGTGAGTGCCTGTTCCAGGCCGTGTCCATCTGCTGGTGGCTCGGCCTCCCCGTGCCTGGGCAGGTCCCAGGGATCTCCTTGTTTCTTTTAGCAGATCCTCTGGTCGCCATGGCAGCCACCCGGAGTGTGATGAGGGCGGTCCGAGTGTTTGAATTCGGTGGCCCTGAAGTGCTTAAACTGCAGTCAGATGTGTCAGTTCCTGTTCCCAAAGAGAACCAGGTATATGTGAGCTCTGTGAGGGGAGATGGTGGTAATGGATGCTAACAGTGCCTGCAGGGCAGAGTGAGGGGTACAGCCCACAGCCCTGCACCTGGAGCAGTGAGCTTTGGTCAGTGTGTTCGTGCTGCCTGAGGTACCATGCTCACCACATGTGGGCTCTTCACTCTGCAGTGGGCTGTGTATCCCACACCAAGGCTTTCCTGAAATTGGCTTCAGTTTGACACTGCCTTGTCACAGAGCCTGTTTGAGAATTCAGTAACAATGCTCTGCTGTGAATTCAAGGGCTAAATCATTTTAGTTGCTGATTAAGAAGTGTCTTTTCTTTCAGGTATTAATCAAAGTCCACGTGTGTGGGGTGAATCCTGTGGAGACCTACATTCGTTCTGGGACTTATGCCAGGAAACCAGCCCTGCCCTACACTCCTGGCTCGGACGTGGCTGGGGTGGTGGAAGGTGTTGGGGAGCACGTGACTGCATTCAAGGTATTTACACCCTGGGCTGTCACTCCCTGCTCTTTGGTGGCTCCTCTCTGGCTGGTTGCTGTGCTGCTGTACCTGGTTGTGTTGCTCACAGTCACATAATCTCTGCAAGGGGGGATCCCCTTCCAAGCCTGGTGAGAGCACGCTGTGGGATCCCCACAAACCAATCTGTGGTGGGGCTGTGGGGAGTGCTGTGCCCTCCTGAGGTTCTGAGGTCTCACAAGAGGCACTGCAGTCTGGCACTGCAGAAGGAGTTGAGATTGGATGCTTCTTGCTGGATGTAATAATTTCAGGCAATGAAATTTCAGTAATTTTCAGAACTGAAAAGTTTTCTGTAAAGTATTTGAGAAATGGAAGGTGCTTACTTGTAAAGCTCCATAAATTGTGATATTTGTTGGTGAAACTGTTCAGATACTGTATTACTCCTGTCTGGTGATTTTACTTGGATTTCTCAGCGGGAAAGTCTTGGGACAGGACAAGGCAAATATCCATTTGCTAAAAGATATCTATGACAACAATTTAGTTTTCAAATTGGTGCTCCCATTTAAGTCATTAGACATTTGGTCCTAAACAAACATTAAAATTGTAGGTAAAATTTGGCTGGAATTTCCTGATTTGGAATTTATGTAACAGAGCCCTGTAAATTTCTTCTCAAAGTTTATTAAGGAAAAAGTGAGGGAAATGATTGATTTCTCTGTGTTCTCTCCCTCCATTCTAGAAAGGCGACAGAGTTTTCACCCTTGAAACGCTTTCTGGAGGATATGCAGAGTATGCAGTTGCTGCAGCCAACAGAGTCTTTCCTTTGCCAGACAAACTGGACTTCAGGCAGGGGGCAGCCATTGGAGTGCCCTACTTCACTGCCTACAGGGCCCTGCTCCAGAAGTAAGGCATCAAATCCCTGCTTGTGCACTTTAATCTTTGATATTTACAATACCAGAGTTCATGTTTTCACTCTCCTGTAAAGTGGGGAGGTCGATGAGTGGGAAGTGTTTAAAAACATTACACTGATGGAATTGTCAGGTAATTGTGACCTAGAAACTTGTGACTGTGTTTTCCTCTGGAGTCTTTTTCCTTGAGAGAACCTACCTGGAAAATCTCCATGGAACAAGATGTATGACTCCCTTTCAGTACTCACTGCTGTTTTGGCTGGGGAAGAAAAAGGGCAATAGTCCTAATTTCCTCAGTAAGCAGCCAGGTGCTATGGAGCAGAGCCACTGCTTTCCTGTGACAGGCCAAAGTCCTGAGCTGAGGCTCAGTACCAGGCTCTCACTGACTGCTGGCTGGATTTTGCTTCAAGTTATCAAGAACAGGATTTTTTCTGCCTCCTTGTTCTCCCAGAAAGGCTTATGATACCTGTTTAGCCCTGAATTGGAATACAATTGGAGCATAAATGGGAGTCAGTGCTGTGTGAACAGTGAGGTTTGGTGTCAGTATCTGCAGCCCAGCTCAGGCAGTGTCACTGCAATCAGTGCCAATATTCCCTGTGTTCTTCCCCTAGAGGCCATGCCCGAGCAGGGGAGAGCGTGCTGGTTCATGGTGCCAGTGGGGGGGTAAGTATGCCCAGGGGGCAGTGCTGGGAGCACTGCTCTCTGTGTGAGTTATGGTCAGATTTGTGTCCAGAGATCAGCAGATCAGGTTTTCATCTCTTTTGTGTTCTCAGAACAAGCCCTGTTATTCCCAATAACTGTGAGACTGTGAGTGCTGGTGTGGGATCCCCAGGCAGAGGGGCCCACACTGGGCAGGTGTTTGCTGCAGGTGGTTAGTCTGGGAGTTTTATCTCTGATAGCAGAAAGCTCTGATTTTCCAGTATATGTACAAGTTGTTCTCAGTCCTCTGAGGATAAGTCAGGGTGGCTGTGCATTTCTGGGATGTGCTTACCCATGAGCCAGCAGCTGGCTGCACCAGGAAAGGTACTGGAATATATAAACCTGTGACTGAATACTACAGGAAATTGCACTTCCAGTTTTCTTTGGGTTTTCATGGCAAACTTACTTTAGATCTCCCACACTCTGCACTTGCTCAGTTTCTGGTGGTGCACCAAACTGCTGCTGTGAACAGCCAAGTTTCCTGAATTATTTATTATACAACAAAAAGACGAATTCATATCTTATTCTGAGATGCTAGAATGGCATTTAGCATCATAACTATTTTTTAAAATTTTCATAAACTAAATGTAGCTCTTCTGTTCTTACTGGAGTGCAAAGCTGGTAGAAGACACTGAGAATTTACTTTCCAAAGAAGTAGTGTTAATAAAATTTGTACCTGCAAATTTTCTTTGCAATGTATAATGCTGGTATTAACAGCAGGTGATTCTATGAAGAGAAGAATTTCCTTAGATTTGTATCACAAGTATATGGTCCAGCTTTGACAGATACTCAGCATTCTACATTGATGTATGTCAAATGCTGATAGCTATTAAAAAACCTCAGAAGTGTACCATACCTCTGTAAATGTATTTTCTTTTTTAAAGAGTATTTGGCTGTCTTTAACATCCAAATTATTGGCTAAAAAGCACATTACCAGACTAGCTTTTTAAATGGGGAAGTTCCAACTCACTGGTAGAGTTTTTAAAATTTAAAATTCAGAGAAAGAGGTAAAATGATTTTCTCTCTTGTTTTCTTTCTTGCTTCAGGTGGGACTAGCAGCATGTCAGATTGCCAGAGCTTATGGTTTGAAGGTTTTGGGTACAGCAGGAACTGAGGAGGGCATGAATGTGATCCTGAGGAACGGTGCTCACCAGGCCTTCAATCACAGAGACCCCAATTACACAGAGAGAATTAAGGTAGGCTTGTGTCTGCACTCAAGGATGCAGGTTGTGATGTTCTTAACAAAATCTGAACAGTTGTTTGCAGAAGACTTCAAAGTAAATTCATGTAGGAGCAACAGTGTACTGCCTTTTTTGTTCCTACACAAGGAGAATCTTAGGCTGGAAGAATGGCATATAGAGCTTCTTACATTCAGCAGATTCCAGTGTGGGATCACATCATGAGTTAGCACAGCAAAATGTGCTAAATGTGCTAAACTGTGCTGAGTTAAACAATCCAGCTCGTTAGCTGTCAGCTGCAGTACAAAGGCTGTGTTGAAAATTTAGACTGTAAGCTGTAGAATGGATGCTTTCTGTAGAGTTCAGAGTAGCTTGGTGGTACCCAAGCACTGAAATGCCATCCTGTGTCTGTACAGGCGTGCACAGGGCCGGGGGGAGTGGATATCATCATAGAAATGCTCTCCAATGTCAACCTGGATGCTGACCTGCAGCTGCTGTCCTGTGCAGGGAGAGTGATGGTGAGTGTTTGTGCTGGGCAGGGGGGTGACAGTGAGTGTGTCCCTGAGCAGGGAGGGTGATGGTGAGTGTGTGTGCTGGGCAGGAGGGTGACAGTGAGTGTGTCCCTGAGCAAGGAGGTGGTGGTGAGTGCTCTGTCACTGGTTCTGTGCATTCAGCACCACTCTGAGCAGCTCTGACTGGATGCTTTGGACTCTTTGGGCAGGTTGTGGGCTGCAGAGGACGCATTGAGATAAACCCAAGAGACACAATGAGCAGGGAGTCCAGCATTATTGGAGTGAGTCTGTTCCTTGCAACTGAGGTGAGAAACATTTCTATTTTAAAGTAAGCTTTATTGGCTTGTTCCAGCACCCCCTCCATTTACAGTTAAAATTATTTGTAGGAAAGAAAGAATAATTTCACTCTTTAGTTCATTCTTTATGTCTTGATTCACTCTCTGAACATCCTAAAATATTTGCAGGTTTGGAATTTGCTTTAATTCTTGCATAAATTGTCAACACTATTCTAAAATGCAAAGGCCTTGTCACAGCCACTGTGTTTGTTCCATGCAGGAGGAAAGGCATGAATGTGCCACAGCAATCCTCGATGGTGTAGAAGCTGGCTGGCTGAAACCTGTGGTGGGCTTGGAATATCCCCTGGAGAAAGTAGCCCAGGCTCATGAAGACATTATTCACAGCAGTGGTGCCCGAGGGAAGATGGTGCTCCTTCTATAAAGGAGCAGCTTTTTCCATTTAGTTTGTAGCTGTTCTAACTGCACCCTTGCTTACATGGTTCACTAATTGTGTGTTATAAACATACCTTTGATCATGTTTGACAAGAACTGCAAATGCTCACTTAGATGAATTAGTTAACGTTTTCTTTTTGTAATGAGCAGAGTTGCATTTACTGTAAAGTAATTTTGGTAGCTTTTTTGATTAATGTGGAAATAAATTTTCTCTGCTGGTGTGCTTTGTGCTGCAGGGGATGGTAGGGTTTGGTATCATGGTCCATCTGAAGGCAGAGTGAGGCCACTGTAGGTAACACAGAATGGAGCTGCCTGTTTTACAGATACACAAAATTAAATAGCTCGCTATGCATATTAATTAAAACTGTAAATTCTTTTAGCCACAAAATTTGTACTCAAATTTGTCACATAATTTGTACTCAAAATTTTGTCATATAATTTATTTGAAATAAAAGCTTTTACTGAGAAAATGGCTCCCTTTCCAGCTCAAAAGATGGGCAGAATCTCTCAGACATGGAGTGTTTGGAGCAGAGGCAGTTCTGTTCTAAGGCTGAGATGGCAGTGTCCTGGCTCATCCACAGGACTGTCACTCTGGAGCTGCATCCTGGGATTTGCCTCTTTGGAACTGATGCTCATCACTGCAGCAGCTGGATGTAAATGGCTGGTTGTGAAGATTTCAGCTCTTTCTGTGACCTTTATAAAGTCTCCTGGATCCCTGGCTGCCTGGCTTCTGTGACCCAGAGTTCCTGTGAAATTCCTGAGCCCCATGTGCTGAGGTGGGCAGGGCTCAGGCTCAGCTCTAGGGCCCGTGTGCAGGTGTCTGTGGGGCCACTGCCACTGCACTGGGGTCATTTCACTGTGTCTTGTTCTCAAAACCTGAAATCCATTGCACAGCAGATGCTGTTGCCAGGGAAGATGATGGAATGTTGCTGGAGTTAATGATTTCAATGTAGTGTTTCAGTGTGTGGTTTCAGAAGGCTGCCTGGGGAGAGGAGGATGAGGCCAGCTCAGCTGTGGGAAGGCAGGGACCCTGCCCCCCCAGGTGCAGGGGGTCCTTCCTCCCTCCAGGCTGCCTGGGGGAATGGAGCTGGTTTCCTTGTTTGCAGCACTTCCCGCAGGAGTAGGGGCTGGTTTTTATGTGAAGGTTTTAGTGATTCACCTGGGGTAAGTGGTGTGTGCAGGCAGTGTCTCAGCTGATTATCCAGGTGGAAGGTGCTGGCTGCTGCTGTTGTCTCAAGCAGAATGTGGCCTGAGCAGTGGTGCCGTGTTGGGAACCTGCTATTCCTCTTGACAGTGCTGTTAGAGGAAGTAAAACATCTCTTAATATCAAAGTACTAAACAGAGGTTAAAGGTAATGATAAACCATGGATATGATTGTGGAGGCAATGTGCATATAAAACTGTATACCTTTTCTCTATATTCCGTGTTCAAATATTAAATGATTTTTGATTCATTCTAATTGAGTAGGGGTCTATGACATGAATGAGGCTGATGGTTTGCAGTGGCTCCTTTCTTGCTCAGTGCTGCCACTGCATCGTGGATGATGTTTAGAGGAGAAATTCAGAGCAAGTCTCTGCTCTGTCCTCACCGTTGCTGTCCCGAGGGCTGTGATGGAGTTTGTCACCATTCTCTGTCACCAGAAGGTGTCAGAGCAGCTCTGTGTTGCCGCATTGTCGCTGCTCTCTGCCTTTCTGGCAGAAAGGCACAGCAGGACTGGGACTGACTTGTTGGGAATGTCACATAACGTTTATTCTTCTGTCAATTTCCAATGTGTTGGACAAATGGATGGATTTTTTTTTAATTTTGGAAGAAGTAATATGAATAGAACTAGTGAGGTAGGAGTGAGGTGTGTCTGATTTGTGCAAGCCACCCATCTAGAGAATGTATCATCCTGGAGAGTCCTCGGTTCTGCTCTCTTTTTGGGACATGCTGCCCCTTGGCAGTGTAGAAAAGGCTGGAGGAAGAGAGTGAGGGCCACACACCATTGAATTTGGCAGAATTCTCTCTGTTCGTTGAGAATCTTCCATCCGTCCGTCCGTCCATCCATCCATCCATCCATCCATCCATCCATCCATCCATCCATCCATCCATCCATCCATCCATCCCTTCCTCCGTCCGTCCCTCCCTCCGTCCGTCCCTCCCTCGGTCCCTCCTCCGTCTCCTGGCGACGCCCGGGACGCGCTGGAGCGCGGAGCCGCCGCACCATGAGCGCGCCGCAGCCGCGGTGAGTGGGGCTGTGTGCGGGGAATCCCGGCTCTGCGGGGCCGGGGCGGGCTGGGGGCTGCCCGAGGGAGGGCGGGGGGCTCTGGGGGCCGCTGTGCCGGTGAGACCCCGATGTGCCGGTGAGACCCCGATGTGCCCGACAGACCCCGCTTTGCCCCGCTCGGCGCGGCTCCGCTCGGCGCGGCACGCAGCGCGGGCAGCCCCCGCTGCCCCGGGCATTCATTCCCTAGCTACTGCCTGCCGACCGCAGCTTTTGAGCTCAGAGAATCCCGCCTGCTTCGAGCTGATGTCACAGACAAACAGGGAGGAGCGGGGAATCTCTGCGCAGCTGTGACAAAATCTGGCACATCCTGGTGGAGTGGGCAATGATCTGAGTAAGGAAACGGGTAGAACTCGCTCCTGGGCCACATGAGAAATCAGTATATTGTATATATATGAGAAATCAGAGCAGTCCTTTGGCTCCCGGTTCCCTGTCTGGTTGTGGGGTTAAGAATTCCTCTGGGGGGATGGCAGACAGGTGCCAGGTAGAGCACAGGCACCCAGGTCCCCTGTGACCCTGCCCGTTGATAACTGAAGCCTTGGTGCTCTCTCACATCATTTGTTTGGTGGTCACTGGTTTAATTGCACTGTGAAATATTAACTGTGAAGATTTGCTTTGCAAAACACGTAGGATTCCTGCTGTGGCTTTGTCTTGATATCCTTCCAAATGAGTGACTGATCTTAAAATTTACCATGGTGCACAGCTCTGGCTCTGAGTGTAATGCTTTGGGTAAGCTGCCAGCTGAGAACAAATGTACTGTTAATAAATAATAGTGTCAAGGGTCACAGCACCATAGAATTCTAAATTACCTCAAATATAAAATTACTGACCTGAGAGTGACATGTTGTCACTGGCTGCGATGCCAGAGAAACAAACACGACACTCGTCTTGAGAAGAGCTCCAGATGTGCTCCAGAAATCTACAGATCAGTCAGTTCAGGTTCTGTGCCAGGAAAACTCTCTGCTGTTCTAGCAAAACCCCAGCATTTTAGAGAGAAGAATGGACAGGATGAATGGGCAGAGGAGAAGGAGCCCCAGGAATGCCCGAAGAGGGATGTGGGTACTGTGACACACAGAGCTGTCTGGGGCTGGTGCTCTCCCTTTGCTGTGTTCTTTTCCTTATGTGGATTTTGTCAGTTCTGCACTTCTGCCTGTTGCAGAGGTTTTAAAGGTGACCTTTGTGTGTGGTTCTTAAATACTGGAATCTTGAACAAAACAGTTCAGACAAGAACTTCTCTTATCCTGTTGTTGACACCATGAGCAGACTGGGGGGGACCAGTGGTTGCTTTGCTGGGGTGTTCCTGGCCAGCATTTATGGCCACGGGGGCTCCAGGGCAGGACTGTGGCCTGCTTGCATTCTGCCCAGTGATTTAACTGGTGTTGGTTATTTCCTTATTTCCTCTAAACCCCTTCTGACCTTAAGGCCAGCCTATTCATAATTTAAATGAGAAAATGCATGTTCTGAGACTTTGGTGAAACAGAAATTGCCACATCCCTGTGTTCAGGTGGGAGGTGCATTTTAGCTAGTTATATGGTCCAGGATGTCTTAGATGGAAGGAAGTGAATAAAAGGGAGTTGCATTGAGTTTCTCCTCTGCCTCAACATGCAGTTGCCAGGTGATACCATAAATGAATACTTAGCAAAGTTGGTGGAATCTGGTGGTTTCAAATTCAAACTCTGGAGTAAAAAAGTAACATAGAACAGTTGCTATCATACCAGTGTTTAACCAACAGGCATAAAAGGGTAACCTACATTGTTTGTTTAAAGTTTAATTTATTGTTGGCAGCTACCTTTGAGGTTATTGTGAAACCCCTCATAAAATTCCTGTAAATCCATGCTCTCTTTACTTTAAAAAATTTGTCTATCCTTTCCTTGATTATGCTTTTGTGTGTGACAGATCAGCCTAGCAATAGATGTATAACTGAATTATCCAGCTGAAAGGGGTATAATAGAGGCACAGTGCATTTAAATCTACAGCCAAAGGAAACAAAAGAGATCAGTCTCTCATGTAACTGAGGCACATCCTGCCCAGACAGCCAGGCCAGGCTGAATGTTCAATGCAACATGTACCCGAGTGTGTAAACTGTGGAATATCTACTGTACATACTGAAATATGTGCTGTAAAACTGTACAAAAGTGGAAGGATTTACAGTCCCACAAACTGCATCCTAGTGCCACTGACTTCTCTGTTCTCCTGTTTTCCAGAGGGTGAAGTAGGATACAGTTGTGCATTTTGTGTAGCAAACTACTGGGTAACTCTGTTTAACTTAAACTGTAATAATTTGTCAGTCAAGGGGATTATAAGCATCTCCATTTTTTTTATTGCAGACTTCTTGAAACCTATAACAGTCTTACAGACAAACACCTGGTTGGATATTTCAGCAATGCCAGGATAAGACGACATCTTCAGAAATCAGGACTGGTGAGGCTGAAAGGTTTCCCTCAATTCTACATTCACTTCAGAATGTTTTTTGGTTTTTTTCTGTGTTTCCTTTTGCTCATTGGAGTTTCCCTCTGTGAAGTGTTTCAGTTTCCAGATGCGCAGCATCATATTGATTCACTCAGGGTTTTTACACTGTGAACTGTAAGCATCTTTGACTTGTTTAAATAGCTCAGTGCCATTTTTCCAAAGAGTTTAATGGAAAACCGAAGGATTTGGTAAAGGTGAATATGCTGAACATTTTGTTACAAGCACTGGTGCACCCCTAGGTGTGACTCTGTTTTGCCCAGACAGGTGCAGCAGGGAGGCAAGTGTTCAATCCTTTCCACGCCTTTGGGAAATTGTACTGTTTCAAAATAATAAATAAAACACCCCGTATTTCTCCTTGCTGTTCTCAGTAACATTCTCTTTGTGCACGGCAGATCTCAAGGAGTGGCAGGATAATACCTGAGAGGGAATACCGTCTCAATGCCATGAGGAGGGAGCGCCAGAGACACGCCCAGGAGTGCTTGGCCGATGCCATTTTCCGCAAAGTCCTCGACATGGAGGTATGGCTGAGCTGTGTCAGCCTCTCAGGTGCTCCAGCCAGCAGCTGGGCTCCTTCCTCATGTGCCCTGTGCTTCCCTGGAATGCTTTCCCTGCTGGGAAAAAGGACACTCTTTGTACAGGACGTTCCCCACTTGAAACCTCCGTGGGCCTCTCATTCAAGCTGTGTTATTGTGAGAGCAGGCACTGTCCTGGCTTCCCTACTGCTCCTTGGCAGCTCAGATTGTGAGATGATATTCACAGGGCCAGTTTGCTTTCAAAAATCCTGATAGAAACAAACCAGTTTGAACATGTTTATATATATTGCCTGAGTGCAGAATTTGGGCACCTTCCTGTGGGGAATCAGGAATGGAGCTGGTTCCTACAGCTTTATCAGCTTTACCAGTGCTCAGTTGTTCCCTTGGCTGTGTGAATATATGCAGGTGAAATGCAGATAGATTCAGCCCACAGTAGTTTTATTGCAGGGCTCACTGGGGGTATGGCCAGGGAGAAGGCATGGGAAATGCAGAACAGAAGGAAGAGTTGTTGCACACACTGACACCCCACACTGCCCAGTAATGGCATTTCTCCTCCTCTCACATCCACAGCGCCATCGCCAGCTGGGGAGGAGACACAAACTTGGCTGTACTGGGGGGAAGGACAGGATGCAGCCAGACCAGGTAAGGCTGGAGCACTGCTGGTGGGAGCTGGCAGTTTGCCTGTGCTGAGCAATAACCATGAGCCTGAGCCCTGATTCATGGGACAAGTGCTCTGTCTCTGACCCGGGAAAGGACAAGAAACAGGCATCATCCTGCCCCGGTTACATCTCCTTCATCCTTTGTCCAGAAGTTCAGAGCTTCCATTTATGCATTTAACTCCTTCTGAATCTAGTTATTCTTCTGCTTCTGCAGTGTTCTTGGTTGGGTGATTTAATCTTGAGTTGCATGAAATGGTACCTCCCTGCATTTCTGGGTAGTAATAAATGTATCTGCTGTCTGACCTGTCTGTTTGATGCTCCATTGTTCTCAGTATGACAAAAGTTATTAAATGTTCTCTTTTTCCAAGGCATCTGTGGTTTCACATACATTCTTCTCAGTTTTCCAAGCTGAAGGTCCTCAGTCTGAATTTTTCTTACCTGAGCCATTCCAGGCTTCTCACTGCTGTTGCTATTTTTTTACCTTTTCTGATTCTACTATTTCTGTTTTGAAATGGGGAACTGTAACAGAATGAATAATTCAAGATACATTCTCCTCCCAGTAATTCTAGACCTCTCTGCTTTTGACTGCTGATGAGCACTGAGCTCACGTGTTTGGTTGTTTGTCCCTCCACAGGGTTTGGGCAGAGCTGGCATGTGGGTAATGTGAGAGGTTTTAGGAGCCTTCATTTAGGTGTCATGGAGGTTGAACTTGATTCTGTCGTTAGAGTCATGGAAATCCCATAGAAGTCAATGGTTCTTCTCCCCTGAATTCATGTGGGAAATGTCATCCTCATCTTGGCAGAAACATGCTCAGCATTTTATTTCTGTGTTAGAAACCTGAATGCTTTGAGAAGAATGGGTGGCTGCTTCGTTGAGCAGCTGGTAAATAATGTCAGATCTGTTAAATTGTAAATAATGCATAACCTGTGAGCAAGTCATGGGGTAAAGAGAGGAGGAGATTCTCCTGAAAGACATTGGTCACTGTGGAAATTTCAAAGGTGCTGTTTGCTGATGGAACTCCTGTGGTGGGAGGTTACCCCACGGATTCTGGCACCTGTCAGGGGATCCTGGATAATTTGGGCAGTGAAGCAGAGCTGCTCCTGCAGACACCTGATCTGTGTGTGCTGTGCTGGGTGCAGGGCCTGGCTGCAGCCAGAGCTGTAATTCAATGCTCACCTCGCCCACCCAGTGAACCCACCCTGGTGGCTCCTGTGAAAGGAAAGCAGAAAGGCAGATGCTGAGCCAGGCAGGTGAGAGACTGAGCAGTTTCCAGGGGGGCAGCCAGAAGAGAGGGTGAGAGAGGCTGCAGTCACAGCAGAGAAGTGGCAGGAACACTTAAATTTAAAAAAGAAAGAGACCTTTAAACAAGCCAAGAGTTGTGAGATACACAGAAACAGGCATGAATTGAATCTGGTGGGTCAGCAGCCGGAGAGAGCTGCAGGAAAACGAACCAGAGCTGGGGACAAGTCTTTTTGCTTGTCCCTCCCATTGTCCCATGATCTCCTTTCCTCCCTTAAGCAGCTGATTGCCACAGACCTAAGGGACACACATCACTGTGTTTGGATTCAGGGCCTCAGAGACAACAATTCCTTTTCTTTCAGCTGGATCAAATCAGAGAATCCCTGGAAGAAATCTTCCACGTGCACTGCCCACACCCCCCTCTGGCTCCCCGGAACCATCGCGGGCTCTGCCCTTTGGTGACTGCAGAAGAAGCTTGCTGCTCCCAATGTGTGAGTTCCATCAGCTTCTGCATGGAAGCACAGGGAAGCACAGCAGCTGAAAGTGTGCACAAGGACCTCGGTGCAGAGCTTTCCCTGCCTGGAGATTCTGGGTTAGGGCCCATCCCCAGTCACCTGAGGCTGATTTCCTGTGTGCTGGGCTGTGTAAGGAGGAACCTCCAGAGGTTAATGTTGCAGGAATGGCACATCAGAGCCTGGAAAAATCCCCCAAAACTTTGCTCTCTGATAAATGTGCTTCAGCCTTTCCCTTTTAGCTGCCTCATGACCTCAGTAGGCTGCTGTCAGTGTGTCGAGCACTGTCAGTGCACACAGGGGCTGTAGACAAGGTTACAGGTGTTGAAAAGCCCTGAAAATGGTGGGGGTCTTTTAGAAAACTGGATAAAGGGATGAAACCAGACTGGAGCTCATTTCAGAGGGCTGTGGTCTAGGAGCTCTGCCTTTTGCTCTTTGTTAACAGCAAAGAGGGAATGTCAATATACCCTTGAAATATACTGTGCTACAGCCTCAAGTCATAGGTCAAATACTTATATGTCATCTAGATATCATATCATATCATATCATATCATATCATATCATCTATCAATATCACAATATTATATATAATATTGTGATATGTAAGATATATTATATATAGTTATATATAGTAATATATAATGTATAATATATAATATATAATATATATTATTATTATATATAATTACATATATATACTATATATATAGGCTCATTATATAACATATTATATATATATATAATTATTATATAT
>JAOTBB010000414.1:30496942-30510269 GCA_025629985.1 Chamaetylas fuelleborni | reverse complement strand
ATTATATATCATTACATATATCAGTATCATATCATATATCAAATATCTAGTTCAGTTTCAACTGGTTCTCTCTATCAATAATGATAATTGGTGCAGACTGAAGAGAAACTTTTGAGTCCTGAACGACCTTCTCTTCGTATAGAGGCTGCCTGGACTTGGACTTGATTGTTGTGTTGGACATTGTGGTCATCCTCACCGAATCAGGGAGACGTACTCCTCTAAGGTGGTGAGTAAACCACAGTTAAACAGTTAATATTTTAACTTGGTATTCTGAAGGGCATACAAGGAAAACATGAAATAAAACAGCCTGAAAAAGTATTGAACAAAATATTGAACATTGAATCTTGCATATTGAACCTTGAATATTGAACAAAAATAAGTATGTTTTTGCTGTGCATTCTCTCTGGGTCCCTGTGCTGAAAGCCACAGCACACTGCTGCAGTTTCTGAGAGTTCATTGTGCTTGCTCCACGGCTGCACATGAAGAGACAGGAGCAAACCTTGTGTTTCTGGCCAGGAGTTGTTTTGGGTGGTCAGTCAGAGTGCCTGAAGGGGTCTGGCTCTCTGGAGACAGACTAGAAAATGCTGTGTGCTGTAGGTGCCTGGAATCACTCATCACTCCAGACACTCCATCAGCGCCGTGTTTCCTTTGTGCTGCTGGGCACTGGGAGCCACTCACTGAGGTTTTCTCTCTCTCTCTTCCCTTGCAGAGTTCCCTGGGGGCGAGCAGCACTGCGGGAGATGCTCAGCAGCCCCCTGGCCCCCAGCCCCTCGCTGGGCTCCCAGACACAGGAGCCCTGCACTGAACCACCAGCAGCACTGTGCCCGTGGGGTGAGCTGTCCTTCATCCTGCACACAGCAGCCTGCAGGCACAGTTTATATGTGCACTGCAGCTCCCAGAGCTGTGCTCCACAGGGAACACCCCTTTCAAATGGCTCAACTTCCATTTAAACTGTCCTTTTTCACTTCCCTTCAACTTTCAAGACACTGTATTACTGGTCTAATGCCCAGTTCTTGACCGCAGGAAAAATGTGATGGCTTACCTTTTGTAGTATAAAATCTCTCTGCATACAAAATTTCCTCCCTCCATGTAGATTTTCTATTATGTAGAGAGAGAGGCAGCACCTGGTTAACTCCAGGAACTTTGGATTATTTCTCACTTGCAAGTCCTACAAGTTTTCATCATCATCTACAGCTGAAAAGTAACAAAAATCTCTTTTTTTTGATCATTCCTTCAACTAAATCACACTAGTTGGCTTGGAAAATGAGAGTCAAACACAGTCTTGATATACTGGCAGTTACCTTCAGGTGATACTTGGACTTGTCTTCCGTTCTAGAAAAACATAATGTAATTGGTTTTGTGATATGCATTCCGTGGGGTGAGAGGGTTTTGGAGTGGGACTATGATCTGCTACACTGCTGGCAGACACTGCAAATAGTCTGCCAAAATTTCCTGTGTGTCAGGATGGGCATGGTTCCTTCTCGAAGAATTTGCTGGTTGGCCCTGTTTGTGTCTACTCAAATTGTGGGTGATGTAATGGTTTCTTCAGTGCTCACAACTGACAGAGGAGCTGAATCAGGTGTAAGTTGTGAGAGCATGATGCAGAGCTCAGAGCCACAGTGTGCAGTGTTCACAGAACTTGCTCTCCAGTGATGCCTCACTCGAGGGCTGTGGTCCGTTCTGTTCTGCACGAGGGCTGAGTCTCTGTGCAGATGAGGAAGCAGCATTTTGCTGCACATCTGCTGTAACTGATTGATGTGTGCTTGCTGCATGTGCCAAGGGCTGTTCCTGCTGGACGGCTGGCTGCTCTGGGGCTGTGCTCTCCCCCAGGGGAGCAGCAGTGCTGCAGGGCAGGGCAGGGTCTGTGCAGGTGAGACCTGGAGGGGCTGGAGCCAGGGCTTGCTGTGCAGGGCTGTCTGCGTCTCAGAGGGGGATGTTTTCAAGGAATGTGATTGCTGCCTTGCAAATTGAAAGCAAGGGGTTTAGCGCAGAAATATTTTAATGGCAAAATGTCAGGCCCTGGGATAAGGAGTGGTTCCAGAAGGATGCCCTGGGTTAAGGAGCAGTTCCAGAAGGATGCTCTGAGTTAGGAGCAGTTCCAGAGGGATGCTCTGAGTTCAGGAGCAGTTCCAGGGGGATGCCCTGAGTTAGGAGCAGTTCCAGAAGGATGCCCTGAGTTAAGTGGCAGTTCCAGAAGGATGCTCTGGTTTAAGGAGCAGTTCCAGAAGGATGCCCTGGGTTAGGAGTAGTTCCAGAGGGATGCCCTGAGTTAGGAGTAGTTCCAGAGGGATGCCCTGAATTAGAAGCAGTTCCAGAAGGATGCCCTGGTTTAAGGAGCAGTTCCAGAAGGATGCTCTGAGTTCAGGAGCAGTTCCAGGGGGATGCCCTGGGTTAGGAGCAGTTCCAGAAGGATGCTCTGAGTTAAGGAGCTGTTCCAGAAGGATGCTCTGGTTTAAGGAGCAGTTCCAGAAGGATGCTCTGAGTTAAGGAGCTTTTCCAGAAGGATGCTCTAGTTTAAGGAGCAGTTCCAGAAGGATGCTGTGAGTTAGGAGCAGTTCCAGAGGGATGCTCTGTGTTCAGGAGCAGTTCCAGAAGGATGCCCTGAGTTAGGAGCAGTTCCAGAAGGATGCTCTGAGTTCAGAAACTGTTCCAGAGGGATGCCCTGGGTTAAGGAGCTTTTCCAGAAGGATGCTCTGGTTTAAGGAGCAGTTCTAGAAGGATGCCCTGAGTTAGGAGCAGTTCCAGAAGGATGCCCTGAGTTAGGAGCAGTTCCAGAAGGATGCCCTGAGTTAAGGAGCAGTTCCAGAAGGATGCCCTGGTTTAAGGAGCAGTTCCAGAAGGATGCCCTGGTTTAAGGAGCAGTTCCAGAAGGATGCCCTGAGTTAGGAGCAGTTCCAGAAGGATGCCCTGGTTTAAGGAGCAGTTCCAGGGGGATGCCTGCTGCTTGGTGTACTGACATGGCCGTGGCCATTCCGTTCCCTCGGGAGCTGTTTGTGCCCCAGCCGTGTCACTCTGTAAATTCCTTCCAGGGGGAGAGCAGTGAGATCCAGGTGGTGACCTCGGTGGAGTACCTGCCGGTGTCGCCGTACCAGCTCCCCGCCCTGTGCCCCCGGGCTCTGCCCGCGCCCCCCGCCCGCGCCCGCAGGGGGGACAGGCTGAGGACGGCGCTCAGGGGCCCCCTGCCCCCCGAGAGGCGCCTGCAGCCCACCACAGCCTTCAACGAGCAGCTCCTCATCAGGTTGAGCACTGCCTGCATTGCAAGGAGCACTGTGCTCCTTGCTGGGGTCTTTGTGCAATGCTGAAAGATGTGCCTGCCTAGTCAGCTTAAAGAAAATATGTAACTATTGAAATATATAACTGCTGTGCACGTCTCTGTAAACTGAAGCTTTTGGTGGTTTTCATCGGCTGGGGAGAAAAAAAGGTGCTGAACTACAGCCTGTAGCAGCTGTTATTCAAAGCCTTCCACTTCAGTCAGTCTGGTCCTGTGTCTGGCGCTGGAATCTCAGGGGTTTGTGAAATGCCCTGGGTGTATGAACACACTGTCCCCAGCCAGTTTGGACTCCTGTAGATAAAGGTGTGGGAACCCAGGACTGGGTCATTAAACCTGGTCTCTGCAATTTGGGGCTATTCAGTGCATTGGGTTTTCAGCTGGAAATATCTCCCAGACCCTCTGCATGTTACAAACACCTCCCAGTTTAATCAGCTCAGTGCTTGTAAAAGCCTGGAAGTCTCAGGTGTGTGCTGCACAGGTGTGAGCTCTGTTTCCCCCTGCTGGAGCTGGAGGCTGAAGGCATTTCTGTGCATTTTCTGCTGCAGAACACCCGAGGGTACCCCAAGTCCCCGCTGTGCAGCAATGCCTTTGTCACCATGATCTACCTAGGAAGGAGTAAGCACGTGTCCCTTGGCTACAAGGACGAAGTCAAAGTCTACCAGCAGTACTGTGGAACAGAGAACATTTGTGTCTACAGGGGCGAGCTGATGGAAGGAGGTGAGGATGGAGTCAGAGAGCTCATACTGATTCTGGCAGAGTCGTTTTTCTAAAACTTTGCCCTGACATCAGAACGGTTTCAGCTCAGCTTGGTCAGGATATATGCACCCAGGGTTGTTTATACCATCTGCCTCCACATTAAATCTGGATCTACAGTCCCATGATTGAAAGTGAGGTTACACTTACTTTGGCAATGATGGTAGAAGAATTTAGAGAATTGATTTAACAAAATACTCATGGCTTAGGTTAATTTTCTATAGAGATATATAGTTAATAGAGCAGATGAAGCTATGAACTGCCCTTAAAAAGGAGTTATCTGAGTTGCTAAAATATATCAGCGAATGTCGCTTCTTATCCAGAAGGAAAAGAACATAGTGGGAGCCTAGTTCCCATCAGTTTTATGTGAGTGCAATTCCATCACACCAGTAAAAGAGGAATTGTGTTCTGGGAAACTGGAAATGGCTGGGAGGCTCTGACCTTTGTCCTGCTGCAGCAGTGAGTGGCCAGACTGACAGTGTGACTGTCACTTGTCCCAGCTGTCCCAGTTTGGGATCCTGGGGCTGGCAAGAGGCAGGGCTGTGTGTGAGGAGGGGTAGGGTTTAACACAGCTGGACACAGCTGTGAGCCCCAGTGCCTGTCACCTGCCCCAGTGCCTGTCCCCAAGGGCTGGGTGTCAGGAGGGGTAAAGTTTATCCCAGTGCCTGTCCCCGGGGCTGGGTGTGAGGAGGGGTAGAGTTTATCCCAGTGCCTGTCCCCAAGGGCTGGGTGTGAGGAGGGGTAGAGTTTATCCCAGTGCCTGTCACCTGCCCCAGTGCCTGTCCCCAAGGGCTGGGTGCTGCGGTGATGCACTGATGACACACAGCACCTGCCACAGGCTGACAGCAAAGTGCAGTACCTTTCCTCGACCCCCCTCTCTCTGTGGCTGCAGACACCTTCCAGTTCGTGTCCAAGAGGCACCTGGGCTTCCCGTTCAGCCTGACGTTCGTGCTGAACGAGACGGAGGTGGAGCGGCTGAGCAGCTGCTGCGAGTACCGGCACCTGCGGCGCCCGGCGCGGCGCGGGAACAGCTACTTCAGGGTGCTGCACGTGGCCGGGGCCCCGCCCTGCTACAGGTACACCCTGCCCTCGGGGACACTGCTCCGGCAGCCCCCAGCCTGCTGCCCTTCCTTCTGAGCAGCGCTGAATACCTGTCGGGGCTCAGAAAACAAATCCCTGCAGAAAGGTCTTGGGCGAGAGTCGGCGCCGGGACCAGCAGCTGATTCTGCCAAAAGGCTTTCATTCTCATAAAATCTTCCTTTTCTGTTAGCTCAGGCCATACAAGTAAACTTATGCACATGGGGATAATTTAAAATATTTGATGTTATTTTAAGAAATAATTTTTAGAAGAGAAGCAAGCAGTTGGAACAAGGGACTCTCCACAGAGGTGTACTCTGTTCCTTCAGACAAGAACTGAATTCTAAAGAAAAAAAAAAGCCACTTTAGTGTGCCATAGTTTTTGCTGCAGTCTAACAATGAACATGATTTTTCTAAATGCATGTTTAAAGGAGTGAAAAGCATCTGAATTCAGAATGGATATAGTGGCTATAGATTTTAGGAAATGCCCAAATCTCAGCTTTTTGTGATTTCTAGAAAGATTTGAAGTGAATTTTCTGAATTTAATATAGTATCCAAAAATTGGGTTAATTAATTCCTGAGTTACTCCCCCTTTCTGTCCCCCTTTCCCCCTATCCCTCAGTGATATCTCTCTTTTTTCCTGCCTCTTATGGATCCAGCTGACCTTACCTGATGACTGAAAGCATCTCCATTAACTGCTTTTCCCCATAGATGACAACTGTTTTCACATCCCTTCAGGCCAAGTGCACTTGGGTTTGTTTTCTGCTCTGTGCCATGCACTGAGTGCCCACTCTGGTGTCCAGTAAAGGTCCCAGCTGATTTTCCCTGGTGGTCAGGGCTCTGAGGGGATGCTGCAATGCTTTCTGTGCGTGCTTTGTTCTGAGAGCTTTCTGCTAGCCAAGGTCCAGCATTTCTGTGCAGCTCCTGACTGTAAGAGAGAGCATATCACTCCATTTTATACAAGAGGAGCAGCTTCAGCTCCTTCAAAATGCTTTGTTTTCCATCTGCTTGGGTTTCTCTTAGGTAGGTAAACAGGACAGAAACAGAAAATTATTAACTTTCAATCTCCTTCTTCCCCCACAGTTCTTAGACCAGCAGATAAGTTCAGAAACCCCCAGTCTCACCCACAAACCCTCAGTTATCACACTGCTGGGAGTTCCAGCAGCACCTGGACCCAGATCACGCCTGACCCAGAGCTTCTCTGCCTTTCTCTGCTTCTGTCCTCACAGCCAGTGCTTGGTGCAGCTCCACATTAACGGGCACTTGTGATAATTGAGGTTCTGTTTGTCTGTCAGCTGTCACTGTGGGTGTGGGCAGCATTGCTGTCCTCCAGGGAAGAAGTGCTGGGGAGCCCTCAGGGGTTTCAGGGTGCTCCTTGTGAGTCACTGTGCAGTGCAGAGGCAGCTGGTGCTTGGTCCCACTGCTGACAGCAAGCTGAACTCGCCGTGTCTGCTGCCCTCACTGTCCAAAGGAAGAAAAGTGTGGTGTTTCCCAATCTGTGTCATTTTACAGGTGCATTGTTGCCATGGGCCTGGACAAAAAGCCATCCCCTCCCAGGAGGAAGGGTCGATCCTATGAAGTGAGGCACGTGTGTCCCTGTCACCGTGCTGTGTGCTGTGAGCTGTGTGACAGCAGCACCGAGCCCAAATCCACGGGAGAATCAGCCTCGGTCACCACCCGGAGCCACGGAACCAGTGCAGAGACTGTGGGGAGGACGCTGGAGACTGAAGAGGAGACCAGCGAGGAGGAAACAGAAAACCAGTGCACAGAGGAGAGCGAGGAGTGTGAGGAGAGCGAGGAGTGTGAGGAGAGAGAAGAGAGTGAGGAGAGAGAAGAGAGCGAGGAAGACACCAGCAAAGAAGGTACAGTGCTCCAAACAGGAGCAGGGGGTGAGAAATGGGACAGCAGGATTCTGGAGAAGGGTGGGATAGTGGGGTTGGCTGGGCCATGAGGAGTGTGGTGGTGTCAGCAGAACTGGAAGGGCTCCTTCCAGCCCTGCAGCAGGATGAGGTGCTGTGCAGGAGCCAGGAAGGTGAGTAAGGAGGGTGCTGAGGCAGTGACACTGGGCTCCAGAGCAGCTGTGCCTGCCCCAGCCCTGGGAGTGTCCAAGCCCAGGTCAGACAGGGCTTGGAGCAGCCTGGGGTGGTGGAAGGAGCACTCAGCTATGGAAGAAGAGTCAGGCTCAGCCTCTGCCTTCACTTACCCCTTTTTATAGTCTTCTTTAGAGGCAACCACACTTACAGAGAGATTTTAATTCCTACTTCCTATTCCTATGTTTGCTTTCACAGCTCTGCACCATTACAGCTCCTCTGACTTTTATTAGTCCCTCCAGATGTGTGTTTGGGATTAATGAAGCCTTCTTCCTTCAGGAGGAAATGCCCTTCTGACAGTTACCTAAGGAGACCTCACTGCCCACACTGAAACTGATTTTTAACACAGACAAATAAATCTCCTTTCTCCTCCAGCTTTTATTGTCTTGGTAATTGTTTGTTTGCCTAACTGGCTCGGCATGAGGAGCTCTTCATTTCTGTCCTTGGGACTTCTGTCCCTTCAGTCTGTTAAAGCCCTGATGGAAGGAAAGCAGGGCAGCAATGAAATCTGTGCAGGGAGGAATGAGGGCACAAGGGACAGGTGGTGTGGGCAGCAGTGCCAGCTCGCCTGCCTGCTGCAGGTGTGCTCCCTGTGTGCTGCAGGTGTGTTCCCTGTGTGCTCCAGGTGTGCTCCCTGTGTGCTCCAGGTGTGTTCCCTGTGTGCTCCAGGTGTGTTCCCTGCCCATTCCAGGTGTGTTCCCTGTGTGCTCCAGGTGTGTTCCCTGCCCATTCCAGGTGTGTTCCCTGCCTGTTCCAGGTGTGTTCTCTGCCATTCCAGGTGTGTTCCCTGTGCAGCAGCAGGGCAGTTTCTGCCCTGCAGGTGGGATCCCTCCCCGTGCTGTGCTGGGTGTGCACAGCAGGGTTTGGGGAAGGGGAGTGTTCACTGATCCCTGTGAGGAGGGTCCTGAGCTGCAGAGCCCAGCAGAGGCTGGGAAGGGCTGGAACTGGGCTCAGGTGCTGCTGGATCCCTGCAGCTCCTCTGCTCTGTGACCTGTCAGGTGTCACAGCTCGTCAGGACAGCGCCTGGCTGAAATCTGGAGTGTGGATGTGAGTGTGGATATGAGTGTGGACATGAGTGTGAATATGAGTGTGGATATGAGTGTGGATATAGCTCTGTGCAGGGCTTGTTTGTGCTGGGCTCTCAGGTGTCACAGCTCGTCAGGACAGCGCCTGGCTGAAATCTGGAGTGTGGACATGAGTGTGGACATGAGTGTGAGTGTGGACATGAGTGTGGATATGAGTGTGGATATGAGTGTGGATATGAGTGTAGGCGTAGTGTGGATATGAGTGTGGATATCTTCCTGTGCAGGGTTTGTTTGTGCTGGGCTCTCCCCTGGGCCCTGGAGCAGCCCCTCAGAGCAGTGTGACAGCAGAGTGCCTCTGCAGTGCCCTTTGCCTGCAGTTCATTAAATTCACTGAGCTTACGAGACACTTCTCTGCTATTTAGCCATGTCAATACACATTTCTCTTACTTTGCACTACAATATATTACCTTTCTCCAGCTTTCTCAATTGCTTGTAATTTTTTTTTTCATCACAACCAGTTTTTCTCCTGTAATAAGAGATTCTTACATTTAATTTCGGAGTTTTCCCAGCTCTAAATGTTTCTAGTACTTTCCACGGATGGTAATTTTGTTTATTTTTGTTTTAATGTATTAATCATACTTGTAGTTTTGCTGCATTTTTGCTACTCTATGAAGAACACAATGCTTTTTTATGATAATATGCTCTTACCTATGCTCATTCCTATCTGTGGTCTTAGATTCTCTCCTGGCTTTAAAAAGACTGAGCAAATTCAAGAGCAAAAGGAGATCAATGGCATTAACTTCTATCTGCTTAAAAAGAACTGTTAATTGTGAATTCTCTTTCCTGTCTCACAGTACAATTCTTCTATTTTAGAATATGATGAAGATTTTGAAGCATATGAAGAAGTTAATGAAGAGGGGCAGACTGGTGATCAAGTGAATGGAATGCCAGAGCCAGCCTCAGATGATAAGAACCATAATTTAGACTCTGGGAAGGAGAGTGAGACCTCGTGCCAGAAGGCTCTGGGGGCCTCTGGCAGGGAGAAGGAGCAAAGTGCTGGATGCTCTGGTGGCAGGGACTCTGAAGGGGATCCCCAAGGTCAGTTCTGTAGAGCACTGTAGAACCTTGTTAGGGGCTCTAAGGTTTCTTGCTGCAACATGTTTTTCAGAACACACACTTCTGTGTGCATTATAGTTTTATTGATATATTTGTTACTCAGCCTGACTGGATTTTTCAGCCTTGAGTTAGACTCAGTCTCTTCTTGAGCCCGTGTAGACTGTGGACAGCACAAGGCTCTGCAGCAGCCAGCTCTGCTGCTCAGCTCACTCTTAGGTGAAGGGTTACTGCCTTTTTCCCCTCAAATTTTCCACTTATGAATTTAATGTGATGATGTCTGTGTGTTTCTTTAGAGGAGACAGGGAACTTCATTTCCAGTTCAACCTGAAGGTTTGCACATGGTTTTGGAGATCTCTCTAATATTCAATGGTTTGTCAGAAGGGCACTGAGGGCTTGTTGCTGTGCTTGAAGTCTTTTATCAAATGAAGCTCAGGAGTCTGTGCTAAACCCTGTCTGAGCCATATTTGGAGGGGTATTTCTGTGTGATTGATAGAACTACTCTGGTTTATTTCCATTATCAGAAAAAAACCTCCACGTTAAATGGCTTTAATACTTGATACAACTGGGCAATGTTCTTCTACTTACACTTACTGGAATTTTGTCCCAGTATCCTCAGACAGTGTAATTCAGAGAATGCTGTTGGATGGGATTATGTCCCTTTGTGAGTGCCCAGGGAACGCAGAGGTTTACTGACAAACACTAAATTAGAGTTTGCTGTTTTCAGAGAGGAGGCCTGCAGATTCTCTCTCATCCATGAGCACTCAGGGCAGCACTGAGGCTGACTCTCATGCTGAAATGATGTCAGACAATGTGAATGGCAAAGAGGACTGCAATTTCAAAAGTGCATCTGATAGTGCAGCACATGCACACTGTGGAAACAGAACGGGGAGAAGAAACTGCTCAGAATGGAGGAAAATCAGGAGATTTCTGCACTGGAAAAGAAAGGAATAGATGAAGCAGAAAAGACAAAACCAGAAGATCTGACAGCAAGGGAAGATACTAGAATTTCTCATGAAAACATAATGGCAATGCAGCATCCAAATGCTGAGGTTAATGGGGAATTCAAACAGACTGGGTCAGGAGAAAGTGGCAGGAATGAGGAGGAGAGCTGTCCTGCAGTGCCTTGGGGGAGCAGGGCACTGAGGATGGCAGTGAGGAGAGTCCTTGGTGTGAGCAAGGAGGGGCTGAGTGCAGCACTCTGTGCTGCTGGGTTTGCCTTTGTGCTCCTGCACTGTGCAGCTCACAGGGAGCTCCTGGGCTCTGGGAGCTCAGGGTCCCCCCAGAACACAGACCTCAGTGCTTCTCTGCTAGTGCTTCATGCAAGGATTGGTCCAAAAAGGAATTCTAAACCATTTGAAAGCTGACATGGCTGCATGGCTTCTACCCCCCTTTTGCTCTTTAATGGTTTCCCTTTCTTGCTCCCTGTTTTCTTTGTGATAGCTTTTGAAGATTGCAAACCAGTCCAGAACGAAATAGCAAAAGCAAGTGGAAATGACCATCCTGTGAATTCTAGCCCTGAACCTGGTGATTCGTGTGCCACTGAGGAAGAAAAGGACGCAGCAAATTCAGAGCGTGGTGCCAGTGGAGGTGAGATTGGCTGTCAGTCAGGGACAAGGATTAAATTACTCACCTGAAGTCTTTTAACAGAAGTGTTTTCCTTTCCCCTTTCCTGTGGCTAGCAAAGTCTCCTTGTGCTTTTTTTTCTTTTCTAACTTGTAAAAAATTGGGTGATGACTAGCTGGCACCTGTAGTCATGTATAATTAATGCTTTTTTGGCAGTTAAATGGTTCTAGGAGAGGAATCCAGACCATGAAAAAAAACTGTGAGTCAGGAAAATAGCTGTGGAAGGCAGGAATGTAGTGAGGGTGCATGTGCTTCCAGGTAGTGCAGCCTCCCTGGGAAATGCCCTGGTTCCCAGGGCAGGAATCAGTCCTGCGTTGTTCCCTGGTGTAATTACAGAATCCACAGGAAGCTGGATGTGCTTTCCCCTCTGTGTGCATATTCCACATCAGCAATTTGTCAGCTGTTTCTGACTTTCTGAGTGTCGCTGTCGAGCTTACAGGTGTGCACACGCACACACACAAGAGCTCCCTGCAGGTAGGGAGGGAGGCAGAGCAGGCAGGACAGGCATGACTGGCCTTGCATCAACATTTTCACTTAAATTCTTCCTGCCAGCTGCCAGAACAGCAGCACCAAAGACACGGTCAGAGCCCGGGGATGTGATGAGAAGCAGCACAGCGATTCTGTTTGGGTGCCCAGGGTGATGATCCTCATTGCCAGGCAGAAGTGGCACCTTTAGCACTAGCTAACCCTGGGGAGCATGGAGCACTGACGGGGTGCTGAGTAAAGCAATGTTCATTGTTTCCTGGTAGCACCGCATGGAAGCTCCTCGGCAGGAGGGAGGAGAAGCCTCGCTGTGCAGGAGGCAGCGAGACAAGCGGCACGACAAGGGCGGGGGACAGCGCAGGGACGAGCCCTGGAGCAGGACGGTGCCGAGGGAGGCGCTGGCAGCGGAGAGGCCGCAGGAGAAGATGCACGGGCCGCAGGAGAAGATGCACGGGCCGGAGGAGAGGCTGCACGGGCCGGAGCAGAGGCGGCACGGGCCGGAGCAGAGGCTGCACGGGCCGGAGCAGAGGCTGCAGGGGCCGGAGGAGAAGATGCACGGGCCGGAGCAGAGGCTGCAGGGGCCGGAGCAGAGGCGGCAGGGGCCGGAGGAGAAGATGCACGGGCCGGAGCAGAGGCTGCAGGGGCCGGAGCAGAGGCGGCAGGGGCCGGAGCAGAGGCTGCAGGGGCCGGAGGAGAAGATGCACGGGCCGGAGCAGAGGCTGCAGGGGCCGGGGATTCGCTGCCCCTGGCGGGCACCGGGGCTGCGCTGCACGAACCCGCACCTGAGGATGGCGCCGCGGCACGGGAACATCCCAGAGGGAAGGGAACAGGGGATGCAGGGATGCCGGGCACAGGGGGACCGGGCACAGGGCAGGCAGCGGGACCCGGCACAGGGGAGGCAGGGATGCCCGGCACAGGGCAGGCAGGGGGACCGGGCACAGGGCAGGCAGGGGCACCGGGCACAGGGCAGGCAGGGATGCCCGGCACAGGGCAGGCAGGGATGCCCGGCACAGGGCAGACAGGGGGACCGGGCACAGCGGTGTCACCCGGGGAGCAGCAGGTGCTGCCGGAGCCCATGGACAGAGAGGTGCCTCTGGCAGAGGCTGGGGGACAGGGGCCAGCTGGGGCACTGCCAGGGTGGGGGGCACACACGGGGCTGCAGGGGGCCGGGGGCAGCACTGAGGAGGAGGAGGAGGCTGCAGAGGAAGAGCTGAGGGGAGCAGAGGAGCAGGCGGGTGAGGCGGGGCAGTGCCCAGGGCAGGGGGCGAGGGACACTGCGGCGGGCGCTGTGACACGGGCAGAGCCGGCTGCGGAGCACGGTGGCCTGGCAGCACGGGGCACTGCCGGAGCTGCCGGCCCTGGAGGAGAAGAGGCTGCTGGAGAGGGCATTTCTGAAGGGGAAGGGGCTGCGGAGCACGCTGAGCGGGCAGCACGGGGCACTGCCGGAGCTGCCGGCCCTGGAGGAGAAGAGGCTGCTCGAGAAGGCGTTTCTGAACGGGAGCGGGCGGTGGGGGAGCCTGGGGCTCTCTGGGAAGCACTAGGGGATATGCAAACAGGAGAAGCAATGCCCGGAGAGGAAGGGTTTGTAAAGCCAGCTGAGTTTTCCCATCTGGAAGCGTCAGGGGAAGAGTGGGTGGAGATGGGGAAAGCCGGAGCAGCAGCACCTGAGGGTGCTCAGGGATGGGAGGAGGGAGGGAACGCTCCACACAGAGCGGAGGACACGGTGGAACAGTCTGTGGAGCCTAACGAGGGTCCTGTACTGGAAGTGGCACCTGGGTTAGGGGCACTGGGGGGTGCCCGGGGGGATTCTGGCACTGAAGGGTCACCGCAGCTGCCGGCAGAGCAGGAGGAGGAGGAGGAGGAGGAGGAGGAGGAGGAGGAGGAGGCGG
>JAOTBB010000414.1:30423232-30434314 GCA_025629985.1 Chamaetylas fuelleborni | reverse complement strand
GCTGAGCTGAGCTGGGCTGGGCTGTGCTGAGCTGAGCTGAGCTGGGCTGTGCTGAACTGGGCTGTGCTGAGCTGAGCTGAGCTGGGCTGGGCTGTGCTGAGCTGAGCTGAGCTGGGCTGTGCTGAACTGGGCTGTGCTGAACTGGGCTGGGCTGTGCTGAGCTGAGCTGAGCTGGGCTGAGCTGGGCAAGGGAGAGCACCCAGACTGGGCAGGAGCCTTGGCTGGCAGCTGCACTCTGAACAGCCCTTGACCCAAAATGCCTCTGAGGGCTGCTCCAAATGCCTCTGCTGCTCTGCAGCCAGCCCTCCAAGGTCCCAATTAGTGCTTGAGCACTGCCCACGGCTCCTTCTGCTCCCACGCTGCATCCAGCATCGGGGTTTTACTGCTTTTCCTTCCAAGAGATCTCTGGCTACTGCTCTCCAGCTGGCAATGCCACCTGCAGCACCTGGGGCTGGAGAGGGCAGGGGACACTGGGGAAAGGAGCAGGGCACAGGTGGCACTGGGACACTGGTGGCACTGGGACACTGGTGGCACTGGGGACATTGGGACACTGGTGACACTGGTGGCACTGGTGGCACTGGGACACTGCTGACACTGGGGGCACTGGGGACACTGGTGGCACTGGGGCACTGGGGCACAGCTCCCCACGGGCTGTGGTTTAGGGCTCCACACCCTGCTGTCTGTCCCTGCCCCTTCTGGCTCTGCACAGTCCCTGACAGGAGGGGACACACGGGGGGGAACAGGGACAGGAGGAGGGGGAGCAGGCCCAGGCTGGGCCAGGGGAGCCCAGGCTGCACTTTGGGGACATTCCTCCTGGGAAGGGTTTCCAGCCCTGGCACAGCTGGGTCCCCGTCCCTGCAGGGGCAGGGTGCCCTGAGTGGCACTTGGGGACACGGGGCAGGGTGACCTGGCAGTGCTGGGGGGGCTGGGCTCGGTGCTCTGGCAGGGATTCTCCAACCTGAACCATCCTGTGATTCCCAGATGTTGGGAGGGGATGGAAACGTGCTGCAAAGTTGTTTTGAGCTGACAAGCCATGACAGCATGTTTATAGGTACAGTTGGGAGAAAAATCAACCACAGGGAGAACTCAGTTTTATTTGTCATTAATTTTGAATTGCTTCAACAGATGTTTGCTGGGAGCTGCTTTAACCTGCTTAATTTGTCTCTGAGTAAAGCAAAACAGATAGCCTCAATTAAGAGACTGATTAGCAAGTTCTTTAATGACTTTCAATAGTTTTAATCATTATTGCTGATACAGAATCCTGAATCCTGGGAGCTGGGATTTAGTCACTGTGTAAAAGCTAAAAGATATTGCTGTTGTGTGTATGTACAGAGATTTTTAGTATCTTTTCTTTGGTAGGTTTCTCTTTCCCAAGGCATTTGGAGAGGAGAATCTGATCAGTGCCAGCCAGCTCTTGGCTCCTCTGCCCACCTGCTGACTCCCTTGTGCCACCCTGCTGGTGCTTCATCCATCTGTCAAGAATTTACTTACAAAACACACTGAAATGAAGCACTGGGATTTTATGTGCACAGGGATCCTGTTTGCAGCACCTCAGCCCCAATAAACACCTGTGCCTGTATAGAAACATTGGAAAGCCCTGCACTGGTGATTGGCAGGGATGCTGTGGTGCCTGCTAACAATTCACATCTGGTGCTTTTCAGGGCTCATTCTGTGCCTCCTTGTTGAGTTATTCAGGTTTGCAGTGCAGGTGCGTGTGCTGGGCTGTTATCACAGCAGTATATTCAGGTGCAGAGCACAGCAACAGCTCCCATGGAATTATTGCCTGGCTGAAGGAGTTCACAGCTGAGACCTGGGGCTGCAGAAATCCTGCAGGTTCAGGTGTTTGTTGCCTTCTGGGCTCCTGAATTTTGATGGGGAAGAACAGGGTGACCCAGGGATTGGGATCTTTGAGTGTTACCTGCAGATAGTGAGCAATGAGATACAAAAAGATTTTAATGCATTCAGCACAGCCAAACCCAGCAAGAGCTGAGCAGAGCCCTGAGGACACCACGACAGCCAGACCAAAATACGGGTCAATGGTTGGAAATTTGGTGTCAGTTCTCTTTGCCTAATTAATCTGTGTCTGCCTGTATGCTAATGAGAGGGACAGGCAGAAAGCTGGCTGCTGCTGCCAGGTCCCTGAGGCTGAGAGAAAACACCTCCAGCTTGTGGCTGATTATTTTTTTTCCTCTGGAAGATAAGCAAACATGGAGTTTGTCTGACCTGTGCACCTCGTAGCAGACTCTCTCTCCAAACACTGCTCTTCAAAACAGCAATTAAAGCGTTGGGAGCAGGGAAGGAAAAGCTGCTGGAGGCACGGGGAGGGAAGGAGGTGAGCCTGGCCTGGAGCCACAGCTGCTGCTCATGGGCTGGGGCTGTGCTGGGCTGCAGGAATCTGAACAAATTCGGGCCACAGTGCCATGTCTGAACAAGCCCAGGCCTTGCTCTGTATTCTGTGCACCAGCCAAACTGTATTTAGCTGTTTTCCCCCATATTTTGCTGCCTAATTGTTTTTCTGCATATTTTGCTGTTCCTTCACATGCTTAGCTGTATATTTTTTCTGTATATTTTCACATTTTTTCTGTATATTTCTTAGTTTAGACCAATGCTCATAACAAGTGCACAAGATGAGCCATTTTTAAGTGTTTTTCTACAACTTGTTGAGACCCTTCAAGACTGCTGCACCATAAATTGTGCTAAATTGGGAGAGAAGGAGCTGAAAAACAGGATACTGAGATTAGAAGAGCCAAGATAAAGGTGGGCAGTGAAGTTCTGGGCAGTGACCAACCATCAAACCTGAAGAGCTCGTGCAGGGCAGGTGAGCAGCACAGAGGCACCAACAAGAAGAGTGTGATGGCGTGGACAGCACTCTTGGGATGTATAACCAGGGCTAAAAGTGAGCAATGAATCTGTTTCTGCACAGTCACACTGGTTTGCTGCCCACAAGGGCTGTTTCTCCACCCTCCCCAAGGTGAGCTGCAATCCCCAGGCAGCTATCAGGACATCTGATTTATGCAAGAATCTGTAATAAACTGGCAACAGTTATTTCTGTAGCTAATGGGGATGTAAATTTTCAGATAACATATGTTAGTAATGATAAGTAAAACCTCTGATAAGGACATTCCCCACCAGAGAGGAAAACCCTGCTCTGCTCTGCCTGGTGCAGTGCTGCTGCCCTGGCTGTCAGGAATCCCCTGGAGGATGAGTTTGTGGGGTGGAGGTGTCTGTGCTGCCACAGACCTGGCCCTGCCCGCAGCTGGGGTGGGGGTGCCTGGCTGTGCTGCCTCTGCTGACCTGGACTGGGGCAGAGAAGGGGCTGATGATTTTCCATTCTGAATTTCCATTCTGATTTACAGTCTGATTTTCCATTCTGATTTACAGTCTGATTTTATTTTCTGATTTTCCATTCTGATTTACAGTCCGATTTTATTTTCTGATTTTCTTTTCTGATTTTCCATTCTGATTTACAGTCTGATTTTCCATTCTGATTTACAGTCTGATTTCATTTTCTGATTTTCCATTCTGATCTTCTTTTCTGATTTTCCATTCTGATTTTCCATTCTGATTTACAGTCTGATTTCATATTCCGATTTTCCATTCCGATTTTCCATTCCGATTTACAATCTGATTTTCCATTCCGATTTACAGTCCGATTTTCCATTCCGATTTTCCATTCTGATTTACAATCTGATTTTCCATTCTGATTTACCCTTCTGATCCACTCTCGGTTGCATGTTTGGGATATGACTATGGGATAAATTTGGGATATGCAGTGCCCGGGCAGGGTGGGGGCTGAGGGGCACAGCTGCTCCCAGCAGTGACTGAGCCCAGGGCTCCAGGTGGGGCTTTGATCACCTGGGGATGGTTTTCAAACGCTCAATTTGCCCCCTCCATCCTAAAGGCTCCGGGCTTGAGAGCAAGAATCGCTGGGAGGTTTATATTTCCTGTGATGGAGGTTGTACATCCCCGTGTGCATTTGTAACGCGCTGGAATTTGTCATGGGAGCATCCACACCTCTTAAACACGCGCCGAATTTAACTTTAAAGCAATGCTAGTTCAGGGGGAAAAACCAGCGCGCATCATCTGCCGTCAATCTGATAGTCTGTGATATGTGTAACCAATTGTTCTTATTTACATTAATTTGCATTGTGAAAAGCAATTTTACAGTTTCAGCCAGACTTAATAGGCAATTTGCAGCTCGCTGCCTAATGGAGCAGTTACTTAAACCTGCCCCGGGGCGCTCTGAGCCCTGAGAGGAGCCCGAACATTTAAATGTTGGACTGAGCAGTTTAAAGAGCCAGCGAGCCCTGAGAGGAGCCCGAACCTTTTCAATGTTGGACTGAGCAGTTTAAAGAGCCAGCGAGCCCTCGGTGCCAGCCCTGCTCCTGCCTGGCCACTCTGGCATGGCTGCTCCTGTTGGGAAGGATGAGGATGTGACAAGAGGGTCTCACAGATATCTATGTATAACAGAAAAAAATTGAATGTAAAATCTAAAGAAAGTATAGAAATAATAGCAAATTTTGGTATAGAAGAAAATAATTGCTGAGCTAGTCTTACTGAGTAACTAAGAGAGCAAAGAACAAGTGAGCTGGATGGGCTTTTGTGACCCTGAGGAAAGGATAAATCCACCTCAAACAAAAGATGTTTTAACCAAGGAGAAGGATTTTCACAGATAAACAAAAATACCGTGTTGCAAGTAAAGAAAAGATTCCAGAATTTTCCACTGCAAGAAAACTGAAACACAACTTCTAGCTTAAACTGTAACACACTAACTTTTGGTGACTGGAGAATAGCCAATAGTCAATGGTAATGTTGGTAGTTTGGGTGGGCTATAGGTAATAGCAAAGGTGTTGATTGGTTGTTATGAAATAAGATGCACAGCAAAAAAAGAAATATAATGTTTTGTGACATGGATAGAACAGAGCTTCAGAGCACACAGATATCAGCTCTAGGCCCACCCACAACTTCTGTAACCTCATCTATGCAATAAACAGCACCTAGAAAACCCTCTGAAGTCTCCATCTCTCTGTGCAGCTCTTACAGCCCTAGAGCCCCAAAATCTGAGCTGGTCCTGCAGAGCTCAGGAGGGGCAGGGCAGGAGTGGCCCCAAACCTGTGCTGTGGATTTTGGGGGTCACTGGCGCTGCTACCTGTGGTTAATGACTGAATTTCCCTTTCCCATCCATGGAGCTGCATCCTTCCCGGATAATTTGAGTGTCTCCTCTGCGGTTCTTTGTTTTCCTGTTTGCTTCCTCCCTGCCAGACACTGAGGCACGGAGGTGCCTCCCTCATCTCTCTTGGCAGGGCTCCCTGCCTGTTCTGGGAACACCCACACCCCACAGCTCGTCTGTGGGTTTTCAGTGAGCTGCTGGGGAGCTGCTTTGTGACAAAGGCATGATTAATGATTGCTTTTGGTGTTTCTTATAAGCGAGATGCTCTGTCACTAAATAAATACACAAATAAATGGGCTGGGTGTAACAGAACATGTTTTTCACCAAAAATGACATCCTCAGTTGTAAATTTTAACAGATGTCATGAAACTGAAGATATTATAATCTATTACAAAAGATCTTGAAGTTCTATTTTAATTAACTGGCAAAGCCATCAGAACTCTTGGGGGGAAAATGATGAGTGTGTGTATCTCAGGAACCTCTTGAATGTGATCAGGAGGATGTGATTGGCGTGGCTGGAAGATGAAGTGCTGGGAGTGGAGTCAAGAGCAGGAGCTGCTGTCAGAGCACAGCTGATTCTCAGCAGAGCAGCTCTGCCAAAAAAGCACGGAGGGAAAATCCTCAGAGCCCTTTGCTCTGCAGCAGCAGCAGGGAAGGGGCTGCAGCTGGGGCAGCCCTGGAGCCCCTCTGGAGCCAGGCTGGGCTCAGCCCAAAAGGGACAGCAAGAACATTATCAGAGTTTGGCCAGTGAGAAATCACTGTGAGTGTTTGAGCAGGGGTGAAAGGGAGCAGTGCACAGCTGTGGCACAGCTGGAGGCTTCAATGCACTTTGGGAGCTGATCCTCACACTGTGGATCCTCACAGGTCACATCTGGGCATGGGGGAACCCCACACTGTCCCTGGCAGGGGGAAGTGCCAGCAGAGCCCTGTCCCTGTCCCTGTCCATGGTGCCAGCAGTGCCACCAGAGCCCTGTCCCTGGTGCCAGCAGTGCCAGCAAAGCCCTGTCCCTGTCCATGGTGCCAGCAGTGCCACCAGAGCCCTGTCCCTGGTGCCAGCAGTGCCACCAGAGCCCTGTCCCTGTCCATGGTGCCAGCAGTGCCACCAGAGCCCTGTCCCTGGTGCCAGCAGTGCCAGCAGAACCCTATCCCTGTCCATGGTGCCAGCAGAGCCCTGTTCCTGTCCCTGTCCCTGTCCCTGGTGCCAGCAAAGCCCCTGTCCCTGTCCCTGGGGCTGCCATGGGCAGGGGGCTCAGGCAGACCCCAGACCCAGCCCTGGCCCTGCCTGGCTCTGCTTCCAAACTCTTGACCTTATCTATCAATGACAATACGAATGATTTCTGGGGATAGTCCAGTTTTCCAAAGAATGGGTTTCTGGTTGCATTGTCCATGTTCCTTAGGGTCTGCTCACTAGTTTTGTCTTTTCCCATTGTGAGCACAGCTGAGCAAACACAAAATGACAGACAATCAATTATTTAAGTTTCAAATAACTACTCCCTTCTAACTTGTAACCTTTAATTATTTTCAGCAAGGTAACTAAAATCCTAATTTGCAAATATTAGTGTTTCACAAGGGTATTTTCCATTTGCTGTCCCCATCTGACTTGGATATTCTGAATGATGTTCTTCTGTGCCTTTTACCTCTAACATCCCCCCTGTGTTAGAAAATGTGCTTTTTGGGGATGATCCCATCCTCTGAATGACTGTGCCAGCTGCTCAGCTGGGAAGTGAAGTGCCCAGGAAAATGTGATCTGCAGCCTCCCAGGGAAATGGGGGAAGTGCTTCCTCCTGCCTTGAGGCCACTCTCAAAAACCTGCCCTGGGTTTATCCCTACAACAGTCACTCCAAAGCTTCCCAAGCTTTTGGTGCTTACAATAAATATTTCCAATGCAGCCCAAAGTAAACACGTCAAGCTTGGCAGGCAGCTTGGGTAAACCTGCTCTGCTCAATCACAAGGTCAAGCTGAATAAATTCCCACCTTCTTCAAAGAAAATTGTGAGTGAATGGTGAGGCTGAAGGGATTTTAACTTCCTTGACAGGGAAGCTTTAGTTACATCAAGCAACAATGAGCAGTTGAAAGATGCAATTTTGGTTACAAAAGGACTACAGCAAGTACATATTCAAAGACAAAATAATTCTTAGCATTCAGTGCACCATTATATTTAAATACATATGGCATTTATGCAGCAAGACTTATTTCTAGAGTCAGCTGATGGCTCTGGAGCTTGGTCCCCACGCAGCCTGTCAGATCCCTGAGTTTCCCAGGCAGAGTGTGCAGGGAACTGTTCCCTGGCAGAGCTGTCACCCTGCTCTGGAGCCACGAGTGACAGCAAATGGAGCTCTGCTGGTGGGGAGGTCGCTGCAGGGTGCTTGGAAAGAAAAGGACCATTTTGTCTCTGTTTAGGGGCTTTTCTCTATTTATTGCTATGTTTCCCAGCAGCCTGGTAATGGGCCTCAGGAAGAAGTGGTATTTAAGGAAAATAGCAATGGTTTGGAGGGAATAACTGAATCAAAAGTTGTGGGAAGCCATGGCTGCTCCTCAGGCATTGAAATGTATCTGCTGCTAAGAGCAAAGCAATTTTTTCTAATTCCAAAATCCCGGTTTGCAAGATGCTAAATCATCCTGGGGCTCAGCACAACAGTCTCTTGGCAACTGCAGATGTTATCGTGAAAGATTGGCTGCAACAACAGATTGAATTCTCACAAAAGAGGCCAAACATAAAGATGTTAGAAACCAAAGTGAAAATCCAAAAGGATTTTGAGGCTTGATTTGGTTAGGCATCCAAATGTTTGGGTGTTTATTTGAAACTTATTCAAGCTGCTGAAATCTCAAGCTGGGCAATAGGCTCCATCCCCTGGGTGATGGAGCCTGGGCACACACAGTCCCCAACTGCATTGACCTTTTGGGCTGCCAAATTCTACCCCACTTTCATGTCTAATTTACTGTCCAGCCCAAGGTCTCCAGCCTCACTGCTTCTCTGGGTTTCCATTTCCTGTCCCAAATGTGCTTTTCCCCTTGTTCACAGGTTTCATTTCCCCATCAGGTCTCATCTCATTGCTCAGAAGCTGAGGGAGTGATGCAGGAGATCAGGGTGGCATCCCATCCCTTCTGCTGGGGCTCAGCTGCTCCAGGAGACTCAGGAGCACAGAGATGGATCTGGGAGACCTTTGCCCACAGGGAAACTCTTGCTGTGCTCCTGTGCTGCTGCAGAGGGGTTGGGATCCTCTTCCATAAACCCCGAAATAATCGGTTCACTTTGGCATGGATCATGTTAGTCTGAATCCTGTTAAATGTCTGCTCCCAGCAATATCCCCTGGCAGGGAGTTCACAGGTTAATTCTGGAGGGATTGGGGTGCCTGTGTCTGCAGAGTATTTCTGTAGGGATCAGTATCTGACGGTACTGGTGTGGTTTATCTCTGCTGGCTTGCTGATTCCCCAAAGAGGTGGCACTTGTGACTGTCATTGGAGTGGTGTCACCTGTGACTGTCATTGGCATGGTGTCACTTGTGACTGTCATTGGCGTGGTGTCACTTGTGACTGTCATTAGCGGGGTGTCACTTGTGACTGTCATTAGTGGGGTGTCACCTGTGACTGTCATTGGTGTGGTGTTACCTGTGACTGTCATTGGTGTGGTGTCACTTGTGACTGTCATTAGTGGAGTGTCACCTGTGACTGTCATTAGCAGGGTGTCACCTGTGACTGTCATTGGCATGATGTCATCTGTGACTGTCATTGGTGTGGTGTCACCTGTGGCTGTCATTAGTGGAGTGTCACCTGTGGCTTTCATTGGCGTGGTGTCACCTGTGATTGTCATTGGTGTGGTGTCACTTGTGGCTGTCATTAGTGGGGTGTCACCTGTGACTGTCCTTGGTGTGGTGTCACCTGTGGCTGTCATTGGCGTGGTGTCACTTGTGACTGTCATTAGCGGGGTGTCACCTGTGACTGTCATTGGCATGATGTCACCTGTGACTGTCATTAGCGGGATGTCACCTGTGACTGTCATTGGTGTGGTGTCACCTGTGGCTGTCATTGGCGTGGTGTCACCTGTGATTGTCATTGGTGGGGTGTCACCTGTGACTGTCATTAGTGGGGTGTTACCTGTGACTGTCCTTGGTGTGGTGTCACCTGTGACTGTCGTTGGTGTGGTGTCACCTGTGACTGTCTGTCATTAGCGGGGTGTCACCTGTGACTGTCATTAGTGGGGTGTCACCTGTGACTGTCATTAGTGGTGTCACTCCCTTTTGGGTGCCAGGAGGCTCCTGTGCAGTGTGAGCCTCAGTGCACACCTTCCCTTGGATTTTGCACACCCCCCTGGAACTTTAAAGCACATTTGTGCAAAGTGTGTGTTTTAAATCACGTTTTAAAGTTTATTGTAAAGGATGGGAGCTGGGCTGACTCCTTGCCAGGGGAGGGGGGTGTGGGATGGGGGTCCCTGTGCTGCTGACCCTGCCCCCAGCACGGGTCCCTGTGGGTTCTGTGGGTCCCTGTGGGTGCTCTGGGTCCCTGTGGGTCCCTGTGGGTTCTGTGGGTCCGTGTGGGTCCCTGTGGATCCCTGTGGGTTCTGTGGGTTCTGTGGGTCCCTGTGTGTCCCTGTGGGTTCTGTGGGTCCCTGTGGGTGCTGTGGGTCCCTGTGGGTCCCTGTGGATCTCTGTGGGTCCCTGTGGGTGCTGTGGGTCCCTGTGGGTTCTGTGGGGCCCTGTGGATCCCTGCGGATCCCTGTGTGCCCCAGTGGGTCCCTGTGGCTCTCTGTGGGTCCCTGTGGGTTCTGTGGGTCCCTGTGGATCCCTGCGGATCCCTGTGTGCCCCTGTGGGTCCCTGTGGATCTCTGTGGGTCCCTGTGGGTTCTGTGGGTCTCTGTGGGTCCCTGTGGGTCCCTGTGGATCCCTGTGGATCCCTGTGGGTTCTGTGGGTCCCTGCGGATCCCTGTGTGTCCCTGTGGGTCCCTGTGTGTCCCTGTGGATCCCTGTGGGTTCTGTGGGTCCCTGTGGGTCCCTGTGGGTCCTGGCCCCCACTCCCTTCCCTTCTCTGTCTTGGGTGCTTTTGATCCGTGCACGGGACTTACTGGTTTAATTAATCTCTGCACATCATCCTGCTAACTGAAATAATTCCTGACAATGTTTTGTTGATCCCTGGGACTGCAGAACACCAGCCAAGTGACGTGGCAGCACGTGGCAGAATCCCTTGCCTGTGATGGCTCAGTTCAGCATTTCACAGGTTTTTTTCAAGTCCTTTTCCTTTTAATCAGAGTAGCTAAGAGATGAGGCTGGTTTTGTGTGTTTCCTCTTTGATAAAACTATGGGATTTAATGTCCTGTGAAATCCTGTCGTGTTCCCCCTGCCTGCTGCAGGAGCAAACTCACACGGGGAGCTGCTGCAGTGAGGGCAGTGCTGGGTGCACGGGCTCGTTCTGAGCACTGAGAGCTGTTTCTTTTTAAATGCTTGTTCTGAAGTATTGAGAGTTGTTCATTTTTAAATGTTTGCAGAATGATAATGTTCTTTAATTCTAGGTCAATCCTGGGGGCTGCCAGGGGGGAGCTGTGGGGAGCTCCTGCCTCCCAGGTGAGATCCTTCCTTCCAGGTGTGATCCTTCCTTCCAGGTGAGATCCTTCCTTCCAGGTGTGATCCTTCCTTCCAGGTGAGATCCTGCCTCCCAGGTGAAATCCTTCCTCCCAGGTGAGCCCCTGCCTTCCAGGTGTGATCCTTCCTTCCAGGTGAGATCCTTCCTTCCAGGTGAGCCCCTGCCTCCCAGGTGTGATCCTGCCTTCCAGGTGAGATCCTTCCTTCCAGGTGTGATCCTTCCTTCCAGGTGAGATCCTGCCTCCCAGGTGTGATCCTGCCTCCCAGGTGTGATCCTGCCTTCCAGGTGTGATCCTTCCTTCCAGGTGAGCCCCTGCCTCCCAGGTGTGATCCTGCCTC
>JAOTBB010000414.1:30323818-30334422 GCA_025629985.1 Chamaetylas fuelleborni | reverse complement strand
GCGGCGAGGAGAGGAGAGGAGAGGAGCGGAGAGGTTCCCAGGGCTCTGCTGTAAATCACAAGCCCCAGACTCCCCGAGATTTTCACTTGGCTGCAGAAGAAAGGCAGATGGCCACATTGCCTGCCTTACCCAGAGCAAGGCTCCTGTTTATGCAAACCTTTGAAGATTTGGCAATGTGCAAATCCCAGGCTGGGGCAGCCCAAAACCACATTTGTGCAAAAGGCTCTGTGAAATGAAACAAAATAGTCCAAGCTGTGGGCATTCACTGTCAACACCAAACACCCCCAGCCCTGGCACATATGCTGGGATTCTCGAGGATGGGGCGAGGGAGATTCAAAGGAAAAAGCTGCAGCTGCCCCAAGATCCCCCCAGCCTGTCCAATTAATATTCTTTCTCATTAAAACTGCCATTAACCTGCTTGTTAAATTACCATGTTTATTAATAAAAAAAAATAAAACACACACATACCCTGTAATGACAGAGCATCAAACAAGGAAAAAAATAAATGCTAATTTCAAGTGAAGGCATGAAGAGGTCAGCAGTATTTTCTCCTGTTATTACTGCCTCCTCCATATGGTTCTATTTTCCATTTTGCTTTTTCTGTGACAAGAGGTGAAGACCCAGGAATGCATGAACATGATTAATTATTTGCAGAAAAAATAACTTCTCAAACTTTTGCATTTTAAATGGAGGGTTTAAAGGGTTTGGATGTTTGGAGGGTTTGGAGGTTTGGAGGGTTTGGAGGGTTTGGAGGTTTGCAGGATTAGTAGGATTTGGAGGGTTTGGAGCTGCTCCACCATTGCATTCGTGCTTTTTCTTCTCCCCTGAGCTGGAGTGGCCAGAGCTGTCATTTGGGGTGCAGCTGCAATCTGCTTTTTATTGTTAAGGCTTTTCCCTTCCCAGCCCAAATCCCAGAGGTGAATTTTCTATCCCACCAGCAGAGCTGCAAATTCCAGCTCTGTGGGGGAAATGTCCCATCCCAGAAATCACAAACCATGGTGTGAACCCTTCGCAGAGTGTTCCTGCCCCATCCCTTCAGCCCAGAGCTCACAGGGGCTCATTCTGCAAATTCCAGCTCTGTGGGGGAAATGTCCCATCCCAGAAATCACAAACCATGGTGTGAACCCTCCCCAGAGTGTTCCTGCCCCATCCCTTCAGCCCTGAGCTCACAGGGCTGCTGGTGGCACCTGGAAGATTTGGGGACAATAATGGAACAGACAGAACACGATTGCCTCCACTGCCTGCACAGAGCACATTAATATTTTAATTAGGCCCATAATGAACTGATTTGCTGTCTCAGCTCCTGTGGCAGGCAGGAAAGGCCAGGGCTGTGATTGCAAGGCATTAATCACACAGAGGGGCCACGAGCTCCCTGAACAGACACAAACTTTGCTGGCTGGGAGCAGAATGCTTTAAACAATCCCAGTGGGGTTTTCTGGGGGGTCTCTGGTTCCCCAGTGCTGGGGTGGTGCCACCCCAATGCTTTTAAACAATCCCAGTGGGGTTTTCTGGGGGGTCCCCAGGTCCCAGTGCTGGGGTGGTGCCACCCCTGCAGCCACCAGCTGCCACCCCAGCAGGGCAGCACAGGGGACAGCAGGGCCAGGCAGGCACAGCAGCATCCCACAGCTCCCAGAGGCTGCAGAGGCTCAGGAGGAGTCTGCTCCCCCAGGCTCACACCTCCAGGGGCGCTGGACCCTGCTGGATGTGCTCAGCTCCTGCTCCTTTCCATCCCTGCTCAGCTCCTGCTCCTTTCCATCCCTGCTCAGCTCCTGTTATTCTCCATCCCTGCCCAAATCCTGGTTCTCTCCATTCCTGCCCAGCTCCTGCTTCTTTCCATTCCTGCCCAAATCCTGCTCCTTTCCATTCCTGCCCAGCTCCTGGTCTTTTCCATCCCTGCCCAGATCCCATTTCTCTCCATCCCTGCTCACGCTCCTGTTCCTCTCCATCCCTGCCCAGCCCCTGGTTCTCTCCCATCCCAGCTGGATGTGGCAGTGCCGTGGGTGGGGGTCTGTGCTGATGGTCAGTGCCAGGACCCCCAGACACTGCCCAGGACCCCCCAGGACACTGCCCAGGACCCCCAGGACACTGCCCAGGACCCCCCAGGACACTGCCCAGGACCCCCCAGGACACTGCCCAAGACCCCCCAGGACACTGCCCAGGACCCCCAGAACACTGCCCAGGACCCCCAGAACACTGCCCAGGACACTGCCCAGGACCCCCAGGACCCCAGACAGGAGCAGGGGTGCCAATCCCAGCTGCTCCCTTTGGTGCTGCCCTCCTGCCCAGTGAACTCCAGGCTGTGTCACCACCTCCCTTCCCTGAGAAACTCCATTCTCTTTTAGTCTGTAATTATGATGGACTGCAGCAGTTTTATCCCCACAGTAGAAAATATCCATCACACTGAAGGATTTGTTAGAGCACTTTGGATTCACTTACATAATTTTCCCTGAAAGGCCTCATGAGGAGTTGGATAACAGTGATAAAAAGATCCTTTATTCTCTTTAGGGTTCTGCAGCATGCACAATGCAGCAGGTTTCTTGGTAGCAACTTGGCACTTCCTCCCTAAAAGACCAAATTTTCACCCACATCACGATTTAAATACGCTGCATTTCCTGCAAGAATTCGGTCCCACCCACCTCAGTGAAATCTGCAATCATATTTAATAATAATGCTGAGAATGAAACTCTGGTTTTGCACACAGTGAGTGCTGCTCTGACAGGGATGTAGGAAACCTTTAGAGCACAAACCAGAAAGTGGAACCTCGCTGGGAACAACGTCAGGGGAAAGAACCACCGGTGTGTTTGTGTAGAAAAGTTAATTTGCTCCATAAATGAGGCAAAATAAACACATACAGGAAATGCCATTATTCCCTTGACAATGAGGTTAAATAAGTACTTGATGGGGAGTTCTCAGAGGCATTTGTGTACAGGAGAGATACTTATCTCAGTGCATGGTGTTATGGATGGTAATAGAATTAAAATGAATTAAAACTCAGCTGTTATCTATGCAGGGGGAAAAGGCCCAAGATATTAAAGCAAAGAGGATCAATTTATGCCTTCCTAATTGGAAATTCTTAGTATGAATGAAATTATGCAAAAATCACTGTCCTTTAATTTTCTTTGGTTCTCAATGCTGTGAAGATCCAAGAAGCTCAAGTCAAATGCAATTTCAGCTGCCAGAGCTGGGCAGGAAAACTGTTACTGGGGGGAAAAAAAAGGAGGGAAAAAACCCAAATCCAGAGCCCATCTCTGGGTGATCATCTGCAATCCCTGTGCCAGGCTGGGAGCAAACAGAGTCTCACACTTCATGATTAATTACCAGCAAAGGTCAGCACGGAGCTCTTCCCTCCCCTCCTCTCAGCCCTGTTTCCTCAGCAGACAGGGGAGGGAGGGCTCTGTGATTAATCCCAAATCCTCCCTCCTCGGGGAGGGTGGGCAAGGACCCGACATCTGCTCATAGCCAGGGTGCTCCTGTCCCCCCGAGGAGCTCTGGGTGGAGGCTGGGCTGCAGCCCCTCCCCAGCTCCCTTCCTGAGCTGCTCCAGCCCTCGGGTCCTTCTTGTCCTGAGGGGCCAGAACTGACCCCAAAAGTGACCCCAGAACAGAGCCCAGCACTGACCCCAGCACTGATCCCAAAAGTGACCCCAGAATTGAGCTCAAAACTGAGCCCACAACTGACCCCAAAAGTCACCCCAGAACTGATCCCATCACTGATCCCAAAAGTGACCCCAGAACTGACCCCAAAAGTGACCCCAAAACTGAGCTCAGCACTGATCCCAGCACTGACCCCAAAAGTGACCCAAAAACTGATTCCAAAACTGAGCCCACAACTGACCCCAAAAGTGACCCCAAAACTGGTCCCAGCACTCACCCCAAAACTGATCCCAGAACTGTCCCCAAAACTGGCCCCAGCACTGACCCCAAAAGTGACCCTAACACTGACCCCAGCACTGACCCCAGCACTGACCCCAAAACTGCGTTTCCTCAGCCCCTGGGATGGTTCCTCTGCCCTGCAGGGGTGTTACACTTACTACAGGCTCCCACAGTAATTATTCTTGTTCTTAAACAGCAGAATAAAACCTAGAGCCAGAGTCTATTTAAAGTGAAAATTAGATCCACCTCCTGCCTGGCAGAGTTGAATTAAGAACTTTTTATCCTGATTTTACCATACTTTTATTTTTATCATGCTTTTTTTATCACTTTCCTCCTTTTTATCATACTTTCCCTTTTATCTAGGGTTTCACTTTTGCCCCAGATAGTGAATTTGTTAATTTTGAGAGGGCTGGACGTGACACTTTTGGCTGGGCAGGGACCAGTGGCCATTAGGGACCATTTTGGGTAGGCAGGAGTCTGGTGCACTGCACCAGGGTAAGGACCCTGATTCAACCTCAGGAGAGAGGCACAGGGCGAATATATCAATTACCAGCACATTAATGTCATGGGGAGACACTCTGTGATGCTTGTGGTCATTCTTAATCCAATAAAGTTGCCTGGGGTTTTATCCATGAATTTAGAATATGATAAAAAAGTGACTCCAGGAAATGAAGATGAAAGGGTTCCTTTTTCAGCCTCTCTCAGAGCTGCATATCAAATCGTTTGGGGAGGAGGGAGATGTTTACTGCTGCCAGTGCTGCCGGTTCGGGTCAAGCTGGGAAGGACCAGGTTCTGTCTTCACTGATGGAAGGGGAGATAAAAGCAGAGCAGGGATGGAGCTGAGAGCTCTGTGTGTGTGCCAGGCTCTGCCCCAGGAGGGGATGGTCACTGCTGGCTGGCCCTGCTCTGGCCGGAGCTGTCCTGGGGGAGAAGCTGCTCTGATTCCCAAATATCCCAAATATCCGTGTCTGTCTGCACCCCTTCCCTGCCCCTGGAACTGGAAACTCTCCGTGTTTTCTCATCACAATGAGCAGCACAACTTGCAAAGAAATGTTTTCTTTAGCATGTTAATTCACTGTCTCTCACCCTCCCCGGGTCTATATTTATCCCACTGTGTGAGAAGAGGCAAACAACCAGATCCCTTACGGTGTGTGTGCCCTGCCAGCGCTCAGGGTGGTGTTTGGGATATCCAGTGGGATATCCAAGGACAGGCTGGGAGGGCTGGGTGGCCCTTCCTGGGACCCTGGAGGTCCCTGGAGCACAGGAGAAGCTGGGCACCCTCCCCTGGGGCTGCAGAGCAGCCTCCTGGCCCAGGGCAGCTCCTCCTGCCAGGCTCCCAGCCCAGAACCCCAGCCCAAACCACTGCTCAGCACCAGCAGGGCTCCCTGCCTGCCCCAGCACAAACACTTGATTCTCACTTTACATTTGTTCTGCACAGAGGATAAAACCAAGAACATTCCTGGTTATGTTCTGTTGCTCTTTTTGACATTTTTATTAGGATAAAAGCGGTGAGAAAGGGGTGCTCTGGAAGGACTGGGGAGCAGGATTCAGACTGACAGACACAGGAGCAGTGTGCCAGCAGCTCCGGGAGCCTGGGACTCAGTGGAGCTTCCACCTTTGAACTGGTACATGGAAGGAAAGCAAGAAAGGAATAATCGATATCGTTTGTATTTCCTATCTGTCTGTAGGCTCCAGCAGCGAGAGGAGAGCCCCTGAGGGACCTGTCTGGGATCTGTTTGGGATCTGTCTGGGATCTGATCGGGATCTGATTTGGATCTGTTTGGAATCCATTCAGGATCTGATTGGGATCTGTTTGAGATCTGTTCTGGATCTGTTTAGGATGTGTTTAGGATCTGTTTGGGGTCTGTACAGGATCTGATTGGGATCTGTTTGGGATCCATTCAGGATCTGATGTGGATCTGTTTGAGACCTGTTCTGGATCTGTTTAGGATCTGTTTGGGATCTGTTTGGGGTCTGTACAGGATCTGATTGGGATCTGTTTGAGATCTGTTCTGGATCTGTTTAGGATCTGTTTGGAGTCTGTACAGGATCTGATTTGGATCTGCTTGGGATCCATTCAGGATCTGATTGGGATCTGTTTGGGATCTGTTTAGGATCAGTTTGGTATCTGTTCTGGATCTGTTCTGGATCTCTTTAGGATTGGTTTGGGATCTATTTGGGATCTGTTTGAGATCTGTTCTGGATCTGCTTGGGATCTGTTCAAGGTCTATTCAGAATCTGTTCCAGATCTGTTCTGGATCTGTTTGGGATCTGATTGGGATCTGTTTGGGATCCATTCTGGATCTGTTTGGGATCTGTTTGGGGTCACCAGCGCTGTGCCCCACACCATCCATCAGGCCAGCCACCCCTAAAGGAGCACTCAGCCTCCTGCAGCCTCCCCTTCCAGCTGCACACCCTTACTGCAGCACAGCCCTGCGCCCTCATCCTCCCGGGAGCAGCCCCAAAACCACAGAGCAGAGGTTTAATTCTCTTTGCTCCTCCCCAAAACACAGAGGATGTCAACCCAGCCCCTCCTCCTTCCATCTCACCTACATGAAGGGAGGCAAACCCTCATCTATTAAAACCAGAAACTACAACGTTTAAATAAAATAACCCCCAGAGGTAGGACCCTAATGACATCTTACAAAGTCGTGCCACCTCAAAATAAATTATTAAACTTGCTATGTTAAATCCATTTTATTGCTGTAAAGGAGCTCAAGTATTTTTAATTTTAGAAGCTCATATATCCTCCTGTTTGATTTTTATGATTAAACAGGGCAGAAACTTGTGGCAATCACCTACTTGCCTTCAATTGCATGCATTATAGCAGCAAAATCAAACCACACTCTGCCATGATTTGCTGGATTATTAATAGTGCTGCCAAGCTCATTACATTATAATTTAAAGACAGATCTAGCACAGACATGTGTGAAGGATGGGCTGAGATCAAGCCCTACAGCAAATTGCTCGAATCTTGATCTAATTAGCCCAGAACAGCCACTGTTACCAGCGGCTCATGTTTGGCAGGAAACTTGTGAGAATTAGATTGGTGTAAGGAAGGGGAGGGGGGAGACCTTGGGCTGTTTGCCCTGTGTTATCCAAGGGGTGGAAAAATGAACATCCAGTGGTCCAGGACCCCTGAGGTGCCTTTTGCTCATCCCCAGCACAGGATTTTGGCAGTGGAGGAGGATTTTGGCAGTGGAGGAGGATTTTGGGAATGGGGAGGATTTTGGGAATGTGGAGGAGGATTTTGGGGACAGGGATGTTTCCCTGCACCAAGGACTGTGGGCGAGCAGCACAGCCAGGATTATTCAAGCCTAAAGTTCAGCTCCATTTTAGAGCAGCAATTGAACAGTGTGACCTCCACCAAATGCTCTGCCTGGCTGCAAACTGCAAGGCAGAGGATAAATCCATGAGCTCTAGCAGGCATTTGAGTCATAATCACTTCAGGACCCAATACATAACCGAATATTGCTCTTAATTAATGAGACAATTAGACTTTGATTATGGCACTACAGCGCCCATTACCATTTTTATCTATCATGACCCTCTTGTACAAAGCATCCACTGTTCCTTATATGCTGCTGTATTTCTGTCTGGCACGATATCAGATAATAATTTATATAATGGCACGGACTGGGTGAGCATTCCAATGCATTCCAGTCAGCAGGTTGGGATCGTGTGAGGAGTGAGTTCTGTGCTCAGTGAGTTCTGTGCTCAGTGAGTTCTGTGCTCAGTGAGTTCTGTGCCCAGTGAGTTCTGTGCTCACTGAGTTGTTCTGTTCTGCCCTGCTGTTTCCCACCCTGCCCCACATCTCTGCATCCCCTCTCTCACCCCCACCTTCCCTAGTGTCACCTCCTTGTGACCAGGAGTCACCCAGTGATGTGTAGAACACACAAAAAGCTCTGCCTGCAGTGCTGGGGAGGAAAGGGAGGTTTCCTCCAGCGTGTGGATTTATTGTTCCACTCTGATCTCAAATATTTGCTATTTAAATTTTTGCCCCAGCATCCAGAGAAAACAAAGCTGGCAATTCAAAGTGCCTCATATATATATTAATATTTCTTGGGTTTCCAAATGCTCGTGGAGATCAAATCCACTGCTGCTGTGCCAGCTTTCCTTTCATGTGGGGCCTCCCATCAAAGCCGATTTTTGTTCAACAAGTGAAGCAAAGTGCAGAAACCCTGGAAGAAGTCAGTGGGAATGGGAAGGTAAAACCCATCCCTGCTCCAGTGTCACTCCAGATGTGCAGGGGCCATCTGTAAATCTCTCTCTGATGGTTCCCAGTACCTGGAGCATCACTGACCCTGCCAGAGCCTCTCTGGAGCCCTCCTGGTGCTGGGGCACTGTGCACACTCACACCTGGGTGGGACAGCCCTGCCCGTGTCCCTGGGCTCAGGGGGAAAGTGCCTCAGCTCAGCTGCTGGTCAGCAAAACCCCAAATCGTGGAGCATTTTCCTGCAGCAAGGAGACACAGCTGTGCCTGCAGAGGGGCTGGGGCTGGTGAGGACACCCTGAGCTCTGCAGCTCCCAGAGCTGCTGCCAGGGCTCCAGAGAGATCCATCAACATTTTACAGGTTTTATCTAAGGCAGGAATTGTTTCAGGTCTGCCTTCAGAGAGATATTGCCAGAGACTCATAAAAGTAATCTAGGAGGAATGAAAACCTCCCATAGCTCGTGGAACTCTCCTGAGAACACGAGGAGGAGAAAGTGGGGACACCTCTGCTCCTTTCCTGTCTCCTCCCCTTGGTTTTTGGGGTGCTGTCAGTGCAGCTCTGCTCAGACACTGAATGGTGCCAGGCAGCTGTTAACCCTTTGTGGAGCTGGGGCTCTGCAGCTCAGCTGCACCTGCCCTGGGGATCCCTGAGTGCTGCCAGGCCAGTGCTGCTGCCTGGAGACCCAAACCTGGAGAGCATCACAGGGAAAAGATGGATAACGACGCTCTGAGAGCCGCACTGTCCCCCAGAGTGGTGAATATTCCATAAAACACTTTGGGAAGCAGTTTATCGGGGTGTGAGCAGCAGCACTTGGTGGCTGCTCTGGCTGTCAGGAGGGGTTGATAGAGAAAGCTGCTGTTAATGTGCTGCTCACAGTGCTGGGTTTGATCCACTAATGATCATCACCCGGGGCTCACAGGCTCTGCGTGTGGCAGGGCTGACTTCAGCTGGAAATCATAATAACCAGGTGAAGCTGATGCACACTCACATTCCTGCAGTAACTAACAGGATCGTGCTAAGCAATTTGTAGATACGAGCTGCACAACAATAGGCAAATCACACTCCTCACATGTTCTCATTTCCTTTCCTTTACATTTCATTATGTTCTGGGCTAAAAAGTGCTTGGATAGAGACCGTGGCAGCGGCATCCCTTGACACTTGATGAGTTTAAGAACACAAATACTTTTGAAATTCTTATTCCAAGCCACTTTTCCAAATTCCAGCCTGTGTCTTTCTGCCCCTCAGGGGGGTATCACGCCCATGATCCCAAAAATGCAGCAGGGATCTCGTGCCTGTGGGTTTGAGGGGTTTCGGTGGGATGCCCACCCTCCCAGGGAGGGATTTCTGCCCTCTCTCAGCTGCAGGCAATGCCTGGTGATGGGGAAGGTCCCAGCACCTCCCTGTGATCCCTGATTGATTCCCTGGAACATCTTGGAGCCTGCCAACAGCTCTTGCAAAGCAAACATAAATTTAAAAATGTATCGGTGACAATTTATTTCTATGACACTTTAACACTTCTGTCAAGAGCACATTTAAATTAAAAATGAACGAGGAACTGAAGTAAGAGATGGGGTGAATTGGAATGGATCAAAGGAAAACACTCAATCCTTAAGGCACTGCTCCACTGCTAAATCCCTGTCCTGTGACAAACACTCCAGGGCTGATTAAAAGCCTTCGAGGTCTCTTCATATTTCCAAGAACAACTTACCAGTCTTGGATGTAGAATTTTGCTATTTGCAGTTTTTGTCACAACGTTTCACAGTTTTTAGTGTATTTTTTTACGATTCTCACGAAAGAAAAAACACAATCATTATAGAGTGGGATTCTGGGATTTATTTGCCAGTAATGGGGCACGCTGCTGTAAGAAGCAATAACAGAGCAATGAAGGTGCTGCCATTGTCTTTAAGTGCGTCTTAAGTACAGTCATTACAAATTGGACGTGGGTAATTCCACCTTTATGGCTGGCTGTTCCATCTCCCCTCTCCTTCCCCTGACAAGAGTTCCTGAGCTAAATGAGTCTTTCCTGAAAGTCATGGGAGCTGGGGAAAGATTGGAGGGAGCACGGGGAGAGGCTGGGACTGGGGAAGTGAGGGATGCCAGAACACAGGAGCACATCCTTGGCTGAGCCTGCAGAACTTGGACAGGCACAGGAGGGAGGGCTCCATCCCGAAAATCAACTCAGAGAAACTTCCCTGGGAGCAGCAGAGCCCTGCACAGGCCACTTTGGCAGTGCCAGGGCACGGAGTGAGCTTTTTATTGTGGTTCCTAAATATCAACATGTACTGCATGGCTGCATCAGAGGGTACAGAACGTTCCTCCCATCCTGCACCCATTTCATAGCTCCTCATGATTCCACACCTAAGAGTTCCTCGCAGTTAAAGAATAATTTATGAGTTTGCTCAGCACTGTAAAGACGTGTTTGTGTCTGTGCAGAGTCAAAGCTCAGGGAAGGAAGGAAGGAAGGAAGGAAGGAAGGAAGGAAGGAAGGAAGGAAGGAAGGAAGGAAGGAAGGAAGGAAG
>JAOTBB010000414.1:30302947-30313555 GCA_025629985.1 Chamaetylas fuelleborni | reverse complement strand
GGGAGCAGAATCCATCCCTAGATGAGCATCTCTCCATCTCTGAGTGCAGAATCCATCCCTGGATCAGCATCCATCCATCCCTGGGAGCAGAATCCATCCCTCCACCCCTGGGAGCAGAATCCCTCCACCCCTGGGAGCAGAATCCATCCACCTCTGGGAGCAGAATCCCTCCACCCCTGGATCAGCATCCCTCCATGCCTGGAAGGAGCAGAATCCATCCCTGGGAACAGAATCCATCCCTGGAGCAGCATCCCTCCATCCCTGGGAGGAGCAGAATCCATCCCTCCACCCCTGGGATCAGCACCCTCCAAGTACATCCTTGCCCAGGGCAGAGCTCCCCTGGCACACAAAGAATGCTCAGCCTGGAAAAAGGCTTTTCTTTTTTTTTTTTTTTTTTTTTTTTCCCTTTTCCCCCAAAAAACCCACACCATCTATTCCCTTTCCTTCAAATGCCATCAAAGGTTTTATTCTGGTGTGGGACATTTCCACAGAGCCAGGACATTTCTGAGATGCCCTTCCCTCCCAGAAGATAACCCAGGTTTTGGCACACTGCAGCTGCAGAGCATCCGTGGCCTTTACCCACCCAGCCTGGGGGTGACAAACCCTGAGGAGAAGTCAGGGGTGGAAAATTCCTGCAGAGCTGTGGGAAGAGATGGAGTTTTTGTGCTTGTGAGTCTCAGAGGCACTTTGACAGACCCTGAGTTGGAGAGCTGAACTTTGTTTCCTTTCTGTATTACCCACAGTGAAAGAACAAAAAAGTAAAACAAAAAATTCCAATCTTCAAGTCTACAGAACTGGTTTTTTTGCCAGGAACAGTGGGAGTTGTGTACAGAGGTGAAGAATAGGGGATGATCTTACAGTACATTTTAAATAGCTTCTGAAACATAGACAACCCTAATTAACATTTTATGGTACTGGAATTATAACAAGAAAAGCAATTTAATCTGTGAAACTCTATTTGCAACAATGGCAATGATAAACAAAGGGAGAAAATGTTCAGGGGAGAACAAGAGAAGGAATGGGGAAGAAGGAAAGGTGGAGGAGATGCAGCTCCAACAGTTATTAAGTAACTGAAAAAATACTTTTGGGGAATGATGAAGACGAAGTGAAACCAAATGACCAATGGAGGAAGCCAGACAAGGGGGAATCCCTCCCTCTGCAAGGTGTTTGTACTGAGCAAAGCTTTAATTCCAGTCTGGTGTTCATCCTGAGCAAAGCTTAAACTTGAGTCTGGTGTTTGACCTGATCAAGCTTAAACTTGAGTCTGGTGTTTGACCTGATCAATGTTTTAATTCGAGTCTGGTGCTTGTCCTGAGCAAAGCTTTGATTTGAGTTTGGTGTTTGTACTGAGCAAAGCTTTAATTCCAGCCTGGTGTTTCTCCTGAGCAAAACTTAAACTTGAGTCTGGTGTTTGACCTGATCAAGCTTAAACTTGAGTCTGGTGTTCATCTTGAGCAAAGCTTAAACTTGAGTCTGGTGTTTGACTTGATTAAGCTTAAACTTGAGTCTGGTGTTTGACTTGATCAAGCTTAAACTTGAGTCTGGTGTTTGTCCTGATCGATGTTTTAATTTGAGTCTGGTGCTTCCCCTGAGCAAAGCTTTAATTCCAGTCTGGTGCTTCTCCTGAGCAAAGCTTTAACTCAAGTCTGATGTTTGACCCAAGCAAAGCTTTAATTCCAGCCTGTTCTCTCCTGATCCTCACACAAACTGAAGCAGCTCCAGGAACAGCAATGCAGCAATTTTTTTGGTTGTTTTTTTTTTCCCTCAGCACGGCTTCAATTTCTTTTGCTCTCAGGCTTCTCTGTGCTGAATTTTTGTCACCTGTGGCTAGAGTGAAAAAGGAAAAGTGAGGAATCTTACACAGATTCTGGGACCAGAGGAGCAGATGGAGGAGGAGGAGGAGGAGGAGGAGGATGGTGATGATGGTGATGATGGTGATGATGGTGGTGGTGGTGATGGTGATGATGGTGATGGTGGTAGTGATGGTGATGATGATGGTGATGATGGTGATGGTGATGACGACGGTGATGATGATGATGATGATGGTGATGATGATGATGATGGTGGTGGTGATGATGATGATGACAATGACGATGATGATGATGGTGATCATGATGATGGTGATGATGATGACAGTGATGATGGTGATGATGATGACGACGGTGATGATGATGATGATGATGATGATGACTGATGATGGTGCTGGTGATGGTGACGATGATGGTGATGGTGATGATGATGATGATGATGGTGATGGTGGTGGTGATGATGATTATGATGATGATGATGGTGATGATGATGATGATGATGATGATGAAGGTGACGATGACGGTGATGATGATGATGATGATGATGATGATGATGATGGTGATGATGATGACGGTGATGGTGATGATGATGATGATGATGATGATGCTGGGGCTGGCAGAGATGCTGCAGTGTTTGTTCCAGTGATGTCTGCCTGCCCCACACATCCTCTCCAGCTGCAGAGCTGCAGGACTCTGATAAATACCTTGCCTCTAGTGTCTGGGTGAGAGCAGATTTATGCACTGATCCCTTCTTTCACCTTGCTCGTTGAAGGAGCTCGTGTTTACAGAGCCCCTGACAGAGCTGCAAACTGTGCCAGGCCTCCAGGGCTCCTGTCCCCAGTGCCACCAGCAGCTGCCACTCGGTCCCACAGTGTCCCCCCAGTGCCACCAGCCTGGGACACCTCCCTGGGACAGGGGGCCCTTCCCTGGGATCATCACAGATCTTCAAACGTGCTGCTCCTTGCTCTGCTTCTGTCAATCACGGAGCAGACACTGCATTTGCAATCTCAGATATAATTAAATAGCAAATGCTACACCTTGTTAGGGAGCGTGAGGCTGAGGCCATGCCTGGGACACGGTGAGAAAGATGAAAGAATTTATTATCAACATTTTTTAATGCACTGTCACATTTTGACAATTTTTTTAAAACCCTAAATAATAGAAATAGTTTCAAGTTCCCTCAAAGAGACATCGTGGTACTGGAGCTGTAGGGAAGCCAATGCATTAAATCAGTTTGCTCGCCCTCAGCTCAGTTCTCCTCCCTGCTCCTTCCTCCAGAGTGATTTTTGCTTCCAGGAGCTCTTTCAGAGCGGGAGCAGGGGGTCGTGGTGCCTTTTTTGTGGGGGCAGAGGGCTGTGGCACCCCTTCTTTATGGGATAAAGCCGACAGGGTGAATCCTGAGCCTTCCCCAGTGGCTCAGCCCTGCTCACAGCGAGCTCCCTCTGAAGTGCAGGAGAAGGAATTGACCCCTGATGAGCAGGGGAGATGCAGCCTCAGATCCTCTGGCGAAGCATTCTCCATCCCCAGGCTCCAGCAGAGCTCAGCTGTGGGGCTCCAGCTCTGGGAAGCACCAAAAACCAAAACCCATCAGCATCCATCACCCAGAGCAGAAAATCACCTCGTTAGCAGATCCCAGACCGTGGGACAGGGCTTGGGGCTCTGCAGGCCAGTTACCAACAGGTCCCATTCAGTGACCAGTGATTTTTCTCTCTAATTTACATCTACAGGACAATGTTTGTCGGTGTAAAGGCGCAGGGAAAATGAGAAATTGGGGGTATTTTTAGTTTGCCTAACAAGGCACCACAGGCATGATGAGAGCTCTGAACACGGCAGTAATCACAGGTTAATGATCTCATCCTCGCCGTGGGGTTAATCATGCAGACAAATAGCAAGGCAAATCCTGGAATATTTATTCACTGCTGGAAGGGTGGAACAGAGGAGTTGGCTTCCCAGAATGCTGGGTTCAAAACTAATCCTGCCATCAAGGTGCCTTTTCGTTGGGTTTTCATGATTCACATTTGACTGTGGAATTGTATCTTAAAAAATTCCTATTTATTGTTTTGTAGGTTGGAAATTAATTTACATCTATTACTGCAGAGAAGTCCCCGTTGGTGAGGCACTTCCTAGGTAAAGGTTATTTGTAATGACCAAATTTGTCACTGTTTGGGATCTCATAAAGGTCACAGTGGAAGGTTTTCTCTTGCTTTAAATAAAAATCTGTATTTTAAAAAGAAATGTGCTTAACTTTCATTTCATAGAAATATCAAACCTGTTTGCACTATAATTTACTTTTGGAGCTCTTGACATTTACGCAGCTGCCTGTCTTTGGAGAACAATCTCTTGATTTGGCTGGGAAGTGCTCGTGAGGAAACAGCCAGGGAGGGATGGGGGAATGGAGAGACCTGGATCCTGCTGGAATCAGGGACCCCAAAAAACCTGGGTCCTGCTGGAATTGGGGACCCAAAACCCCTGGGTCCTGCTGGAATCAAGGACCCAAAACACCTGGGTCCTGCTGGAATTGGGGACCCAAAACCCCTGGGTCCTGCTGGAATTGGGGACCCTAAAACCCCTGGTCCTGCTGGAATCAAGGACCCAAAACACCTGGGTCCTGCTGGAATCAGGGACCCCAAAACACCTGGATTCTGCTGGCACCAGGGACCCTGCCCCAAAACACCCAGACCCTGCTGGAAACAGGGACCCTGCCCCAAAACACCTGGGTCCTGCTGGAAACAGGGACCCCAAAAAACCTGGATCCCGCTGGAATTGGGGACCCAAAAACACCTGGGTCCTGCTGGAATCAGGGACCCTGCCCAAAAAACCTGGATCCTGCTGGCACCAGGGACTCTGCCCTGCTCAAAAACACCTGGATCCTGCTGGGATCAGGGACCCCAAAACACCCAGACCCTGCTGGAATGGGGGACCCTGCCCCAAAACACCCAGACCCTGCAGCTCCTGCCGTGCCCAGGAGAGGCTCTGAGGGCTGGGTTCTAACCAGGCACCTAAAAACTTCTTCTAAACATAACCCTGCAGCAAACAAACCAATGCAGGCACCGGGCTCTAAGAAATCTGCAAGTGTGTGTGTGTATATATAATGTACATTCCATGTGTTTGTGTGCATTAAAATCATGGCCCTGAAGCTTTTCAGGCACCTGGGAATTCCAATATAAATATTTAGCAAGAATTTCTCCACTTAGAGATAAAACACGAGTCAGCTCTGACTGCACCCTGCCTTACATGTGCTTTTATTTTGTTTTATGTGAGTTGTTGGGAATAACTTTGCATATCCAGCTGAGTGCATTTTTTTTTCCCCCTGTCTAGATTGATGTGAAAATCTGGTCGGTTCATAACTACCAAACTACAGCTGCAAAAAAAAGTCCTGACAAGTTTGTAATGGCATCCTCAATCTAATAATTGCAGGAACAAAGACAATAAAAAAAAAAGGGGCTTGTCATTGTTTTCAACACCACAAGTTTAATATATTGGGAATTAAAGTTTGAGCTTAATGAGGAAAGGTGACAATGTCTCTGTGTCTAATTCCTGGGGCTGGCAGGGGTTTGTGCAGTGCCTGGGCAGCTCCACTATGGGTTCTGCTCCCAACAAACCCAGTTTTGGGTGAAAAGGTGACAATAGCTCTGTGCTGTGTTTGATTCCAGGAGCTGGCACTGGGTTTGTGCAGTGCCCAGGCAGATCCAGAGGGCTCTGCCCCCAGCACACACCTGGTTTTTGGGTGAAAAGGTGACAATGTCTCTGTGCTGTGTTTGATTCCAGGAGCTGGAACTGGGTTTGTGCAGTGCCTGAGCAATTCCACTGCAGGCTCTGCCCCCAATACACCTGTTTTTTGGGTGAAAAGGTGGAAATCTCTCTGTGCTGTGTTTAATTCCTGGGGCTGGCAGGGGTTTGTGCAGTGCCTGGGCAGCTCCACTATGGGTTCTGCCCCCAACAAACCCAGTTTTGGGTGAAAAGGTGGAAATCTCTCTGTGCTGTGTTTCATTCCTGCGGCTGGCACTAGGTTTGTGCAGTGCCTGGGCAGATCCAGAGGGCTCTGCCCCCAATACACCTGTTTTTTGGGTGAAAAGGTGACAATATCTCTGAGCTGTGTTTCATTCCAGGAGCTGGCACTGGGTTTGTGCAGTGCCCAGGCAGATCCAGAGGGCTCTGCCCCCAGCACACACTCAGTTTTTGGGTGAAAAGGTGACAATATCTCTGAGCTGTGTTTGGTTCCTGGGGCTGGCAGGGGTCTGTGCAGTGCTGATGGTTTCTCTGCCCCTCTCTCTCTGCTGTCACACCCTGAGGGTCCCAGGGGAGCAGTGCTGGCCCCTCTGCCCTGAGCCAGCCTGGGCTGCTGGTCCTGCCAGCTCTGGGCTGAGCCCTCCTGGTTCACCCCAACCTCCCAAATTCTGCTCCAGAACTGTCCTCCACGTTCTGCTCCTGCCACAGCCTGGCTGAGGTTACTCAGCTCTTTGCTGTCCTTCCCCTCAGTCCAGCAGCTCCCTCATCTCTCTATCTCATTATTTCAGAGCAGGAAGTTTGGAGCAAATTATGTGCTAATTATAGCTCTGCTTCACATCTACGTCTTCAGACTGTTACACTCAGGGATAAGAGTGTCAAAATTATGTTGAGAAATGAGAATGTGTCACAGGAAAAGAGCTCTCCCTCGCACACATTTTATATAAAATGTGTGTTTTCCAACTCATCGTGTTGGCTAAGAAAATGATTCCTTAATGCTTTGCCTTGAGGAAAAATAGGTGAAGATTTATTGTTGAAGCCAAGAAGAGAAGCAGGATGGCAGGAAGGGATGAGTGGTTTCATCAAGTGCAGAAATTCCCTGATGCAGGAGTGGCCACCAAAAGGCCTTGAAGGAATGGCTGCAGGAAGGAAGGCACAAAAATACTGTGAGAGGTGTGCAATGGCAGGAGCTGAGCTGTGCTCAGGCAGGGATTGCTCTGCTGGCCCTCTCTGGGCACTGTTATTGAGCCCAGGGGAGGCTGGTGGGCTCCTGGGGGGTGACATTTTTATTCTTTTGTCTGGAGGTTTTGGTCAATTGGTTCACACGTCAGAATGGAACCTAGGGGAGAGTTTCTTAAAGTTACAGGAGATTTTATATTTAGAGTGAGTGGGTCAGGTCCTCTAAACTTCTGCTGGTGTTAATGAGGGAATACCATTGGATTGCACAAACTTTGCATAATGACCCCTGTGATCGAGCCTGAAGTGATGCAGTCTTGCCCTAAGGCACCATCAAATACAATGAAGCTGTTGTGATGTCTCTCTAATAATCTCCAGCACTCTAGAAAACCCTCCAGGCCTGATCCTCACAGTTTGTGCTTTTTAAGGGCATTTTGCACAGGCAGGGATGTGATTGGACACTTTTATGCACTCTCAGGGCTGTTTTTGTAAATATTTCCTTGGTCTGAAACACTTACAATTTGCACCCATTACCAGGGCTCTCTGTAAATCCATATCTGCTGTTCATCCCTGCCAGGGTAATTCCCACACTGCTGCAGGGAGCTGAGGGTTTCATTCCTATTTTTATGTCTATGGTTTGCTATGAGGCTTCCCAGCCGTGAGTTTTTATGGAAGCAGAATAAATATGTACAGATGAGGGCTCTTAATTGTTGAAAGGCAGAAATATCTGAGTTTTGCTGCTGTGGGAGCAGCTTCTCCCTGAAAATGCATTTGGAGCCTGTTGCTCTCCTGGCTGGCTCAGGAGCAGAGGGGTTAACACACAGTGCACCAGGCACATCACTCAGGACAGGTTTGGGGTTTTTTTCTGAGATAAAGTGCTGCAAAAGGCTTTTATGGAGCACTTTGGGGGTCTGCAGGTGGCAGAACCAGCATTAGGGCAGGTGGGATTTTGGGATTATCCTCTGCAGGGCCAGGGCTTGGACTGAGGATCCTTGCATGTCCCTCCCAGCTCAGGATGTTTTCCATTTTTATTTTTTATTTTGCATCTGCTGATAACAGAAACTCATCCAAACCAGGAATTATTGCAGCAGTCATCATTGCTTGTGTTGTGAGGTTGGGCTTTGGCACTTTTTGGGCTCGGTGCTCTTGGCTTCAGCCAGGCACAGAGGGCTCTTGCACAAATTCTTGCACTGCCAGTCAGGAGGGTGGTGAACAAACACCCCCAAACTGGGGCTGCTGGTCCAAATCTCTGCTCCTGCAGGGACTGGGCTGCTCTGCCAGAGGGATGTGATTAAAGCACTTCTCTGCCTGTTGCTGTTTTAGTGCTATTTCTGTGGGAGATTTCTATTCTGCATAATCCTGTGTAAAAGATGTGTAAGAGGAGCCTCACTAATGCCACCCCTCCAAAGGGGTTGTAAAAAGAAACTGGGGACAGGGGGAATGGCTTCTTGTTATCCAAACATCATTGATCAGAAGGAATTTGCCTCCTTCATTAGAGCTGCTCCAGATGTTGACAGGGGCTGCAGGTGAGGAACTCAATGTACTGCTGGGCCAGAGATTGGAAAAGGACCAAAATTTGAGCTTTAATTTGATTTATTTTTTTTAATGCTCGAGCTACTTCATTTGATATTCAAGTATGAAAATGAACTACCCCAAAATCATTAGTTAATAGGCAAGAGCATCACTTTTCTGGTTTCATCTTTTCTTCTGCACCAGCTTTATCTTAATTCTCACTGTTTCCCAGCTGTTGGGAGAAGGGTGTGAGGTCTGCTCCCCGTGCAGAAAGCAGCTCAGACCTGTGCTCAGGTTTTACATTCCATTTACAGGGATGTGAAACCCCTGCAGCCCCAGGTCCCTCTGCTCAAAACCCAGATTTAGAGGGCACAGGGAGGGGAAAGCCCTTTGTAGTTTGTGTTTTCTGCCCAGTCCTTGTCTGGGTGTTTATCTCAGATCTTGTTTGTGTTGAATGCTCAGTCCACACTTGCTGCTGAAGGTCGGTTTTGTGTGACAAGACCCCAAATCCTACGGAGGGTTTTGCAGACTGCTGCAAGCACAGAACCAGCTGTGGGTGCTTTTCACAAGGGGCCCCTCTGTAACTCTGTGTGACTTGGAGAGGATGAACTTGTTCAGCCTCCTCCTTCTTATCCTTCAGTTATGGAGCAAACCTTGACATATCTTAGATCTAATGGCTCGGTAGTAATCAGGATAATTTGCATATTTGGCATAGAGAAATGAAGGTGAAAAGCTTCTTTAAAAAAACCCAGGATGTTTTCAGTTACGTACTTGGTTTGTGGTTCCCCTCTTCCTGGTGCCCCAGCTGGGGCTGAGGTGAGCCAGATTTTGACTTGGCAGATACTGATCTCTCTTGTCAGGGACCTGTTCTGGTGAAATCCTGCACTGGGTTGGGCTGGGAGGAACCTCAGAGCCCACCCAGTGCCACCCCTGCCATGGCAGGACACCTTCCCTGCCCCAGGGTGTCCCAGCCCCAGTGTCCAGCCTGGCCTGGGACACTGCCCCAGGGTCTGGGATGGTCTCAGAACGGGATATTCACCCTCTGGCACGAGAATGTTTATGGTAACCAACACCACTTCTTCAAAAGGAGCCATCAAGTAATAAATTGCATTAATACCAGGCTGTTGTGACACTCAGAAATGCCCTGCAATTACTCATGCTATTAATTAACTGCACGGAGTGTACTTCTGCAATTAGTTCTCAGCATTGCCAGCTACTTTAGAGGGCAGCCAGTGAGCTGTTCTCGTGGGATTGGGGTCAGATGAAAGGGGAGCAGGGTCCCCTGAGCCTGGAGGAGAAGGAGCCCCGAGGTGCCACATCCAGGGTGGGGCTGCTCCCCCTGAGTGCCTGGAAGGAGTCTGGAGGGATGGCAAAAGGGGAAAATGAGCCTGCTCTGTACAAAGTGTATGGTCAGCTGGAAGTCCTGGTGGAAAGCAGGGGAAAGGGAATAAATAATAAACCAGCAAAACAAAAAAAAATTCCTCCTTTCTTGAATCAGAGGGGTCCCATTGCTGGTGCAACGGTGCGTTCACAAAATCCCAGACGGGTTTGGGTGGGCAGGGACCTGCGTCCGTGTGTCCCATGTCCGTGTGTCCCATGTCTGTGTGCCCCATGTCTGTGTGTCCGTGTGTCCGTGTGTCCCATGTCCGTGTGTCCCATGTCTGTGTGTCCGTGTGTCCATGTGTCCCATGTCTGTGTGCCCCATGTCTGTGTGTCCGTGTGTCCGTGTGTCCATGTGTCCCATGTCTGTGTGCCCCATGTCTGTGTGTCCGTGTGTCCGTGTGTCCCATGTCTGTGTGCCCCATGTCTGTGTGTCCATGTGCCCCATGTCCCTGTGTCCGTGTGTCCGTGTATCCGTGTGTCCCATGTCCGTGTGTCCCATGTCTGTGTGCCCCATGTCTGTGTGTCCATGTGTCCCATGTCCCTGTGTCCGTGTGTCCGTGTGTCCATGTGTCCCATGTCTGTGTGCCCCATGTCCGTGTGTCCATGTGTCCCATGTCCCATGTCCGTGTGTCCGTGTGTCCCACGTCCGTGTATCCGTGTGTCCCGTGTCCGTGTGTCCGTCTGTCCCGTGCCCGTGTGTCCCATGCTCCTAGCTCTCCTCCTGGCTGTGTGTCCGTGTGTCCCCTGTCCGTGTGTCCGTGTGTCCCTGTGTCCGTGTGTCCCATGTCCGTGTGTCCATGTGTCCCTGTGTCCCTGTGTCCGTGTGTCCGTGTGTCCCCTGTCCGTGTGTCCATGTGTCCGTCTGTCCCGTGTCCGTGTGTCCCATGCTCCTAGCTCTCCTCCTGGCTGTGTGTCCGTGTGTCCCATGTCCGTGTGTCCCTGTGTCCGTGTGTCCCATGTCCGTGTGTCCATGTGTCCCTGTGTCCCTGTGTCCGTGTGTCCG
>JAOTBB010000414.1:30178189-30192070 GCA_025629985.1 Chamaetylas fuelleborni | reverse complement strand
TTGTCAAAGCTGCTGCTAAAAGATAAGGAACTGAAATCTCGGAATACAAATGACTCAATGTAGACTAATTCCAGGATATGATCATGATTTACATCAACACAGCCTCGGCTCGCACGAGGTCGGATTCAATTTTTCTGAACAAGAGATAAATTGAACCTTTCGCAGGAATAAAAATAAAATGCATTTCAAGGTGATTTTTAAACTTAGTTCGTAAATTATTGGCCTAGAATCTTTATTGTGCACGTTTAACTCGCAGTCATTATGTAAATGCTTGCGTTCTATAAATATTCATTACGCAGCCCCATTATGTAAATCCAGCAAATCTCCCCACTCAGCGTTACAGGGCTGCGGGTTGTAATCTCCAAATCTGTATTGTTGAAATGTCACCCGAATAAATTGCAGGTATTACTTATTTTGTTCTGACATTTCCCAGCAAAGTGCAGCATCGATAGTCTGGGGATGGAGGCAGAATGTTAAAGGATGAAGTTCTGCTGGGGACCCGCTCCAGCTTCAGCTCTGCTGTGTCCCACCTGGTTAAAGCTCTGCTGGCAGCAACACTCAGAAATATTCTGATTTAATGTTCCTCTTTACCGAAATTCAGGGCTGTGCATCAAAATTCTCTCCCATTTGGTTTTGACAGAAGTTTGCCCTGGGAGGTTCCCCAGCTGCGGAAGGAAGGGGATGCTCAGGGCAGGCAGTGCACTGGAGGAGAAGGAGGGGCAGTTTGGGCAGAGATTGGGATGGAATTCTTCCCTGGCACAGGGAAAGGTGCCCAGAGCAGCTGTGGCTGCCCCTGGAAATGTGGGAGGTGTCCCTGCCCATGAGCAGTGGAATGAGTTGGGATTTAAGATCCCTTCTAACAACCCATTCCAGGATTCTGGCACCTCTGGCTACTCCCAGTTTCACATTCTCCAGTTCTTCCCTGCTCTCTTTCCTTTTTCTCACAGTTTTATCTCCATCATTCCTGGTCATCAGCAATTTTCCCCCAAACAGGAGGGTGGCCTGGATGAAGGGTTAGAGCTGCATTTGGAGGAGCAGTTCCAGAAACTGTGAATGAAAGCAGATTTTCCCTTGTGGAATGGAGGGCAGGTCCTTGGCACCAGGACACTCGGTGTTCATTGCATCCACCAGCTCAGAACACTCCTGTTCTTTGAGGGAGGAGCAAGGAGGGATTTAGCAAAGCCTCCCTAAATCCCGAGGAGCAAATGCAGCTCGAGCTCTGACAGAGACTCGGCTCCTCCTGCCCCAGAGCCACACCTGACAGACACGAGAAGGGCTTTGCTGGAGTGCAAGTGCTTCAAACCTGGATTTCCAGGCTGCAAATCCTGAACTGACATGAATTATTATCAGATTTCCAGGGCTTTGCCTGTGTACAGAGGGTGAACTCTTAAAATCTCCCTCTCCTGCTTACAGATGGGTTTAAAGCTGGAAGTTTCAGAAGGAAGTTTTTGGCTGGTTTCTCTTTTCTTGCTGACTCCCAAACAGATATTTTGGGGAGGTTCTTTTGCCCCAGCTCCCCCCAGGTGTGCCCTGTGGGATCTCTGAGCAGGAGGAGCTGCTCTGCTCTGCTCCCACCTCCCCATCACCCAGAGAGGCTGCTCCAGAACTGATCACTGGGAACTGCACCTTCCTGCCTCTGCAGGTCCAGGTTCAGCTTCCAGGGGCTTCCACAACCCAACAGGGACCTCCTTCCTCAGGATGCTTTGGCCCAGAGAGCTCAAACCCAGGATTATTTTCTCCTGGGTCAGGGAATTCTGGAATGTTTGGGTTGGGAGGTGCCTCAAATCCCATCCAGCCATGGCAGGGACACCTCTCACTGTCCCAGACTGCTGCAACCCCAATGTCCAGCCTGACCTGGAGCACTCCCAGCTGCTCTGCTGTGACACCCATCAGGTACAAATCACTCTGGTGTATCTTGGGGTTGTTGAGTTTCCCTGTGGGAATGAGTCAGGAGAAAACCTTTGGTGAGCTCCAGGAGTTTGAGGGGGTTTCAGCTCACCTGGAGCTCCTGCAGCATCCCTTGGGTGTGTGTTGAACTCTGCTGTGCAGATGATGTATTCCAGCTGTTCTGTGCTCAGCCTGCAGTAATTCCTTTGTGTGCTTATTCCTTTCCAGCCAAGCCATTTGAGAGTGGGCAGTACCTGGACATCTATGGAATTACCAGAGACCAGGCTGGCGAGTACGAGTGCAGCGCAGAGAACGACGTCTCAGTGCCAGACGTGAGAAAAGTAAAAGTGACAGTGAACTGTAAGTGCTGTTTTTGTTATCCCTCAGTGAGCTGGAGGAGGAGCAGAGCCTGCAGCAGCAAACTGGAGCTGCTGGGGCTGTCAGGGGCTCTGTGGGGCCACCTGGATGCCACCAGGAGCTTGAGGTGCAAGCTCTCGTTTTTGGGCGATGATCTGAGCGGGCTCTGTGAATGTTGGGCTGAGCCCTGCCTGGTTTATCTTGTGGTAAATCTTGTGAGTGGAATGGGATGATAAACTCTCTTGGTCACTCGATGGGGACTGATGTCCAGGGCAGTGTGAGTTGTTCCTCAGGGTAGATGGGGTCTGTGCAGTGCCACTGCAGGCACAGGTGACACCTGCAGCTCTGATCTGCTGGCATTGCCACTGCAAGGAGATGCTCTCAGCTTGGATCTCAGTCTGATTTAGCACTCAGAACACGTGAGGAAACACAGGCCAGACAATGTGAATAATTTCTGTTGTTCATTCTAACAATTTTCTTTGGTTAACTTCAATTACCCAGCGTGTAATTTGTTTCTGGTTCTGGAGTCGCTGTGGCAGCTTTATTGGTCACAAATATGAGATGTCAGCGTTGTGTCTCCCTCAGGGATTTTGTCCCAGCTGATGTGGGCAGCAAAGCCCCTCATCCCCTGTCACTGGGGCATTCACTGCTGTCACTGGGGGCATTCACTGCTGCCCAGCCTGTTCTTGTTCACGTGGCACCAGAGCTCCTTGGGCACATGGGGACAGTGCAGTGACACCTCTGGAAGAGCTGGATCCTCTCTGGGTGCCAGGGCAGTGCCCTGTGCTGCTCTTTGTCCCAGTGCAGCCACCTGGGCCAAGATGGGAGTGTCCTCATGGATGTACTGGTATCGTGTCACATTCAGACAAACTCCTATATCTGCTCTGGGAATATGCAGAGTTATTTATTTTATTTTTTTTAATAACTTCTCCCAGCTCCAGAGTCTCGTGGCAGCAGTGTGGAGCTGGGCTGTGGCTGCAGCTGTGCCAGTATGTGCACATGGCTGGTTTGTCACAGTCAGCTCATTGCTCACACTGGGCTGGGGACGTGTCCCCAGCAGCTGAGCTCAGAGCAGGAGCTCTGCAAACATCTGCCTGCAGTCACTGCTTGTAAGGAATTTACAGCAATTTCTTTTCAAGTTTAAATCTCAAAGTTGTTAATGAAAGAAAATGAGAGGAAGCTCCTCTGGCTGGGCAGTTTCCTCTGTCAGATGTTCTCCAGCCCTGTTGTTCTTTAAAGCCATCTGTTCATTTCCGTAGCAAACTGGTAAGAGCCAGAATTTCTCCCTGTGAATTCCATCCTTTCACCTGGTGCTGTGCACGTGGGGCAGGGCTGGGGGAAGGTGGCACTCGGTGTCTTGGAGGGGCTTTTCCAACCTAAACCATCCCGTGAGCTCTGTTCCTCTGCTGCTTCTCTCCCCCATCCCTGGTGGCATTCCGTGGTGGGTGGGGCTCCTGGTGACATTCCATAATTGTGCTCCTGGTGGCATTCCATGGTGGATGGGGCTCCTGGTGGCATTCCAGGATTGTATCCCTGGTGACATTCCACGATGGATGGTGCTTCTGGTGATATTCCATGATTGTATTCCTGGTGGCATTCCAGGATTATATTCCTGGTGGCATTCCATGATTGTATCCCTGGTGGCATTCCATGATAAATGGTGCTCCTGGTGACATTCCATGACCCAACTCCTGGTGGCATTCCATGATTGTATCCCTGGTGACATTCCATGATAAATGGTGCTCCTGGTGGCATTCCATGACTGTGCTCCTGGTGACATTCCATGATGGATGGCACTCCTGGTGACATTCCATGATTGTATTCCTGGTGGCATTCCAGGATTGTAATCCTGGTGACATTCCATTATTGTGTTCCTGGTGACATTCCATGATGGATGGTGCTCCTGGTGGCATTCCATGACCCAACTCCTGGTGGCATTCCAGGATTGCATTCGTGGTGGCATTCCATGATAAATGGTGCTCCTGGTGGCATTCCAGGATTGCATTCTTGGTGACATTCCACGGCTCCACTCCTGGTGCAGGGCGCTGTTGGCACGCGGATATTCACAGCACGGAGCCATGTTCAGTCTCCTGGGCAGAGACAGGAGAATGATCAGGTTTAAAAGACTTTGTGAAATTCCAGTTTCTTGGCTGAGCAGCTCCGAGCCCCCCACAAACAGGGAGCTCCCAGGACACGTGTCACGGCTCTAATGACTTCCAGGGGGTTCATTACACTGCTTGATGCACCATAATCTACATTTTCTACTTAATTTATGTCTGTCCTCCCTGATTCCCCTTTGAAAAGGGGTGGCTTGAGAATCTGCCTGAATTCCAAACAGATGTGGGGATGCAGAAAAGGAGAGAAGCCACTGAAGCTGCTGCTGGGTGCTGAAGGAATGCTCCACCAAATCAAGTTAAAACAGATAAGGCGTAATCCAATTTCATTTCACAAGTAAATCCTATTAGCATTTTCCATTACATTTTGTAAAGCAAACACTGATTTATAGATTATAATATCGAACCCTGCTTTGAATGAACCAGTGTGTGGATTTAGTGTGTCACCTGGAAGCTGGGCTGAAACTCTCCACTGTCACTTCACTCGTCCTCCCCTGCTCTATTACTGACATGCTTGAAGAATATTAAAGGCAGCTGCTAAATCCCAGAATTTTCAGTAGAGCTGAGGCCGCAGCGAGAGGATGAGGAATGGGATGTACTCCTCAGGAAACTGGCATTGATTTGCATTTATTTCAAGGTGTCAGCTGTCTAAATAAATAGCAGATGTGGATTTAAAGTGGAGGGACATTGTGGAATTCCCTTTTCTCAGGAAAACACTCGTCAAGGGTCCGTCTGCCTGTGCTTGTACCTTGGACAGCTCCGTCCGAGCTGGAGTCTGCCCGTGGTTGTACCTTGGACAGCTCCGTCAGCGCTGGAGCTTTCAGGCTCGGCTGGATCAAGATCCAGCGGCTCTGGGGAGGGAAAAGACATTTTTGAGCTCGTTCCTGCGTGGTTTTGTCCAGTTTTCAGGTGACTTTTCCCATTTCTAGGGATGATTTCAGGGTTCTCATCCATGGTTGTGGCATTACTGAGCCCTCCCCAGGCCCAGGTGGGCAAGACTGGTGCCCAGGTGAGCAGAACAGGTGCCCAGGTGAGCAGAACTGGTGCCCAGGTGCCCAGGACAGGTGCCCAGGTGAGCAGAGCAGCAGCAGAGTTTTGCAGACCCCGTGTGCCCCCCTGAAGGCAGATTTAAGCCCAGCTCAGCTGATCTGGTTGTGCTCAAACCCAGCTGCTGCCCTGCAGCTCCACAGTCCATTCCTAAGGAACCTGCTGCTCCTCCCGTCATCACCCAGGTGCTCTCACACCTCTGCTCACCTGAGCAGCATTCCCATGGCCATTGTTTCCCATTATTTTGGGAAATAAAGGGGCTGGGTGTCACTCCCTGGCTGCTCCTGTGCCTGACAAAGCTTCACCCAGACTGTGGCAGCTCCTCAGCACTCACACTGCAACCCTGCATTTCCTTAACTCAGCTTTTTAATAAGTTTTTGAAGCTCTTCAGGCTGATTTTGTTTGTGTCAGTTTGGTTTATCCAAGCAGTCACTGCATTATTCTTCCCTTGCCTTAACCTGGAATACAAAACGAAGGATTGGGTCACTGAATTGGTGAAATCTCATGTTTGGAATGATCGTGTCCCAAGCCTGACAGAGCCCAAGGATTTGGAAATGCTCTCAGGAGAGTGGAGTGTCCTGTGCAGGGCTCAGGCTTGGATTCCACGATCCTCAGGGATCTCCTACAGCCCAGCAGCCTCTGTGATTTAACCCCTTCCTTTTCACCCACGTGTTTTCTGTTCTTCAGCAAATCATCTCCCTTTGGGGGGCTTTATTCCCAACTTTATCTCGGTTCTCCCGTGCCTCTGGACCCTGGCTCTGCGTGCTGGGAGCAGATCCCACATTCCCTAGGTCATGGCCCTGCTCAGTCCGGAGCAGAGGGACCCTGGATGGACATCCCAGCCCTCCCAGGGGTTTTCATCCATCCCTGTGGGGTCTGAGGGGTGTTCCAAAGGCAGAGCCTGTGCATGCCCCTTCCATCCCGCTGGGATGCTCGGATGAGGAATTTCTCGGGGTTTTTCTGGTGCAGGAATGTGCGAGTTCCTCGTCAGGAATTTTAAGTGGGGTGTTTGTTTTCGCTTGGCCAGCCCGGGCTGTGCAGAACAGCTCCCCTCATTAGCATTTCTCCCCTCATTAGCATTTCTCCCCTCATTTGCATTTCTTCGAAGGCTCCTCGCTGTTGCTATGGTGTTTTGCATAACATTATGGATAATACTCCGATTTTACTTTGAAATCAGACATCCTGTACAAGCCACGCCGGCCTAATTATATCTGCAACCTTAAATCTCCTGGGGAAAAACACTCCAGGACTTCAGGGCTGGGTGGGGCTGCCAGTCCTGGACGTGTCCCTGTGACTCTGCTTTCCCTGAAGTGTCCTGTGCGACCCATTCCTCACCTAGGATCAGCATTTCCTTGGCAAGGTTTGGAGTCTGGGTTCAAGCAGGAAAATTGCCTCTGTTAAATTATTAAATGTGAAGACAAAGCCCACATATTTTCTGGAGGTCTCAGTCCTCCTCTGCTTCGGCAGCAAGTATAAAATTGCTCAGAGCAGTTTAATTTTAATTTCCACTTTTCTCTAATAAAAGGGAGGGGAGGAGGGGGCTTCTCTTGAAGCAGGAATCAATAACTCTGATTCTTTCTGGTTTTAATAGCTACTGATTTGCAGCTCCATCTTTATATCCCTGACTGAGTTGAGGAATTGGGGCTAAGGTCAGCATTGGCTTTAGGAGCTGAGGGGACAGCACAGCCCTGGTGGAAATTTGGGTTTAAATCAACCCAGCAGAGCTGGGCTTGGCTGCAGCCACCAGCCGAGGGCTGCCAGAAAATATCTCAGGTGAAACCAGTGTGAATAACAGGTTTGGGTTATTGGTTTTTTCGGTTTTTTAACATAAAATAAAGGTCTTTGGAGAATTTCTGCAACCCCATAAATTGGAGGTTTTGTTCGTGCACAATGTCATCAGTTGGGTTTTTTTTTTGCTTTTCGGTTTTGTCTTGTTATTTTTGGTCACCATTAGGACTAAATTGTTTTTTAGCTAATTTGCAAGCTGGTCTCATCACTGGGAGCCTATCTGAGTTATATGATGTCCTATCTCATAGCAACACAAAGAAAAACAGCTCACACCAACCTGATAAGAGCTGCTCTGACAATTAAAGCCACCTCCATTGCTCGGTGAGCAGAGAATGCTGCTGCTTTCAAGAAAATATTTCCTTTCACTGGTGGGGAAAGAAACCTCTTGTAAAGTAATGGTCATTTTATGTCCTTCAGGTGTTTTTATTAACATTTCAGAAGCCAGATTAAAACAATATAGCTCAGGTTTGAGACTGGAGTGCCATTTAGCTCTTAAATTAATATTGATTTCTTTGTGGGGGGGTGGTTTGTGCAGAGGTTCTGCAAACTCTGCGTGGTTCCTGCAGATTGTGTATTTCTTTTGGTTTGGGGTAAATTTGGGAGAAAATTTCTGAATGGGGTTTTTTTTAGGAAATAGATGCTGGACAGGGACAGGGGCAGGGACAAGGACAAGGACAGGGACAGGGGACAGGGACAGGGACAGGGACAGGGACAGGGACAGCCAGTGCTGCTCTGCTCAGGATCCCAGGACCTTTGATGCCTGGAGAGGCTCCCTGGTACAGAATTAAATAAAGCAGGGATTTATTAAAACCCTTCCAAGGATTCACCTTGGGCAGTGCAAGAGCCTGGCTGTGGCTCCACCCAAGTCATGAATTTTCACACTTTTATAAGTTTGGGTCCATTCCCACATTGGGGTTCATTGTCCAATTCCAGCTCCAGGTTCTGCAGTCCCACCCTCCCAGATTCTCTCCTCAATTCGCTGCTGGTTGCACTTTTTGGGGCTGGAGCTGCAGCGTGTCCTTGGTTCTGGGGCTGAGAAAGGATTGTTTTGTGTGACTGAGCTGGGAGGAGAACTTGTAACACTTTGTATGAAAATCAGAATTATATCCTAATGCAGCGCAGAGTCTGGAAATATAAAACTAAAACTTAAGGCATCACCTTCAGGACCAGGATTTAGCCTTGCTTTGGTGGGCAGGGAGCAGCTGCTTCAGCCAATTCCAGCCCAATTCCAGCCCAGTTCCAGCACAATTCCAACAGAATTCCAGCAGAATTCCAGCCCAGCTACTGCAAAGGCACATCAGGATTTTGGGCACAGGAACCTCCCCAGGGTCTCTTCTGGATCATCTCCAGCTCTGGCCATGAGGGGTGGGTTAGGGTGAATATTTGGGAATGTTTCCCCATGGAAAGGGTGGGCAGGGGCTGCCCAGGGAGGTTTGGGGTGCCCATCCCTGGAGGTGGCACTCAGGGCTCTGAGCTGGGGACAGGGTGGGCATTGGGATGACCTTGGAGATCTTTTTCAACCTGATTCTGTGAGACAAGGCAGCAGCCATGACACCCTGCCCTAAAAGTGGTGGGAATCACTGTAATCAATAAATGAAATACTGTACTCAATAAATGAAATACTGTAATCAGTAATTTAAATACTGTACTCAATAAACTGCTGCTGGTTTTTACAAAGACACCTTGGGAAGATTTCAGGCCATTGCTGGTGAAAGTGTGGGACCAGATCCTGAATCTGAGGGCAGGAAAATTCATGAAATGGTTTTTCAGAGGTTTTTTGTTTTGTTTTGTTTTGTTTTGGGTTTTTTGGTTTTTTTTTTTTGTTTGTTTGTTTGGTTTTTTTTATCTATTCTTGTTGTGATTTTAAAGTTGAAGGAAGTTCCAGTAAGACTGTGGACACCTCTGTACACCCACTGAAGCCTTTGTGGTCCCCTTGTGGGGCTGGATGTCAAAGCCCAGCCCCAGGGGATGAGGAGGAGCTCCCTGGTGCCTTTCCCAGCACCTCCAGGTGATCCCACCTTGAGCAGCAGTGAAAATGCAGCTCAAGGAAGCTGAGGCTTTAATAGAAATGAGTCATCTCTGAAGAGCTGCTGTGTTTGAAGCAGCAATTTGGAGCAGAGCTGTGTTACACTCCAGGCTAGAGCCAAAATTAATGGAGAGCTCTCCAGCTTCCAGGAGTGCTCCCTTGCCCAGATCACTCTTCAGCAAAAACAATTACTTAAAATATTTCCTAATAGCCAGCAGACTGTGAAGCAATATTCCTCCATGTGATTTTACTGTTCCTGGCTGCCTTGGGGCCAAGGCTGAGCCCTCCCTGTCCCTGGCACGGCCTTTGAGGGGAAGGTCAGAGGGGTTTGAGTGCAGCTGCTGGCACCTGCTGGGGTCACAAAAAGCCAGCTCTGAGCAGGGCCAGCCTTGTGCAACTCTCCATCCTCTGATTTTTGGGTTTTTTTCATGTTTTTTTTATCCCAGTAATTGCAGTTTGAAATGGTTCTGCACTAGAAATATGCTGTAATGATATTATTACAACCTGGTTTTTCCTAGTGGCAGGGCTGAGGTTCAGAAACCTCCTGTGGTAGCAAGGTGGAGGCAGCAGATGGGAGCTACAGGAGCTGTGAGAAGTCCACTTTGCTTTTATAGTTTAAAACAAAGCAGTGCTGTGGATGCAAAAGGCAGAAAAATCTTCCAGCATCACTGCTCAGGAATCATAATCCTGATAAATAACAATAAAAATAAAGATATGTCTCCTCAGGCATCACCATCCTGATAAATAATAAAAATAACAAAGCTGCTTCTGCTCACCTCTTCTGCTCTCCTCAAATAAATCCAAACTGGTTTGAGGCTGAAATGACCTTTCCTGCAGCTCAGAGCTCTGGGATGGAAGGTGGTGGCCCCAGGCATGGCCAGGAGGTTTGGGATGTGGTTTTGGTTCCTGCTGTTCTCACCAAGATCCTGAGAGTCTGTGCTGGACTGGGAGAATTCAGCTCACTTAGGAAAATGCCCTTCACAAGGCTCAACTGGAACAAAATCCTGTGAAATCTCAGCTGTGCCAGCACCCACGAGTTCTGCTGCTCCTGCCCCTGCCCCTGCTCCTGCTGGGGTGGGTGGCCAGGAGAGCCCTGAGAAAGAGAAAAAAAACAGGAATTGTTTCTCAGAGCAGCAATTTCCTGAGTGGGCAGCTCCCAGTATTCCAGGTGTCCCAGGTAAAGCCAGGGCTGCACCCAGGGGCTGGCTGGGGATCTCTGGTCCCTTCCTGAGGAAGGTGTGACACCCCTGGGGCTGTCACAGGAACACAAACCCATCCCTGGGACAAACTGGGAGCCTGGCATGGTCCTGGTGCCCATCAGTGCCTCTGCCACTGGGGCAAACCCTGTCAGAGTCACACCGAGGTGGAGATTTTCAGCTCCATTTTTGAATTACAGTTTTATTTTTTATTGCAGAGACTTTTCCTGGGATTGAAAGCAGCCAGGATTTGGGATTTCTGTGGTTTCCTGCTTTTCCTGGTTTCCTGGGGGTGCCATTGCCAGGTCCCACCAGAGCTGAGCCCTGCTCACACCTGGCAGCCAAACCCCCCCCTTTATGTACACTTGACTTTTTTTAATTCAGAGCAAGAGCTTCGAGACCTTCCATGGCTGCCTCTCATTCTTCATGAGCTACATATGTACATCAGCTCCAACACTCTGTCAGGGAACAGGGGTTTTCAATCAAAAAGACTGTCAGGAAAGCTGATTCACTAACAAGAAAGCTGTCAAGCTGTGACAGCTGCTGTCTTTGCAACCCCAAACAATCTGTTCAGTGCTAACTCTGACTTATGCTTCCATTTATTATGGAGCAGTAATGAGTGCTGGCCTTGGCGGGGCTGGGGCTCACCTGGCTGCTGTGGAGGGATCCAATCACACCCCAGCTGGATGGGATCAGTTTGCTGCACAAAGGTTCTGCTTTGAGCTCTTTTCCTAAATTCCAGCGTCAGTCCTCACCTCACCTTTGCAGCTGAGTGTGGATCTGGGGATTGCATTTCTGCTGGGAGCTAACGAGAGTGTGATTTCTGGTTTTTCCCCATTGTGTTGAATAATGGATTTCAGTTTAAACACAACCTGTTTATTCACAGGAAAGAGTGAAGAAATTGGTTCTGGTTCTTAATTATCCCAGCACCTCAGAGACCCCAAAAATCCCACCCTGGCAAGGGGATGACCTGGGTCTCAGGCAGGTGCTGCTGTCCAGGTGACAGAATTCAGTCTGTCAACCTTTAAAACTAAAAGAGAGGAAGAGCACACTGACATCTCCCTCAAGCAATGTCTTCCAACTCTATCTCACCATCCCTAAATCTGCTCTGCTGCAGTTCTGGCTGATGATTGTGAGCCTGGCCCGTGGCAGAGCTGGGGTGGGGCTGATTCCTGTTCATGCTGTCCTGCATGTCCAGTGTACCCCAGTAAATCACCACGGTAAATTCTGCAATTCCCCTCTGTCTCCCTGAATTTTGGGCGTCCAGCTGAGCCCAGGGGTGCCTGGTGTAAGAGCTGGATGGAGAGATGGAGATTTCAGAGGGTTTTCCAGATGCTGTTTATTGCACAGACAAAGTTACAGAATCTGTGGGTCATAGGTGGGCTGACAGCTGATGTCTGTGTGCTCTGAAGCTCTGTTCTATCCATGTCACAAAACATTATATTTCTTTTTTTGCTGTGCATCTTATTTCATAACAACCAATCAACACCTTTACTATTACCTATAGCCCACTCTAACTACCAACATCACCATATTCCTGTGACTATTCTCCAATCACCCAAAGTTAGTGTGTTACAGTTTAAGCTAGAAGTTGTTTTTCAGTTTTCTTGCAGTGGAAAATTTGGAGATCTTTTCTCTATTTGCAATTTGTTTTTGTTTGTCTTTGAAAATCGTCTTTTGTTTGAGGTGCATTTAACCTTTCCTCAGAGTCATAAGAGCCCATCCAACTCACTTGCTCTTTGCCTTCTTAACTACCCAGTAAAACTGGCTCAGCAATTCTTTTCTTCTTCAAAACTTGTTTTCATTTCTAAACCTTCTTCAGATTCTACATTCAGAGATCTTTCTGTTATACACACACATTTGTGAGACCTTCCTGTCACACCCTGATCCTTCCCAACACCTGGCTCTGTGTCAGGTGGCTGCTATAGGTGACTCTGGGGGCTCCTGGCTGGTTGGGATCAGGTGAGGGCAGAGAATTCACTGGAGGATGGTGAATCCATCACTGCTCAGGTGCTGGAGGTGACTGTGCTGGGTTTGGGGGTCACAGACTGTCCCTGTCTGATCAGGAACAGTGAATGATGCAGCTGCCTCTTCCAAGCAGCAAGAAGAAGCCATTTGTTGAAAAGCCATCACATTTATATAGGATAGATCGTGCAAAACAAAGTAGAAAAGACTCACTGGTCAGAGAAGGCAACACCTCTTTGAAATCATGCTTTGTGCAACACATCACGAGACTGGCTTGGTGGTCAGCACCAGGTGTTCATCTGTGTTGTTCTTTCTTCCTTCTCTTGTTTCATCTCTGAGAAATATCCCCAGCCTGGGAAAGGTCCGGGCTGGAGCTGAGAAAGACAACAGCCTGGGAAAAATCCCCAGCCTGAAGGTGGGAAAGCCAACAGCCTGGGAAAAACCCAGATTGGATTTTTCCACGAGCCCTCAGCAGTGTCCACAGCAGACAGGTCCCACCTGGGTGTCTGGGGCTGGGCACTGCACAGAGTGACCCCACTCTCCCCTGCTGGGGTCTGTCCCTGCCCTCAGTGTCCCTGCCTACCTTCCCTGCCCCAGTGGGACTGCAGCAGGGCTCTGCATTCCCAACCCACCCCCAGGGACTTGGCTTCTTACTCCCAAACTTTCTTCCCTTGGAAAACCACCAGCTTGCTTTAATTCATTTTCTTCTCGGCTTTGCTGCCAAAAGATCTACTTAGTAATTCCTGGAATTCGTTGGAGTCCATTGCTTTTATCTCCCTTGCAGGGAGGGAAGCAGCGAAGGCAGAGCCTGTGTCTGTTCCCAGCCCGGCTCCGGGCCAGCTCTCCCTTCTGGGCTGGCACAGATGTGTGACAGGTCCCTGTCCCTCCTCCCCACTCCTCACTGGGACGCTGGGCCCGGTTCATCCCTGCTGGGCCCAGGGACACGCTGGAGCTCCCAGTTCTGGGGTGCCAATGTTTGGTGGCTCCGGTCACCTCCTGGTCAGGGTGGTGCCCTGGCCGAGGGTCTCGTGGGTGTGAGCTGCTCCTGTCCCCCCTGTCCCTCCTGTCCCTCCTGTCCCTCCCCTGTCCCTCCTGTCCCTCTCCTGTCCCTCCTGTCCCTCTCCTGTCCCTCCTGTCCCTCTCCTGTCCCCCCTGTCCCTCCTGTCCCTCTCCTGTCCCCCCTGTCCCTCCTGTCCCTTCCCTGTCCCTCCTGTCCCTCCCCTGTCCCTCTCCTGTCCCTCCTGTCCCTCCCCTGTCCCACCCCTGTCCCTCCTGTCCCTCCCCAGGTGACCCAGGTGACCCAGGTGACACACCCAGGTGACACCCCCAGGTGACCCAGGTGACACTCACTGATGGCCGGGGCGATGCCCCCCACCGAGCCCGGCCCGGGGATGTTTCCCGCCACGGCCGCCGCCTGCGCTGCCGCCGCCGCCTGCGCCGTGGCCGCCTGTTGCTGCATCTGCCGGTGACACTGGCGCAGGTCGAACACCTGTGGGGGAGG
>JAOTBB010000414.1:30153780-30165045 GCA_025629985.1 Chamaetylas fuelleborni | reverse complement strand
TACAGACAGTCCATGGCAGCACCAGGTACAGCTACAGACAGCCCTGGGCAAGCACCAGGCACAGCTACAGACAGTCCATGGCAGCACCAGGTACAGCTACAGACAGCCCTGGGCAAGCACCAGGCACAGCTACAGACAGTCCTGGGCCACCATCCACCTCAGCCAGGCCAGAACTCAGGTCCAGAGCGAGTGGTGGGTCCTGGGTCTCAGTCTCTGATGATGGTTGTGAGGCAGATCAGAGAAACTTTGGACTGACTCTTACAGGGGGCTCAGGGAGTTGTAGCTGTGCCAGAAATCCCAGCTGAGCCCACCCTGCCGTGGCACAAGGAGCACAGCCACAGCTTCCTGTCTGAGCAGCAACTGCAGGGCCCTGAGGGGCCACCGCCAGCCAAGGGCAGAGATTCCCCAGCACAGGGCCAGGAACACCCTGAGCTGGAGAGCTGGGATGGGCCAGAGCTCTGTCCCACCTCGGTCTGTCAGTCCTGGTGCAGAGAACTGAAACCTCTCGGAAAAGACAATGAGGAGTGTCAGTGGCAAAGCGTTGGGCGCTCAGCGGGGAGCGCCCAGGACGGGCACCTTGGAGAGCTCAGAGATTGCCCAGGATGGACACCTTGGGGAGCCTGGGAGGGTGCCCAGGATGGGCACATTGGAGAGCTCAGAGATTGCCCAGGATGGGTCTCCTTGGAGAGCCCAGGAGGTTGCCCAGAGGGTCTTCTTGCAGAGCCCAGGAGGTTGCCCAGAAATTCTCTTTGGAGAGCTCAGGAGGGTGCCCAGGATGGGCACCTTGGACAGCCCAAGAGGTTGCCCAGAAGCTCCCTTGCAGAACCCAGGAGGTTGCCCAGAAATTCTTGCAGAGCCCAGGAGGGTGCCCAGAGGGTCTCATTGCAGAGCCCAGGAGGTTGCCCAGGATGGGAACCTTGGAGGGCTCATGAGGTTGCCCAGAAATTCTCCTTGGACAGCCCAGGAGGTTGCCCAGGATTGGCACCTTGGAGAGCCCAGGAGGGTGCCCAGAAATCCTCCTTGCAGAGCCCAGGAGTGTGCCCAGGATGGGTCTCCCAGGTGATTTAGGAAGGACTTTTATCTGTGCCTCATTAGAGTTTCACTGCTGTTGGATATTCACCCATCTGCTGGTGGATCCAAAGGTGCTCGTGGTGGATTTCTGCTGCTGCTCTGTTCTGATGGTGATAAAAGAGAGACAAAACCCTGGGTGCATCCTGCACATAAAGATATTCCTCACTGAGTGGAAATGCAGAGTTGCTCAAATCCCACAATTATTGCCTTCCAGCCATGAAATCTCCTCCTGAACGTACTCCCCATATGATGAGTGTTGTCAAGAGGTTCTAAATTCCTGCAGGAGAGATGTAACAGGCAGAAAATAACAGGGAGCCTTTTCTGCCATTTATTTAATATTTGAGGCATCATTACCAAAGTGGGAACGATGTCACACTTATTTTAAATGGGAAATGCAAGTGAAAACAAAGGAATATTAAGCCAGAAGGAGTTGAAGCTTGGTGTATTTGCAATTCAGAGCAGGTAGAAGGAAGGTCTGGCTTCATTTGAACAGAGAAGAGCTGAATCTGTCTCTGAGCTGCTGCCAGGATTTTTTCCATCTTAAATCATGAGGTGCCTTGTAGCCACCCTTGAAAAGCACTTCGAGAGGCAGAGGTTGAAAATGTCATAGAAGTACCAAGTGCACTGGTGCAAATCATAAAACCAGATGTTCTCCATCATGAAAGAGAGGGGATGTGGGAAGCAGGATGGTCTGGGAGAAAATATGGAAATCTGGGTCTGCTCCTGACCTCGGGAGGGAAATGGGGGATGCTGGCTCAGAGGTTTGGCTCAAGGACCAAGCTGAAATATCTTATTTTGTACTGTGACTGTTTAATGCAGGCAAAACAAGGAGAGCTGTCCTAAAGGTGCTGATCTGGATTTTGGTTAGGAATGAAGATCATTCGGTGAAGTTTTCCCTTTGCCTATAATTTACATTAATATTATCTAGAAGCATTATCCCTTTAAGAAAACAACAACAAAAAACGAGTAACAGCAATTCTCGGGGTAGCAACTCGTTAAATGTGGACTCTTTCATCTTCCAGCAAGATTTTTTTCCTGTGAAACTCTTGCATTTCATTTTGCTGGCAGTGAGAGTGGACCATATGTGCTGGTTCAGGTGTGTGCGAGGGAGCTGCGAGCTCTGGAAGCAAATGCAGGGTTAGGGGAAGTTCCATTTGCTACTTGAGGGTGTTAAAATAGGATTGCTGCCTTATTTCAGGGCAGGCTGCAGTCTGTGCTGCCCTGCTGGGACAGGGTCTGAGGGGAGCAGTGGCCTCGTGATGGGGGGGATTTGGGAGAAACATTTTGGGGGAAACCCCTTGGGTGTGCAGGGGCATGGGAGGGGGATCCCAAATTCCCCAGTGTGACCCCACTGGCCAGCACCCCTGGGGGCTCAGTGGCCACTGGCCACTCTCTGCTCTCAGGCTGGGCTTTTTAACAGAAATGTTGCAGCAGAGTTGGAAAACCTGTGGGTTTTTCTTTGCACATCCCCACATAACAAACCTAATGCACATAACAAACCTAATGCACATAATACAGATAAATGTGATGATGTTCCTAAATGGCAGCAGCTGTGCACAGCTGGGGACCTTTCTCAGGGACAGGGCTGAGCCCAGTCTCCATTACTGGGATCTGCATCCAAGTGCACAAACCCCAGAACAGAAGGAGAAGGATTCTTTCCTTTCCCCTGGAGGGGGCTCTGGCTCTCTGTGATCCATCAGGGAAAGTGTTTGAAGTGTGGGATCCCTGATAAGAGGCACCTTTTTAAGAAAGCCTTGCCATCCACAGGGAGCATCCTTGTCCTTTCCTAACAGCTGCCAGGGAAACTGTATTTTACGTGGCTGGTTCTGTGATCCAGAGGTGTCACTGATGTCCAGGCTTATACAGAATCCTTGGACATACTGCCAGTAACTACAAAAAATGCAAATAATCGTGAAAAGCTGCCCAAGAGTGACATTTGGAAGGAGAAGGAGCCTTGTGAGAGGGGTGTGCTGGTATTTTCTGTGCTGATTTCATCACACAGGGACTGAGCAAGCACCTGACTGTGCCCTCCTGTTAGTGCCACACGTTTGGGATCTTGTCTCTGGCATTCCAGAGGCACCAGACCGTGCCCTCAATCTCCATCTGTTGCTTGCCTTGTGTACTGGTTCCTACACAAAGATTCCTAATTAAACTCCTGTGTTAATATTCCCAATCCATTGGCTGAGCATTGGAAACATAAATTAAGTGAATATTGTCCCCAAAAATGCAAATGGGCTCGGTGTAAATGGCTCTCAGTGGTTCCCCAGTGGCACCAGGATCAGAAATGTAAATAAAGTGAATATTGTCCCCAAAAATGCAAATGGGCTGGGTGTAAGTGGCTCTCAGTGGTTCCTCAGTGGCATCAGGATCAGAAATGTAAATAAAGTGAATATTGTCCCCCAAATGTAAAGGGTCACAGTGTAAATCACTCTCAGTGGTTCCCCAGTGGCACCAGGATCAGAAATGTAAATAAAGTGAATATTGTCCCCCAAAAATGCAAATGGGCTGGGTGTAAATGGTTCTCAGTGGTTCCCCAGTGGCATCAGGATTAGAAATGTAAATAAAGTGAATATTGTCCCCTAAATGTAAATGGGGTTGGTGTAAAGGGAGGGCAGGGTTTGTTGCAATAGTAAAGCAGGCAGGACTCAGTTCTTCATGCAGAAAAGCCAGTCTTTAATGTCACAGCATATTTTTACAGAATTTTCAAGGCTTCGTGTGAAACTTTAATTGGTTCATAATTTTCTTGCCACTCCATTCATTGGTTAGTAAATGGCATTTTACACATCCATCAAATCTTTGTGTTCCTAGAGTGTTTCCATATTTTCTTCACTGATCCTCATGGGACAGATTTCTTGTTTATTACAGGTGTGAACATTTCTCTTACCAGAATAAATATCTGTGCTGACTGACGTTCATTATGATTTTTTCACATCTCCTGCAGGATTTCTGCCCTGGATCCCAGGCTGGGTGTGGGCAGGCTCATCAGGAATTTACACAGACTTCATTAATTAATGCCCTGTTCACAAAGTTCAGTGTCATCCTTAAACTCAGCAGTTTCATTTTATTGACTGAGGAATCACATCTCAGTGCCTTTGGGTATGTGTCAGGCTTCTGCTCAGTTTTAGCTCAACAGCTCTGCCTGGCCCACCAAATCTGACATTTCTGGAGAGAAATACTCTCTCCTGGGAAATTCCCTTTGTGTCCACAGTTTCTGCTGTTGTCCAATTACCTAAGAAAGATTTTGCTATTTTATCTCTCAAATGGCAGCCTGGAAAGCAAATCAAATTTCAATTTGCATAGTTCTGTCTCAGCCAGGCAGGCTGGTCTGCACCAGAAAATATAATATAAAAAAGTGTGTGTAGGTATATATATGTATATTTATAAACTGAAATGAAAATTCCTGTTCTCATTAGGAGCCTGCTGAAAGCCCACTGCAGTCAGTCAGAGGACAGTTATTGATTTAATCAGGTTTGGATCCAGCCCAAGGTCTCCTGGAGCCATCCCTGTGCCTGCAGCTCGTTTTTCCTTCATCCCTTCATCAGGAGAGGAGATCCTGATCCAGAATGGATTCTGGACATGGACTCACCTCCTGGAACCCAGGGCAGCAGAGCAGCAGGGCTCCAGATCCATGGAAACCCTGCTCAGAGATCCAGGAACATTCAGCCTGGGCTTTGGGATGGAAACGGGATGGGAGCTCCTGTTCCCAATGGGATTGGGATGGGAAATTCCTGCTGCCAATGGAATTGGGATAAGAAATTCCTGTTCCCAATGGAATTGAAATGGGAAATTCCTGCTGCCAATGGAATTGGGATGGAGCACTCCTGCTCTCAATGGAATTGGGCTGGGAAATTCCTGTTCCAAATGGAATTGGGATAGAGCACTTCTGCTCCCAATTGAATTGGGATGGGAAATCTCTGTTCCCAATGGAATTGGAATGGAGCATTCCTGTTCCAAATGGAATTGGGGTGGGAAATCTCTGTTCCCAATGGAGTTTGCATGGAAAATTCCTGTTCCCAATGGAATTGGGATGGGAAACTCCTGTTCCAAATGTAATTGCAATAGGAAATTCCTGATTCCAAATGGAATTTGAATGGAGCACTCTTGTTCCCAATGGAATTGGGATGGGAAACTCCTGCTCTCAATGAATTGGAATGGGAAATTTATGTTCCAAATTGAATTGGAATGGAGCATTCCTGTTCCCAATGGAATTGGGGTGGGAAATCTCTGTTCCCAATGGAGTTGGGATGGGAAACTCCTGTTCCAAATGGAATTTGAATGGAGCACTCTTGTTCCCAATGGAATTGGAATGGGAAATTCCTGCTCTCAATTGGAATGGGAAACTCCTGCTCCCAATGGAATTGGAATGGAAAATTCCTGCTCCCAATGGAAAACAGCTCTGAGAACTCCCAGCCGTGCCCAGTGGGGTTCCCAGACCAAGGGAAGCCCTCCCTGCTGTCCTGTGTCCCTCTGGGAGAAGCAGCAGAGCTGAGCCTGAGCCTCCCTGCCAGGCAGGGCTGGGGGAGCCTCCAGAGCACAGAGAGGCAGAGCTGGGCTCATCCCTTCACAGGGAATCAGATAAACGGCCAAATCCCCCAGTGCTGTAAGTCATAATAATTCTGTTAAGTGGTGGGTTTGAGCTCCTTCCATATGGATGCCAACTGCTGCTCCAGGTAACAATTACCGAGAGTTATGAAGGAATTTTCTCTAAATCCATTTTCCAGCTTGAGCTTTATTATGAGTTATATGACAATAAGTGACTGAGATGGGATGAGGCAGAAATAACCCGTTTGAGCAAGGCCAGGAACACAAGTTTCTCCTTCATATTTAGCAGAAATTTAAAGGCTTGAGAGTGGATCAGGAAAAATGAAACAAAAATCAAAGAGAAGCCCAGGGGTCTTTGCTGTGGGTTCTTGCTGAGGTTGCCCCCATGCTCTAGTGTGTTCCATTTGTGTTTTTAGTCACCACTTTTGCAGTCACCCACAGCCCGTGGGGTTCAGACTCCTCTTCTTACCCACCTGGGTAAATCAGAGGGGTTGAAATGTGGCCAAATCTTCATCTCAAGTTAATTATCACAAAATCCTGGGATATCCTGAGTGGGGAGGGACCCACAGCAATCACTGATCCAACTCCTGGCCCTGCACAGACCCCCACAGTCCCACCCTGCCCCTGAGAGTGTTGTCCAAACAATGATTAAAACATCCCAGGTCATCCATTTAATTTAGGATTTTATCAGGATTTTATCATAATTTAATTCCCTGCCTGTGCCCCCCTCAGGGGCAGAAGTGCCCATGGTCAGAGCTCACTGTAACTGTTTCTTCTCAGAGCAGAAAACCTCAAAGTAGATATTAAAAAATTGAAAATCCAAATAATACCTTGTGTAACAAATGGGATGGAGACAAGAAGTGCTATAAATAGCACTATAAATAATGATACAAATAAATTTTACAGCTCAGCCTGGAACACAAACTTCAGCCTGGCCTCAAAACTTGGGGAGGAGGGAGGGAGGGAGGAGGCTCAGCAAGGGGAGATAGGAAACAGAGGATGGAACAATCCCCAAGTGAAGAGATTAAAGACAATTACTGTCTATCCTGGGCAGGAAAAATGGGTTATTGGAATATTGGCCAGCCTGGGGACGGTGCATTAGGAAATTTTCTCATAACACAGGCCCAGGAGAGAGTCACTTACACTCATCAGAGAGGAATTTTAAACCCAATGCAAAGCACTCCTGCATTAGAAGGTTATTAAGTGCAGAACTTATTTTCATATCAAGTTGTTGAGCAAAGCTCGGGGGGCTTTACAAAGGAATTAGATATTGATCGAGGATATCCTGAGTTTTCAGAGAGATCAGAAGACAGATTTTAAATCCAAGACTTTGGTATTTAAGCAAATAATCCAACAGGCTGGAAAATGCCAAAACTGAAATAATTTCCCAGATAAATTCTGGGTTAATTGACAAAAGCATTTGCCTAAAGCCAAACATTTACCTGTAAAGGCTGTGTGCTCCTGTCGAGTCAAGAGTTTGTAATTTAGAGATTACCAGAAAATACAGAGATGGTGATTCCACAGCTCCACTGCACCTTCCTGGCAGCTGCTGTGAGCTCCTGGGTATCTGCACACTCAGTGAGCTGAAGGAAAACAGGAGGGGGAAAAAATAATTTTTTTTTTTTTTTTGGCTGCAAGAAAGCTAAAAGTAACTTCAGAGGCTTAAAAACAAGAGGTTTTCAGTGAGCCCACACTACAAGCACTAATTAACCTCCGTGCTGAACCACAGAAGTAACAAAATGCTGAGGTGCCTCAACCAGCCTCGAAAATCAAGAGCTCAATTACTGCTACCCTTAATTCCACCTCCAGCTTTCTATGTGGAGATTTGGGCTGGATTTACAATAATAAATCGAGCACAAAAGCACAAAAGCTTTCTCTTCTCTTCCAAGCCTCGGGTGGGATGTGCTGGCATCAGAGGCTTTGATTTGTGATATCAGAACTATTCACAGAAAAAGGCCTGGAATTAATTTCTCAGAAACTTCCCTTTCCCCCTACATATCTAAAGTAACAAAGCTGATTTCTTGACTTTTAAATGCCCTGCCATGAAGCACCTGCAGCAGTAACCTGAATTTCACTCTGGGGAAAGGCACTGCTCCTGTAGAGACCATTTCTTATACATTGACCTGATATTCTGATTTTTAGGCTTGGCAATATTTAGATTTACTTACTTTATTCCAAAATAAAACACAAACATGAGAACTGGATCGTTTAAATTCTGTAAATTTATTCAGTTAAAATTATATTCCAAGGGAAAGAAGAAAAATTTTAAATTGCTGGGGATGCGAGGAAGAAAGGAGCAAATCCCACGGAGTGACTATCACGATGTAGCAGCTTTAATTTAGTCAATTTTAGTTAATTTTGTCCGTCTTCCATCAGCCCTTCTGCGGCTGGGCTGAGCTGTCCAGGGTGCTGCAAGAACGTGAGGAAATGCCGGCAGGAATGGGAATCGGAGTGAGGATCAAACTGTGCTTATCTCAATCAAAGGGGACATAATCGTTTGGGAGGTTTATTGGGTTTTGATATTTTTTTTGTTTTTTAAATGTAATTTTACAGCCAGAGGTAGTTCTGTGCATTTCTTCGGTTTCCTCATCAAGGTAACTCAATTCATTCATCTTAATCAAGTGCTGAGTTTAAAAACCAGCTCCTGCTAATATCAGAATGTTGTAGAAAGGATGTCCGATTTAAAAAGTACTTTTGAAAGTTGCTTTTCCAGATTTGCACCACGCCTGGTTTTGCAGGCAGGCGCTGCTCAGCCCTGCTCTGTTTTCCAGGACACAATCTGTCCCCAGGGAGGGCAGCTGCAATAACCCACATCAGGCTCATGGCTGCTCCTCTCTTTTCCCCTGCCCTGCAGCATTTATTGCAGGAAAATTCAGTCAAGTCTTGAATCCCAGCATGGGTCAGGCTGGAAGGGGTCACAGGGGCTCCTCTGGTGCCACCTCCCTGCTCCAACAGGGACATCCTCAGCCTTTCCTGGGCACTGAGATGCTCCAGCCCTTGCTCAGCTCCAGGAACTCCTGTCCTGCTGTGCTGAGGATCCCGAGCACTCCACAGGTGCCTCCAGAGCTGGGCAGAGGGGCAGGATAATCTGCTCCTTCTTAAACTCTAACACCATCTTAATTAATCTCCTTTCACAGAAATTGTAGTCATTTCATGAATCTCATCATGACATGGGCACATCTCCCGTGTAATTTATAGAGATTGTAATGATTCATTTGATAGGCATTGTCTGTGGGTTTCGGCTCGTCGGGGATCAGCAGAGCTATAATTACACTGTAATTACTAAATAAGTTATTCACAAATTGCTGTGCCAGTGAAAGCAAATAGCAGAGCAGTGGAAGAGTTCTGGGCACGTGTTGGAGCCGTGCGAGGGGTGAGGGGATGGGGGCACCCCTGAGCATGGAGGGCATCCAGGGATGCTGAGGGACAGCTGGGGACAAGGGCACTGAGCTGGGAAAAAGAGTCCAGGCCTGTATTCCATGTCTGCATTCCATGTCTGTATTCCATGTCTGTATTCCATCCCTGTATTCCATCCCTGTATTCCATGTCTGTATTCCATGTCTGTATTCCATCCCTGTATTCCATACCTGTATTCCATGTCTGCATTCCATCCCTGTATTCCATCCCTGTATTCCATCCCTGTATTCCATGTCTGCATTCCATGTCTGCATTCTATGTCTGTATTCCATGTCTGCATTCCATGTCTGTATTCCATGTCTGTATTCCATGTCTGTATTCCATCCCTGTATTCCATACCTGTATTCCATCCCTGCATTCCATCCCTGTATTTCATGTCTGTATTCCATGTCTGTATTCCATCCCTGTACTCCATGTCTGCATTCCATCCCTGTATTCCATGTCTGCATTCCATGTCTGTATTCCATCCCTGCATTCCATGTCTGTATTCCATACCTGTATTCCATACCAGTATTCCATGTCTGTATTCCATCCCTGTATTCCATCCCTGTATTCCAGAGCTGCAGCCACAGCCTTTCACCCAGGGAAATCTCCAGGAGCTGGTGGGTCAGAAATTTGAGTTTTCCCCCAGCCAGGGGAGCACCTCTCTGGGATCCCCCAAGGTACAAGGAGCCCAGTCGCACAGGGACCATTCTTGGGGCACAAATGGATCACAAACCCCGAGAGTTTGGGTTCCTGAGGTTCGTGTGACCCTCCCCAGCCAGATCCCCATGTCAGAGCTGCTGCTCCCATGTAACTCAGGCAGATTCCTCTGGTTCCTTCCTCTGGTTTTCTGGGAAATGCAGTGATGAGTTCCCAGTGCTACAGGGCAGGGATGGGTGGGATTTGGGCAGGAATTGCTCCCTGGGAGGGTGAAAGGCCCTGGCACAGGGTGCCCAGAGCAGCTGTGGCTGCCCCTGGATCCCTGGCAGTGCCCAAATCCAGGTTGGACAGAGCTGGAACACCCTGGGGCAGTGGGAGATGTCCCTACCGTGGCAGGGGTGGGATTAAATGGGATTTAAGGTCTCTCCCAACCCAGTGTGGGACTGTGGGAGCTGCTGGGTCACTGGTACAGCTGGGACTTGCCCTGAGCCCAGTGATCCCATGGCAGAAGGGGGCTCCCAGCACTGCCCTGGATCAGTGACAGCCCCCCCAGGACCTGCCCCTCCCTTCACACGTGTCCCCTGCTCCATCTCCTCTATGCACTTTGCTGTGTTTATCTCCAGAAATACAACAACAGTTGTGCAGATCTAAAAAGTGACCTCTGAGAACAGGAATATCATTACTGGGAGTCAGAGCAGTGCTAATCATATGTTTCTGAGCAGGAAAATGCTAACACATTTCCAGGTCTGCATTATTCATGAGCTTCCATTTATCCATATGAATGAAAGACCAAGCTCAAAGGACACCACCAACTTTGTCACTTTTTCTTCATTCTGTTGCGGTCTCAACAGCTGTAAAAAATCATTAAAGCAGCAGTTTTCCCTGGAAAAATCTGAAATTGAGAATGAGGACTAGTGAGCAAATATTGTTTATCCCTTAGAACACTGTAGCTTGAATAACTAAATCGAAGTGTTGTCTTTCATGTCCCTTTGGTGATGCAGACATATCCACATGTCTGAGATTCAGTGGGTTTCTGTCTTTGCTTCACCTGCTCTGTCAGCCAGGGATCTCTGCCCTCGTGGGGAGTCATGCTCATAGCAGCAGCTCAGGTGTCCTCAACTGAAATGTTCATTTTTTTCCTCCGTGAGCAAAGGCATTCCTCCTCCTCCACTCACTTCAGTTAAAAACAGGTTTTATGTTTGATTTAGAACGAGGCTGGGAGGGATCCAGGGCAGCTACAGCCAAGGCTTGGGCTTTTCTCCATTGCTGGTTCCCATGTGCAGGTGGCCCATCCCTGAATTCGGGGGTGCACTCTGCAGCCAGAACCTGTGGGACCTTGGCAGAAGCTTGTCCTGATGGGAAATCACAACATTTGAGCTGTGTCCTGGTTTGAAGGACAGGTGTCTGCCAATAAAGGCAGGAGCTTCTCTTTGAAATGGAGAATGCAAAGCCCCTCCCTCCAAATTATTACTAATTTGAAATTAAGGGGCTCTCAGACAAAGATATGGGAATTAGTAATAACAGTTCTTTACTAGGAAAATTAAAATAGAAATGCAGTATTACAAAGAACAATCCCAAAACACTGCCAGAGTC
>JAOTBB010000414.1:30135900-30149904 GCA_025629985.1 Chamaetylas fuelleborni | reverse complement strand
GTGTCCTTGGTTCTGGGGCTGGACAAGGATTGTTTTGTGTGACTGAGCTGGGAGGAGAACTTGGAACACTTTATATGAAAATCAGAATTATACACCAAGGCAGTGCAGAGTCTGGAAATATAAAAATAAATCTTAAGGCACCATTTGGGAGTGGAGGATCTCCTCTCCTGCAGGCACAGACTGAAAAATCCCCCCTGGATTTCTGGAGGAACCTGCCCTGAGTTTGTTCCCTTTGCTGGGGCAAACAGGGGCTGATGAATCGCTGCCTTCCTGACCACACACAAGGAGATTTGCTGGGCAAATAATTACAGGTAATTGACCCGTGGTGAACTAAGAGTCAGGGTTTATTTACTTGCTTGTTTTTACCTGCTGTATGCTTTAATAGCAGCTCCCAGCTCATATTTTTCCTGAGCCTTGGGTGTCAGGAAGCTGCAGCTGTGGGTCCTGCCCTCCTCCAACACGTCTGTAATTCTCAGTCCCGCTGTCCTCCCCTGCCTAGGAATTTACTGTTGTTTTGACAATTTTATGTGCAAACATATTTAAATCCCTCTGACCTCAGCCTCCTGAGCTGATTGAATTTTGCTTTAACTTTGCTCTGGCAATTTCCATTTCCATGTTTTTATGCAGAGCGCCGGCGTTCCCGCTTGTGATAAAACGGAGACAAAAATAGGTTTGGGCCCGTGCTGAATTTCCCTGTGAGCAGAGGGGCTCTTGTTTCCCTCTCCTTTATTCCTTCACTCTGTGGTTTAGTGGACATGGTGGTGTTTAACTTGGACTTGATTTTGGAGGTCTCTTCCAGCCTTAATGATTCTGCAATCTCTGGGGTCAGGGAGTGCCTTCCCTCGGGTTTGTGTTGGTTCCTCTCTGAGCTGCTCTTCTGGCTTTTCCCTTTTTTCCTTTTGTTCCCTGTAATTTGCCTCCTTGTGCTGGGGAGCCTTTCATGGGGTGCTTTCCCATTTCGATAAGAGGTTTTCTCTGGCAGCTCTTTTCTGCCTGGGATCAGAAAGGAATTTCTAGATCCAATCTCTGTGCTTTTGGTGAAAGGCAGCGCTGAACGTCCTTGACATTTAACCTCACCTCCTTGGCCCAGCTGTCTTTAGTGTTTATATTCTCCAGAGATTTCCCTTTTGAGGATTAGAGCTGCAGCTACAAATCCCTGGGGTTTATTCTCCCTCTCCATTTAACCCCACGCAGCTGCTGCCCCTCTGGGTTATTCCCAGCCTTAGATCCAGCTCACCATCCTCTCCAAAAACTGATTTTAAGGAGCACATGGGGCTTTACATCTTCCCACAAGGTGCTGGAGATCCCTGCAGCCCCATTTCCCCTTTCCCACCCTGGCAGGGCTGGGCTGCCACACCAGCACCTGCCAGAGCATTTCCCAGGGTTTGGTTTGGACAGGAGTGAAAATTCTTTCACTGACAATTCAGGCCAGGAAGTCACTCAGGGCTGGGGCATTGGTGGATTCAGAGCTGGGCAGAAATCCCCAGGTCTGTTTGGCAGCCAGGGATGCTGTGCCAGTACCCCTACACCCAGAACGTTCCTGGGTTTACATTTCTGAGCCCAGCCTGAGTTAAAGCTCTGCTTTAAGCTGGGTTTGAGCTGAGTTTGGCTGCCCAGAGGAGGTGGCTCTGCAGGGCACGCTGCTCTTGCTCTGCTTTGGGAACCAAGGCTCGAGGAGAATTCCCCACTGCAGGCAGAGAAATGGCACAGAAAGCCGTGGCTTTCCATCAGACCTGCAGATCCCCTTTCCACCAGCACCCCTGGAAATCTGAGCAGCCCTGGCTCTGCAGGATGGGGTCCCAGGGAGGTGCAGCACTCCTGCCCACGCTCCCCTGCCTCCCCCTGCTCCTAAGGAGTCATTAATAAATTTTAATTTGAATGAACCAGCCTAGCGTGCTCCTGCAAAACCAGCTGGTTTTGTTTTCTCTCCATAGACCTGAACATTTCCATGAATAAAGATTTGCAAAGGGTTTTAGAAACTCGAAACTCGAAATGGATCCGTCTCTCCAATGCCTTGATCTAATAATGCATTTAAAAATGAGATTTTTTGCAAGAATAATACATGAAATCACTGCCTTGGCTTCCAGCCCCAGTGCTGCCAGGATTCTGTGACTTTATGCTACCTTAAGCACCTATAATTAAGTCTAGATCTGATGTTTCCCAGGGAGACACGATCCCAGCACCATCCCTGCTGGTTTGGGGAGGGTATTTTGCTTTTTAATGAAATATTGTACTCACTGAGTGTGTTAATTTGCCTGATTGTTGGAAAAAAATGGTGTTCATCTGCAGCCAGAGGAGCTTTTCCCTTCCTAGGAAGCCACAGTCACGAGGATTGACTCCTAAATTCCCAAGAAAAAGATGCTGTTAACTCAAGGCAGCCAGAAAAATAACTTTTGTCATCATTGCACAACACATTGGAGCCAAGCTAAGAATTATCCATGAGGAGCAGGCTGAAATTGCTCAGAACATGAAGGTTTGGGAGAAGCTCAGGAGCACTAAATCAAATTATTGTCACACTTGTAAAACAACCATTGAAATACAAAATCGAGGAAATCCCTGAAGGTTTTTGTTTTCTCTAAGTCTCTTGTTTGAGCCCAGTTCCTGTTTCTCCTGCTGAAGTCAGGGTTGCTGTGTGCAGGGACACAACTCCTTGCCCAGGGGAACATTTTGGGGTGAGAACATTTGCTGTGATGAGTTTCCCTTTTCCCTGGTGTTGAATTTCCCTTTTTCCCTCGTGTGGAATTTCCCCTTTCCCTCATGCTGAATTTCCCTTTTTCCCTCATGTTGATTTTCCTTTTCCCTCATGTTGATCTTCCTTTTCCCTCATGTTGTTTCCCTTTTCCCTTGTGTTAAGTTTCCTTTTTCCTCATACTGAATTTCACTTTTCCCTTGTGGAGTTTCCTTTTCCCATGCTGAGTTCCTCTTTGTCCTCATGAAGTTTCCCTTTTCCCTCATGTTGAATTTCCCTTTTCCCTCGTGTTGCCTCGTGCTGATTTCCCTTTTCCCATGCTGAATTTCCCTTTTCCCATGCTGAATTTCCCTTTTCCTCATGCTGAATTTTCTTTTCCCTCGTGTTGTTTCCCTTTTCCCATGTGTTGAATTTCCCTTTCCGTCATCGAGTTTTTCCCTTTTCCCTCATGTTGAATTTCCCTTTTTCCTCGAGTTTCCTTGTGCTGATTTCCCTTTTCCTCATGCTGAATTTCCCTTTTCCCTCATGCTGAATTTCCCTTTTCCTCATGTTGAATTTCCCTTTTCCCTCGTGTTATTTCCATTTTCCCTCATGCTGAATTTCCCTTTTCCTCATCCTGAATTTCCCTTTTCCCTTGAGCTGAGCTCCAGCATCTCCTCCTGGCTGGACAATCCCTGTGCCCCTGCCTGAGAAAGCAGATTTGGGGTTTTCAGCAGGGTCATCCACACCCCACAAATGCATCCTTGTGGCTCTCTCCCCCTTTCCCAACCCACACCAATGTCACAAAATCCTCATTTTCTTAAAGCTTAGGCATCACTGAAATCAACTTGGTGTCTCACATATTTCTGCATTTCTGGGTAATTTTGCTCCTGCACAGGATGGGAAACCTCAGCACCTGAAACGCTTTTCATGCTGAGGGTGTCACCAACTCCAGGGATTTTAATGCCAATTAAAAGTGTAACACGGCTCAAATTCCATTTTGCTCTCAAAACGTGATTTGGGTTCATCAGCACCCACGGTGTGTTTGTTGAATAATTGGTTTTAAGGTTGGAAACATTCATCTGCATTAGCTGAAGTTTAACAGTTGGGCAAAGAAACTCCATAACTTTTTATCTGGGGAAATATTTGTCTGCTGTTTCTCTTGCACTGGTGTTTGCACAGTATTAAAAACAATTGTAGGTGGAAAAAAACCCCAGAATTAACCAGGAGCTGGTGTGTGCTCAGCCATTCCCTGCACATCCCTGCTTGTCAACTTTTTTTTTCATTAGTTTCTTGTTATAGTCAAGATATGGTCAATGATCTTTTGAGCTTGGTAATTCTGTTAAACCTTTTTTATGAGGATATTGAATTGCTGCATTGAGATGGGAGCTTGCTTCCGTGCAAGATTAATTGGGACCGGTATTTCATTTTGCATAGCACTATTCAAAGCTAATAAAAAGGCCCAGAATAATGAATTCTAAAGTCAAATTATAATGAAAAGCCACAGGTGATTGTTTCATTAGGCTGGATGCAGGAGAAGTGTGTCTTCTCTTAACTTTGCCTGTTTGTATTGGTCGCCCTGGGGGAAGTAAACAACTTCCAAATGGGTTTGATGTTTCTGAGAAATGTTTTCTTTTGGAAAGACTTCAATAATTAAAAAGATGTGCCTCCTTAAAAGTTCACCCAAGCACAAAACTATTGCTTTAGAACATTCTTTGTTCAAAATTGTCGCCTTGACTGATATTCATGGGAGGAAATTGCCTTCAATGAAGTGAACAAAACCCTTTTCTTAGCCAGGTTCCACCTCCCTGGAAAAAAAATGCTTTGGAGCTGGAGAACTCCAGGGGCAAAAAGCTTGTCCTGGTGGGAGTGTGGTGGTGCTGATGGTGAGCACCAAATGCAGAAAGGGCAGTGCTGATGGTGAACACAAACTGCAGATAAGGCAGTGCTGAGGATGAGCACAAATCCCAGCTCAGGGCAGTGCTGATGGTGAGCACAAATCCCAAATCAGGGCAGTGCTGATGGTGAGCACAAACTGCAGATCAGGGCAGTGCTGATGGTGAGCACAAACTCCAAATCAGGGCAGTGCTGATGGTGAACACAAACTCCAAATCAGGGCAGTGCTGATGGTGAACACAAACTCCAGATCAGGGCAGTGCTGAGGATGAGCACAACTCCCAAATCAAGGCAGTGCTGATGGTGAGCACAACTCCCAAATCAGGGCAGTGCTGATGGTGAGCACAAATTGTAAATCAAGGCAGTGCTGATGGTGAGCACAAATTGTAAATCAGGGCAGTACAGGGTGCAGCTCCAGCACTGAGCTCTATCCCAGCCCCACTCGAGGTTGAACTGTGCTGTCTCTTGCATGACTGTTTGCTGTCTCATTCTGTACTTGTCTTCCATGTGTGATTAACTCCCAAATGTTCTCTTTTTTTTTTTTTTCTTTTTTTGTTTTCCCTTTTTGTAGAAATTATTGAGCCTACTACCTCTAGTGGTGTCTCGAGCCCAGGTCAGTATCCCCTGCAGCAGGGTCCCATTGCCATCAGTGCCTGGGGCTGACCCTGGCAGCTGTGTCGTGGTAGTGCTGGCCTGTCCCTTGTCCTTGTGCTCCCATTGGTGTGTCTCCCCTCCAGGCTTTGTGTCTTGTCCTCCTCCTCCCTGTTTTGAGCAGCCTCTCCTGCATCCCTGTCCCTGGTGGGGTGTGCAGGGCACTGCTCCCTGTGAGCAATTCCCTGCTCTGGAACCACCTCCCCCCCAAATCCTTGCTGGTGTTGTTGCAAATGTGGATGTTGGTCTGAGGATTTGCAGATTCCTCTCTGTCTCGTCGCTGGCTGGCTGTGGGATGGAGCCAGGAGCTGCTGTGAGGTGCCAGGAGGTGTTTGAGGGGGCTGAAGGTGTTTGAGCTCCCTGTGCCTGCCAGGTGTTCACAGCTCCTGGGTGTCATGGTGCATCCTCATTTTCCCCACATTCTTGGGGATTTGCTGTTGCTGCTCCCCAGCAGGACACCCTCAGTGGAGCTGGTCACAGAATCCCAAACTGGTTTGGGTTGGGAGGGACCTTAAATCCCATCCCATTCCCCCTGCCATGGCAGGGACACCTCCCACTGTCCCAGGCTGCTCCAGCCCCAGTGTCCAGCCTGGCCTTGGGCACTGCCAGGGATCCAGGGGCAGCCACAGCTGCTCTGGGCACCCTGTGCCAGCCCCTCCCAGGGAACAATTCCTGCCCAGAATCCCATCCAGGAGACAAAAACAAGCAGAACATTCCTCTGGCAAAACCATCACTAGGTGTGGACTTTCATTTTCTAACTGAGATTGAAAGATTGGAAGGGCTGGACCAGAAAGCCTCAGAAAGGGAGGTGATTAAACCAAGTGAGGTGATTAAACCAAGTGAGGTGATCAAACCAAGTGAGGTGATTAAACCAAGGGCTGCAGAAGGAAAACCAGGAGCAGAAAACCCCAGACCTACAGGAGCAGGGAGACAAGTGTTTAAATGTTTAAATCTGCAGTGCTTTAATTAAAGAGCTCAGGAAGGGTGAGCTCCAGCGTTCCTTGAGGGGCAGAGGTGCTGCCTCCCTGCCTTCCCCAGACCCCAGGGAGCTTCCCAAAGCTCTCCTTGTCCTCTAGGGCAGAGCCTGTGCCCTGTGTCCATCTCCTTTGGGGCAGAGATTGCCCTGTGCCTGCAGGAGCAGCCCCCACCCAAACCCAGGGCATGGGAGGGGGCACTGGGCTGCACAGAGTTTGCGAGAAAAGTGTCTGTCCTTGGGATTTTCCACAGCTGCTCTGGACTAGCACACAGTTTAAAATAAGCTGGGGGATTATTTTTGGAGCTCAGAGAAGGAGGGAAGAGTTGCTGGTGGCGACAGGAGAACCTCGCCCTGTGTGTGTTAACACGGGTTTGGAATTCCTGGAAAAGCCCCTCAGCCTGATCCTGTCCAAGCCCTGGCCAGGGAAGGAGGGATAATGCTGGGCTTTGCAGCTGGAGTGGGCTGCAGCCACATTTCTGGGTTTAATCCCCAAAGTGAGTGAGTGCTCCAGCAGAGTCGCGGCCGTTCCTCGCTTTCCAAAACTGCTGTTCGAGTGAGACAGCCCTGAGATGGGTTTGAATCCTTGTCTGCAGAAACTTGCACCAAAGGAGCAGAATTGCGTGGGTTTATGTAATGTAAAAAAATCTGTATTTTGGGGAGCAGGATGGAGATGGGGGAGCAGAAAGGAATGGAGTCCTTTAGTAACGATCCCTCTCGTAATTCTGAAAGCGTTGTGCTAAAGAGAGAGGGCTGCTTCCAAACATGACACTGGGAACGTGAAAACCCCTGAACACAATAGAACAAAAATTTGGCAATCATCAAGTTGCAATAGTTATGAAACTACATGAGCAAATCCAACTTTAAATTACCCAGGAAAGTGCTGTGAGCTCAGTTTGCAGTTGAAAACCAACATCTGTTCAGCTGAAAGACAACAGAGAAGGGGAGGAGGGTTTAAAGGGTTTTCAAAATGGTTGAAAATTTATTATTGAGTCTTTCCTCCTGGAAATGAGCCCTGGTACCAGCAGTGACACTGCCCTGAACTGTTCTGTTTGCCTTCCATAATTAAGTAACTCTGTGATAGTCCCTCTACTTGGCTAATTTTAGCCTGATAAATACTGGAAATGCCAGCACTGTTGTTCCCAAGTTATTCAGCTGCAGAGGCAAAGAAAAGCTCCCCAGAGTGAGGGGAGCTGAGCCCCTCGTGTGCTGCAGCATCAGCAGTGGAGGCAGCAGGCTGGGCTGGGACGTGGGACAGCACCTGGGTTACCTGTCCATAGCTGCTGGGATGGTAAAATCACATTTATCAGAAATCACAGAATGCTTTGGGCTGGAAGGGACCTTAAAACCAAGTTCCAACCCCTGCCACGAGCAGGGCCAACATTTCTGACTTTGTTTAAAATCCTCCTGGGAGGTTTTGGCCAGGACTCCTCTGGGTCTGTGCCTGCTCCCCCCATGCAGGAACACAAACCATGGGAAATCTGCAGGAACTCATCTCAGCCTCGTGTCTCACACCACTCAGACGAGAGCATCAGCCTCCTTCCTGCTCAATCAAGGCTTAATTAGCTAATTACCACCATGCTTTAGCACTCAGTGCAGCTTCAGGGAGCGTGCTCCCTGGAGAGGGCTCTGCTGCTGGCAGGACACGGGTCCTTTGCAGGGTCTCAGTGCTTTTGTAGGGCTGTGAGAGCACCCCAAAGCGGGTCAGGCTCTGGCTGCAGGCCTAGAGGGAGAGCTGGGGGACAAAGCTCTCCCAAAACTGAGGGGAAACCACTGGCAGGGTGTTCCATGTCACTCTGTAGGACGTGAGGAACCTTTAGAAATCCTGGAGAACTTCCAGTATCCCCCCACCCCCAGTTCCCAACAGGAGGACAAAGCATTTAGGACACTTTCAATTTTTAATTTAATTTTATTTTTTTTCATTTTTAATTCATGCAAAGCCACGCTGTGTTTGAGAGCCCTGGTCCCTTCTCCGTGCGTTTGGGGATTTACTTTCCTAATTTGAAGCCACAATGCTTCAAGCATGTGGAATTAGCTGCAAGAAGTCACAGAACTGGGGCCAGGGCTGGTATCTGTTGTCAGCCAGCACCAGGAGCTGCAGCTCCTCACAAACCTTTTCCTCCTTCAGCCTAATTAGCTCACAGGTGGTGTCTCCAAAAGCCTTTGAAGATGTTGCTGAATTCTTAACGCTGACTAAACAAGTAACTGTGACAGGTCACAGAGAATAATTGAGGAATCTACTTTAATTAATGATTTCACATCTTGTGAGGCACTTTTATAAAAATTGGAGCCGGGGAGAGAAGGACCTTAAGTTATTTAATTTTCTCGGGAACAAAAGCGTGTGTTTAAATGAGCACTCGGGCAGGTTGGACAACTCCTTGAACTTCAGTGGCTTCTCCCTGCTCTGCCTTTCTGCATATCTAACACATTTAATATGCCAGAGCACCAAATAATGCCTCATTTCAAGCAGGCTCTGCTTGTTTCATGGGAAGCACGCCAGCCCCTCCAGCGTTCCTCTCCTCGTGCAGTTGCAAATCCCATTTAAATCAATCAGTGGTTTTGTGTGAGGAGGATCTGCAGGGTTGGACTCTGAATTCTGGGATTTGTAGGGCTCTTCCTGTTGGTTCTGTCTGCTGGTGAGGAAAGCAGCTGGAGGGCTCTGCAGGAAACTCTGGGGCAAGAGGCAGAGCTGTGCTTCATCAGCCCTGGCCAGCTCCTCCTCCTCCTCCCCTCCAGAACACTAAAGGTGATCCAGGTTTGGGGTACAGACCCTGGATCATTGCAAATTTAACTCCTAAATCCTGTCAGGAGCAGAAGTGTGCTTGTTCTAGGATCTCTTGGTGCCTGGTGGCCCCTCTGGAGCCTGCCAAGAGCCCAGCTGGGAGGGGAGCCAATGTCCCTCTCCATCAGCTGATGGGAATCACCTCCAGGACCCACCCCAGAGCACCAGAGGTTCTTCTGCCCCAGGAGACAGAAATAGATATAGAGCTGTCAGTGAGTATTTGGCATCAAACAGGTGAATATCTCGAAAATACCTATATACATATATATATATATATATATATATATATACACCAAGCTCCTTGCTCACCAGCTGGAAGCTCTGTGCTCAGAGCTCGTGCTGGGCATTGCTGCAGCATCTCAGAGCACAGGCAGGTGTGAATTCCTGTGCTTCCTGTGCCAGGCAGAGCTGGGCTCTGTCTCCAGGCAGCTCCCTGCACCTGCACTGCTCGTTCTGTGCTCCTGTGGGAATTACACCCCCTGGGAAATCGCTGCCTCCCAGTGCTGCTGCTGCCAACAGGTGAAGCCTGTGCTTGCAAACCACCCCCTCCTTGGAGGGGATGGGTGGAATTAGGCAAACACTCCTGCTTGAGCTGAACCGGTGTCTCAGGGTGTGCTCAGTGACATTCAGCCTGCTCAGAGCCTGCAGAATGTTTGAACACACTAAATCATATTATTCACTGCTTGCTGAAGAGATGCATTATTTAATATCAAGAGAGCTGCTTTCTATCAGCTGAAAAACAGGAGCAGAACTGGGTAGTTTTTAGTCCATTGATTCCCATGTAAAATACAAGGGTGTTTTTTCCCTGATGCTGTATTGCCTACAAGCCTTCTGTCGGTGGGGATTTCAATATTAATGAGTTTTCCCACGAATATGAGAAGCCCACTCAGGAGGAGAAGCTGCTCTGAGAATCCTGAATATTTTACAGGCTCACACATCGATCAGTTGGCTGGAATTTCACATTTTAACCAAGGAGTGCTGCTGGGAGGTGCCAGCAAAGCAGAGCAGGGCCAGGTGTGAAATGGCTTCTGGAGGCTGTCAGGAGGGTGGAGATGCTCAAGCTCCTGCTGCTGCTCCCTCCCCAGCCCTGAGGGATGCTCACCCTGCTCAGCCTCGGGGGATCTGTGTCCTTGGTGCTGGGGGTTCATCAGGATCCAGGTTTTGGAGGTGGGATCAGCATTTCAGGGGTGTGCTGTGTGTGGGAACCTTAGGAGCACAGGGAGGGCTCTTCCCAGAACAGCTCTGATTTCCCACAGTTAATGGGGTTTAAAACACAGGTATTCATAGAACTGTGGAATATCCTGAGCTGGAAGGGACCCAAGGATCATCAGACACCCCAAAATCCCACCCTGGGCATCCTGGATTGCTGTCCAAACCCTCCTGGAGCTCTGGGACCATTGGGCTCCATTGGGCTCCATGGGCTGGGGCCATTCCCTGGAGATCTGGGCAGTGCCAGCACCCTCTGGGGGAAAAACCTGTCCCAAAATCCAACCCAAACCTGCCCTGGCACAGCTCCAGCTGTTCCTTGTCCTTTGTACAAAATACAGGTTTCTTTATACAAGATACAGGTGTCTTTATACAATAAATGGGTTTATACAACCTATATCTATTTCTTCACACAACCTTTTCCTTTATACATCCTATTTCTTCACACAACCTATTTACACCTTCCCTGAGATTGAGAGCTCTGAGTGAGGGAAGACAAGCAGGAGATTCCAGAATGTGATTCACCAGCAGGAAGAGAGCAGTCCGTGTTTTTATTTATCACAGAAGGATCTGTTTCAGGCGAAGGTTTGATCAGCCAGAACTGGCTGACTACAGGAATTGTACAGGAATAAATATGCATATTTCCATCTCGATGAGAGGGGTGGCCATGTGCAGAGATTTCAGATGTATGGGGAGCTGTGCATCCATAACTTCAGGGAGGGCCCAGCTCCGTGTGGGATATGGAGGAGCCTCCAGCTACAGCTGGCAGGGAAGGATCTGACAAACTTGGGCTGTTGAGGGAGGGAAGCTTGGGGGATTAGGGGACATGTCAGAAAAAGCCTGTTTGAAAACTCCATGAATATGTCAGTTTTAAAGAAATTCAAATAAAGGCCTGTTGAGTTTTGAGTGGGGGGAAAAAAAAAATACATTGGCTTCCTTCCAGGCTCCCCATCTCATTCCAGGCAACACTTCTTCTTTTTTTGTCTTTTTCCTGTCTGAATTTCGCACCAAATGGAAATTTCAGTTCCATGCCAGCTGCATTTAGAGTATCTGTGCAACATGGACGTTTTGATGGCGTTGCCAACAACATTTCCAGCCAGGATGGAAAACAACATCCCAGGATGAGACAGGATCAGCCATTTCCCTACTCTGAGCTGATGTTTAAAAGCTGCATCTTTGCCTTTCCCTCACTACAAAAAGCCCCAGTCTACTGAGGTGGATTTTAAGCTGGGCTTTGTCCTTCTTTCAGCTTTCCAGATGAGCTCTTAACATGTCACCAGGCAACCCTGAAAGGCTGAGTGTGGGTTTTCCCAAGAGGCTCTCTGGGTTAAAGAAAACAGCACCAAAATTTGTAGGCAGGAACATGATGGCTGAGCCAGGTTCTCATCTCCTTCCAAGAGCTGGATTGTATCAGGCTCAAGCAGCAGCTCTGAACAATTAAATAAATATTCCTTTATCACTGGCACCTGCTCCTGTTCATGGTTTTCAGGAAGCCCAGATTTTAGCAGAGCCTCTGAATCCACAGAACAGCGTGGAGCCATCTGACTGAAAATTTTAAAGATGCTTTTCATTAGGATGGAAGTTGTGCAAAATATTTTCCCCATTTCCAGCTGCTGAGTCAGATATTTCCATAAGAAAAAGCTGCTGGCATGAGGCAGGGGAAGATGAACTCAGGGGATGAGAGGCAGCTGCTCCCTGCCACCCACCCTGAGGTTACCTTGGGTGGCACTGGGACATTCAGCAGCTCCTGTCACTCCAAACATTGGGGTGAAATGATTGACCTTGGTGTTTTCGTCCTCCTGGATTTTGGAGTATGTGACTCAGCTTTGTGTTTGTCTCTCCACCATCTCCCAGAAAGGCAGAGCTGCATCTGTGCAGGGAGAATTGATGGGACTCACCCTTCCCTCCTCTGCAAAGATTGTCTCCCTTTCAGCGTCCCCTGCACAAAATCAGCCAGGATGAGCCCCCAAAACCACCCAGGATGAGCCCCCAAAACCACCCTGAATGAGCTCCAAAAACACCCAGAATGAGCCCCCCAAACTACCCAGAATGACCCCCCAAAACCACCCAGAATGAGCCCCCAAAACCATCCAGGATGAGCCCCCAAAACCACCCAGAAAGGGTATCAGAGCCAGATTTAAGGCATCCATCTCTGTCCCCAAAATACTGTACTAATTGATAGAGATTTTCAAAGGCTTGACTCTTAACAGGACCTGCATATCTAAAACTCCCAGCCAGCTTTGGAAAATCTCAGCTATTGGGGTTTTTTTGCCTCTCTTCTGTGTAATAACATATGCAAAGCTGAGCCATAATGTCTCAAAAATCCTCAGGATTAAGCTGAAAAGCAAATGGGGAAGGCTGGGGCAGGAAAAGCTTCCTGATGCAAAATCCCCCAGCAGCAGGAAAAGCTGCAGAGCAGCAGCAGGCAGGGGGGTGAGGGGCTCTGGAAAGGGATCCCCAGCAGAAATCCAACCCCAAATTACTCTGGAGGTGGGGGGGTCATTCCCTCTCAGCCACAGGCAGCTGCAAGAGCTCAGAGTCCTCCTGATGGCAAATCAGCTCCTGCTGCAGTGCCAAATAATTCATCCTAGGGAATAGTTATGAAAGCTGAATGGAATCATAGAATCACAGAACCACAGAATCAATCACAGAATCAATCACAGAATCACAGAACCAATCCCAGAATCACAGAACCACAGAATCACAGAATCAATCACAGAATCAATCACAGAATCACAGAATCAATCACAGAATGAATCACAGAACCACAGAATCACAGAATCAATCACAGAATCACAGAATAAATCCCAGAGTCACAGAACCACAGAATCACAGAATCAATCACAGAATCAATCACAGAATCACAGAATCACAGAACCACAGAACCACAGGATCATGGAATCAATCACAGAATCAATCCCAGAATCACAGAATCACAGAACAGCCTGGGTTGGGAGGGACCTTAAATAAACCCAGTGCCACCCCTGCCATGGCAGGGACACTCCCACCCTTCCAGGCTGCTCCAAGCCCAATGTCCAACCTGGCCTTGGACACTCCAGGGACCCAGAGCTGCTCTGGGCACCCTGTGCAGGGTCTGCCCATCCTAAAAAAGGATCCCTCAGCAGGGTCAGCGATGGGGAATGGATCCCTTCCCTGCAGCCACCCCAGGGAGCCCCAGCTGCAGGTGACAAATATGTTCAAGGTGACAAATCACCAAAATCTCCAGGCCTTGAGTCCCCAGAGCTCTGGTGGGAGCCCAGGGCATCACTGGCTGCCAGCCCCAGCAGCTCCTGCATCCCTGAGTGTGCAGAGCTGCAGCACAGCCTGGCCGGGGGAAGATCTCAATCAAGTTGAAAAGTAGCAACAATTTTACTCGGGCAGTGTTTGAACACTCTGGAGTTCCATGAATAGTTAATGTCACGTCAAGGGCTGCAGACAAACGCTCTGGGAGCTGAAGAGCAAATAGCTCAGGCTGTGGTGAGTGATGTTCGCTCCTTGCATACACAGCCCCGTGGAAATTGCAATCATCCCTCATGAGCAGGGATGCTGGGGGAGGAAGGGTGCCACTGCCCCTGCTGCTGCTGCTGTGGGGAGGGAGGATGGCCAGGAGAGGTTTGTGCTGCTGCTGCTGAGCACACAGACAGCAGGGATGGGTTCTGGGGGATGGCAGCGAGCCTGGGCCCCCCCATGGAGGTGAATTCTGTGCCCTTCTGTTTAAGCCTGCTGGGACAGGGCTGCTGTGGATGCACAGGTGTCCTGGTTTGAAGGACAGGTGTCTGCCAATAAAGGCAGGAGCTTCTCTTTGAAATGGAGAATGTAAACCCCCTC
>JAOTBB010000414.1:30063216-30079307 GCA_025629985.1 Chamaetylas fuelleborni | reverse complement strand
CGGGGCCGGGAGCGGGCAGCGCGGGCACAGCGGGAGCCGCGGGGGCGGCGCGGGGGGCGGCGCGGCCCGGCCCCGGAGCTGGCTGTGGGCACAGCGGGGCAGAGGCGGGTTAGCTCGGGTAAATCCCCAGCGCTGCCGCGTTCCGGCTCTCGGTAATCCCGGCCCGTGCTCTGTCCGTGCCCAGGTGCGGCAACGTGAACTTCGCCAGGAGGACGAGCTGTAACCGATGCGGCAGAGGTGAGTTCCCACCTTGTCCCTCGTGTCTCTTTGCCCCGTAAAACCGCACCAGAAATTCCTCTCGAGCCCGCAGTGTTCGAGAGCTCCCCTTGTTTTTGTTTAAAAGACCCTTAAGCGTTTCTCCTGAGCTGGGAGGCTGCTGTCTGAGGCGCTCTCGGGTCTCTCCCGCAGAGAAGACGACGGAGGCCAAGATGATGAAGGCGGGCGGGACGGAGATCGGGAAGACGCTGGCGGAGAAGAGCCGGGGGCTGTTCAGCGCCAACGACTGGCAGTGCAAAACGTAGGCTGCAAACACGGCTCCTCCTTTCCCTGGGCATTCCCTGTGCTGCTGGGATTGCTCTGGGCTCGGGGTCAGCACTCCTTTGCTGCACAGCGCTGCTTCAACAGGGCAGCAGAGAGGTTTGGAACGGCAGCACTGCCCAGGAGAAGGGCACGCTTGATGAGATGAGAGGGAGTGTTCAGATGGAGGTGCTGCCTTCCCTGGCACAGGTGCCCAGAGCAGCTGGGGCTGCCCCTGGAGCCTTGGAGTGTCCCAGGCCAGGCTGGAGCAGCCTGGGACAGTGGGCGGTGTCCCTGCTGTGACATGGTGGCACTGGATGAGCTTTGAGTTCCCTTCCCACCCAAGCCAGCTGTGACTGTGGTTCTTGGATGTGGCAGTTCAGCGACCCTGGCCTGGCAGGTTCGTCCAGGGAAGGGGCTGGAGCCCCGGGAGAGGCTGAGGGAGCTGGGAAAGGCCCTTGCTGTGCAGCTGTGCTCCTGCTCCTGCCCAGTGATTTGACATCTCTGGATCTGTCCAGTGCTGTCACCTTCCCCAGTGCTGTGTCCCCACCCTTTTATCCCCAGTCTGAAGGATAATGTTTTATCCCCAATCTGAAGTACAATCTTTTGTTCCCAATCTGAAGGATAATCTTTTATTCCCAGTCTGAGTTATCCCCAATCTGCAGGAGACTCTGACCTTTTATTCCCAATCTGAAGGATAACGTTTTGTCCCCAGTCTGAAGGAGAACCTTTTATTCCCAGTCTGAGTTATTCCCAATCTAAAGGATCACCTTTTATTCCCAGCCTGAAGGATAACTTTTTATTCCTCATCCGAAGGAGAGCCTTTTATTTCCAATCTGAAGGGTAATGTTTTATCTCCAATTTGAAGGATGATGTTTTATTCCCAGTCTGAAGGGTAACTTTTTATTCCCAATCTGAAGGAGAAACTTTTATTCCCAATCTCAAAGATAATGTTTTATCCCCAGTCTGAAGGATGACCTTTTATCCCCAATCTGAAGGATAATATTCTATTCCCAATCTGAAGGATGACCTTTTATCCCCAATCTGAAGGATAATGTTCTATCCCCAGTCTGAAGGATAATATTCTCTTCCCAATCTGAAGGATGACCTTTTATCCCCAATCTGAAGGATAATATTCTATTCCCAATCTGAAGGTTGACCTTTTATCCCCAATCTGAAGGATAATATTCTATTCCCAATCTGAAGGGTGACCTTTTATCCCCAATATGAAGGATAATATTCTATTCCCAATCTGAGAAATAATATTCTATCCCCAATATGAAGGATAATATTCTATTCCCAATCTGAAGGATGACCTTTTATCCCCAATCTGAGGAATAATATTCTATCCCCAGTGTGAAGGATGACCTTTTATCCCCAGTGAAGCATGACCTCTCCCTGTCTCTGTTCTCCCTGCCCTGCAGCTGTGGCAATGTGAACTGGGCACGGCGCTCGGAGTGTAACATGTGCAACACCCCCAAGTATGCCAAGCTGGAGGAGAGGACAGGTGAGCTGGGGGTGCTCAGGTGCTGCCACTGCTGCCACAAGGGTCTCTGGAAGTCATTCTGTTTTCCCAGCAGATCTGGCACAGTTCACACACAGTGCCAGTTCTTGGCCTCAGCGAGTTTTGGTGCTGTGGGAAGTGGTGGCTCCATGTGGGAAATCGTTCAGCCTGAGCTGCCCCTGTGTTGGATTTGGGTGCCAGGACTGGGAGCAATGTTTAATTAATCTGCAGAGGCCTCCTGTGGGCTGTCCATGTGCAGAGGGCTGTGCAGATAAGGCTGTTATCTGCTCAGGAGGGCTGGGGCTCAGTTTCAGCTCCCCTGAGGGAACTGGGGCAGGATCTCCTTACAGCTCCTGCTCTCCCCTCTGCACCTGGCATCAGGGAGCTGACTGCAGGGCTGGGAGTTCAGAGCACAAGCTGGAACACAAGGCACTGAAATAAAGGAGCCTAGAGAAGAGCACACAAAAGGAAAAACAGCATTTCAGTATTGAATATTGTGAAAAGGGTAAAGGATATTTAATAATATAATCGTATTTCATGTAATTGTTATAATTGCAAATAATATATCCATGCATTTATTATTTAGATAATTTCTTGAAGTGCTTAGTGATTAATTATGTTGATAAATACTCTTAGTGGTCCTAATTCATTATTTTAATTGGATTTCTGGCAAACTGCATTTAATAAACGTGCGTGGGAACAATTCGTGTTGCTCCTGAGATCCCGTTATGGTAGATCTGTAATTCCATGAGGGTTTCCAGAGCCCCTGTGGAAGTTTCAGTGCTCAAAGCAGCAGAGTGTGGTGCAGCTGAAGGGATTGAGTTCTCTTGTCCCTTTTCAAGGCTATGGAGGAGGATTCAATGAACGGGAGAACGTGGAATACATCGAGCGGGAGGAGTCCGACGGGGAGTATGATGAGGTAAGGGAGGGCCAGGGATGGCTCTGGAGAGACTCTTGTTGTGATTTTTGAGGATATCCCATAAAATTGAAATCCAGAGTGCTCAGATTCCCATCCATCTCTGTGGAGGCTCATTGTCCCCAAAACGAGCATCTCTGTGAAAGTTCCTTGTTGCTAACTGATGTTCCATAGTGCTCCCCTTTCCCTTGGGGCAAGATCTTATTGAAAATTGATGATTATTTATTTTCTTTTAGAAGTGTTATCAGAAGTACAGTTGGTGGTTGTTTTTGATAAAGTCCTGTTCTAATCCTTGCACAAAATTCCTCAGTTTGGGCGCAAAAAGAAAAAGTACCGGGGGAAGCCGGTGGGTCCTGCCTCCATCCTGAAGGAAGTGGAAGATAAGGAGTCTGAGGGGGAGGATGAGGAGGATGAGGATGAAGATCTCTCCAAGTATAAATTGGATGAGGTAGGATGCTGTGTTGTTTGGAAGCAGTTTTGAATCATGATTTCAGTGCTGCCCAGGAGCAGGGGCAGGGCTGGTCAGTGGTTGCAGCTGCCTTTAGAGCAGAGCTCTGGCAATAACTGCCCAAAGCTGCTGGAAGAGATTGCACAAGCTCTGCTTTCTTCTGAATACCTGCACTCAAAAATGGGCACTTTCCAAAATCATAAATTACAAGCTTATGTGAGATCAAAACTCTAAGATCTTTATTTGGAACTTGGATGTGTGGTTACCATGTATAGTGAGTTTTCTTCCTCGGCTTTTAAAACCAGATTGATTTTTTTATAAAATGAAATGAAATATTCCAAGGGTTTTTTTCATCTTTTCTGGACTGTGTGAGCATCACTTACTGGATTTTCCACATCTTTGGGCAGCAGCATGTGCAGATGGTTGTGCTTTACACAGCAGTCACCAGACGTTGCATATGAGATCTGTCTCTGCAGAGTTGGGCTTTGCTTAGAGATTCTGAGGGTGAAAATTCACTTAAAGTAAGTGGTAAAAATGTGTCTGTGTGCTCATTAACTTCACTAAATAACAGAGGGGGTGGGTTGCAGGGTTTTTATTTCTTTGGTTCAGAACACCAATTTTCAGCCATACAATTGTGGGGTCTCGTTAAATTCCGCTCCACTTTCAAAGAGCACAAGGTAAACGCTAGGGTAAATACAAACTGAAGGGAAGCTGAAAGCACTGCCTGACTTTGCTGTGCTGTGCTGCAGGATGAGGATGAAGACGATGCTGACCTGTCCAAGTACAACCTGGATGCCAGTGAGGAGGAGGAGAGCAGCAAGAAGAAGAAGGCTCCGAGGCGCAGCCGCTCCAAGTCGCGCTCCTCCCGCTCGCGCTCGTCCTCGCGCTCCTCCTCTCACTCGAGCTCAAGGTCTAGGTCCAGGTAAACGGGTACAGGTCCAGGGTGACGCCAGGCAAAATGTCAGTATCTGCCTTCCTTCTTTCCTTTGTCTTGATTGCCTTGCAGTTGTGTCATGATGTGAATAACTCTCCGTTTACAGAGGGGGGGATGAGCCTGAGCGGCGGCAGGGAGGCTCCGTGGGGCTTGGGGTTTGTTTTAGTGCTTTAAGTTGATGTTTGGTGAAATCCTGCAAAGAAATTGAATCATGTAATTTATTTCCAGGTTTTCAGGCTCGTGGGCCATGTGTGGTTCTGTTGTTGAACAGAGGGGGGCACTGCTGGAGTGGGAGGAGATGGCAGAAGAGGCAGTGATGATGCAGCCCAGGGATTCAGTGGGAATAGCCTGGGAATAAAGACAAGAGGCTTGAACTTGAGTAAATGGCAAGTGACAAAGCTGTAAATGCAGTGGCAGTGTTGTCAGAACCTTCCCATCCCTGGCAGTGTCCAAGGGCAGGCCTTGGAGCAGCCTGTCTGGTGAAAAGTGTCCCTGCCCATGGAACAGTGAAATAAGATGAGCTTTAATGTCCCTCCCAGCCCAAACCAGTCTGGAATTCTCTAATAACACTGAAGGTTTATATGGGACCTCACAAAGTCTGCTGGGCAGGCTTAAGCTCTCTCATTGCTATTTAAATTCAGTAATAAATGAACAATTCAGTCAATGCTCTGAAATTGGGTGATGTCAGTAATACTGGAGCTTTTCAGCTGCCTTACAGCTCATGCAAGGAGGATCCTGATTAATCAGAACAAGCTCCCAGGATCATTTATTAAATTCACATTTGTAAAGTTCAAGTTTCTTCTAATCTTCCCAGCTTATCATTGGCCCTCTGTGCTCTCAGTGCTGCCACTGCCCAAATTCTGCAGCCCCTCATGGTAACCAGGGCCCAGCCCCAGTCTCTGGCTTGGCTTCTCCCATCACTGCTGGATCCTGTTCCTGCTGCCTCTTCTGTTCCTCAGCCTCCCCCCCTTCCCACTCCTCAGAGCAGTTTGAGTGCAGTGCTTGGCTGGGAGGCTCCAAGGACACCCAACAGCCTCACCTGCCCACAACTTTGGTCATTGATTCACAAATATTAACAGTGAAGTAGAAAGTAACCAGTGCTAACTGAGATTTCAACTTCCTCTTGAACTTTTGCTTCTAGCTACAGATAATTGGAAATATCAGTTGCCATTTGTGGTTGCTGTTTTTGTGGGTTTTAAAAAGGTTTAAATGTATTTCCTGGCTGGGAAATGTTCACACTGCTGTGTCCTGCTCAGTAAAATGAGAAAGTCTTGGTAACAGTATAAACTGAGAGGCTGACAGCAAGTAGAATATATTTTACCTGAAAATATTATTAGAATTTATTTTCAATGCTTTTGTTTCCAGTGGTTACTGGAGCCTTCTGCCAGTGTTAAATTTCTCCTGTGGTTTGTGCTTTAGAGAAAATCCATCAGTGAAAAATTGGGAAATGATTTTGGCCAGTTACAAGTTGGATATGACTGTGTTTTAGCCCCAAATTAACCACTTCATTTATAATGCAGGGGGAAATCTTTATGAAAGTGTGAAACGATTTACAAAGTGCTAGTGAGGACTGGCTGGGGGGAACTGGGCTGAGCAATCCTAATGCTCTCATCTGCTCTGCCTTTCAAGGAAGCTGATGGGTTTCCAGTTAAGGCACAAATTAAAGCATTGATTCCATGAAATAATGAATAGATAGGAAGTTATTTCTATTTGCCAGGTAACTGCAATCCTGTTTTAATTGTTGTGCTTTGTTTTAGGAGCCATAATCTCAAGCTGACTTTATAATGTTTTTAATGCAAGATCTTGCTGTGTCAAAGTGTGTGGTTTAAAGTTGCTGTGGTGATGCTGGGGGGCAGGAGGGGATTGGCATTTTGGGACTCAGATTGTGTTGCTGCTTCATGTCTGCTGCTCTCAGGAGCAGCAACTCTGCCAAATGCCAGTCAGACACTGGAAAAAGATCTCCCATGTTGTTGCAGGTCCCATTCCAGGAGTTCTTCCAGCTCCAGATCGAGGTCCCGCTCGAGCTCCAGGGAACAGTCCCGCTCCCGTGGGTCCAAATCCAGGTGAATGAGGTGCCAGCCTGTCCTGCACTGCCAGGGCAGGGCTGCACTGCTCTGCTCCCACCCCACAGACCGACATTAACTGCTTTTTATCTTGGAAGTCAGACTGGCTGGGGCTCTGCAGCAGCACAGATGTGTTCACTGAGGAGCAGAGGTTTTGGTGCCAGAGGTTAAGCCCGGCCTAAGCCGGGCGAGCGGACGCCAGCGAGCTGCAGCGGAGGAAGAAGGATTTGAGTGCCTGGTTCCCTGCTGCAGGCATCTGGGTGCTTTTCCTGTTTCCTCTGGGGCTGCTTGAGCTGGAGGAGCATTAGAAATGCCACTGTACTTCTGGTTTTGTGTTCAGTGAGAATTCTGCATCTTCCACGAGACAGGGTTCTGTGTAAAGCTGGGGGATCACAGGGAGATGGTGGGAGAGGCTGGGAGCACTCAGAGTGATTTGTGTGGAGCATCACTGAGCTGGGCAGGGCACTGAACAAAAGCATGTTTGAGGTGTCCTTGCAGAACATTCCCTCTGTGATGGAGTGAAGGGCTGTTCCTTCTCCATGCATGCAGAGAATCCCAAAATTCTAAATCAGGAAGCTTGGGCTGGGAAGAATGACCACAAAAATGGTGCCAGCACCCCTTGTGGGCAGGGATGTACTGTGGATTATCCCCTGAGGGTCAGCACAGGATGGAATCCGTGCTTTTGGGAAGAGGAAAGGTGTCCCTGTGCCCCACCAGAGGGGCACTGTGTTCCAAGAGATGGTTTCAAATATTCTGACTCCACTCTGAAAGGCTTTTTGCAGTGTTTTGGTTGAGGAAGGTTTTAGTCTCTTCACAAGTTTGGTTTGAGATCTGTAAATGTAACAGCTGGATTTGTCACTGTCTGGTCAGATGAAGATGAAATGTCCATTAGGATAAAGTGAACCATGGTAAATCAGCTTTATTCTGGTTTTCTGATGTGTGAATTTAACTGCTGAGGAAGGTCCTTACAGAGGCAACTTCCCAGCAGCGTCCCAGTGCTTTTTGGCCAAAATGGCTCATTTTGGTGAATGCTGGGAAGAGCTTTCCAAACCACTGGTGGTCCATCTATCAGGAAGCACTGCTTAGCAACATTTCTTAGCAAGGCCGCCCTGGCAGTAGCAGTGCTCTTGGCAGAGTAAGTATTTGTTCTCCACACCCCTGGAGTAAACAGAGTAGTGAATGTTCATGAAAACTGTCTCTGCTTGTTCTGTCTTTGTGCCTCCTCCACGATCCCAGAATTAAATGTGATTTATTTCTCAATCAATAAAGATCCAGCTCCAGGTCCTACAGGGGGTCTTCCACCCCAAGGAAAAGATCTTACTCCAGCTCTCGCTCCTCGAGTTCCCCCGAGAGAGGCAAGAAGCGGAGCCGCTCTAGATCCTCTTCCTCTGGTGATCGCAAAAAAAGGCGCTCGAGATCACGGTCACCCGAAAGGTTTGGGTTTATAGAATAACAATGGCTGTATTGACATGCGTGATGGTTTACTGTAGTTATCCGAGGACTGAGATGCTCTGGGAAGCAATTGAATCTGAGCAGTTGTTCTCATAGTAAAAGTAGTTTCATCACTCGCCCTACTCTTACTTTTGTTAACCCCTCTGTAATTGCTTTTTTTTTTAAATAATTTTCCCCCCTGTAATGAAATTCCTCCTGGTAGGAGCATGTTCATTATAAAGACCTGGCTCACCCTTCTTTCAGTGTGTGACAGTGTTAATGTGTTCATTATTGAATTATTTTCTTAAGTAAATACTGCATTGAAATAGAAACTGTATTCTGCTCTCAATATGAAGCTTAGATTTTCTTTATTAAATAAGTGGCTTAAAGTTACTTGTATATTCCTGTAAGGCCCCCATGAGATATACTTGGCTTCCAGCTATGGTAGGATGCTGCTCAAAGTGGGTGCCAGGATGAATCTGAGCTCATTTCTGTGCATGCTTTCTCCATTTGTATCTTGCAGACGCCGCAGATCTTCCTCTGGATCCTCCCATTCTGGTTCCCGTACGAGTTCTAAAAAGAAATAATGTATAAAAGCTCACACTTACAAAAACCCACCAAAATTCCAGTCAGTGCATGAGACATTTTTAAGAAGTTGGTGTCTTACTTGGTCAGAAGTGCTCAATCTGCTAGTAGAGGTGCATGTCTGTCCTGGCTTTCTGGCAAACTGCAGCTTTGTTCATCCATCACCCAAACCCGCAGTAGCATTTTAAGCCATAAACTCCCCAGGCACAGGGGCAAGTTCTGTGCTCTGGGGGGGGTTTATTATTTTTTCAAGATCAGTTCCTCTGTTGCTGGCTCCCTCAGCTGGAGGAGCAGCTGGGAATGCCCTGGCACAGCTCTCTGTGTGAGTTTTGCAGAGCAGGATGGAGCTCCCTGGGACCAGAGCAGGGGCAGGGCTGGGGCTGAGCAGTTTTCTTTTGCCACGTAGCAGTGCCAGTGCAGATGGACACCCCTCTCTAGCAGATCAGAGCCCCAGTCCATCATGACTGCAGAGGGAATTAGCTTCATTCCTGGCCAGGGAGGACGGTGCTGTGGCTGTGCTGGTTTCCAGAGCCCGGACTCCAGGATCCCTCCTTCCAAAGGGAGCAGTTGGGATCTGCTCTTGGGCTGCAGGAGTGTGGAACTGGCTCCTTGGAATCAAGGGAAGCTTCTGCAGGCCGCCTGTAAAATTTCCTTTGGGGCTGACTAGAATTTTCAAGGTATCTTAATTTTATTTTTCTTTAAAAATGAGAGTGAATAAACTGCATAGAAAGTTCTGGCATCTTCAACGTCTTCTTCATCGATCATTCTTTTGCCCTTCTACATAATTTATGGCTTAAAATGCTTTATGGAATCCATTTGAGTCTAAAACTCGGTCTCTCTTGAGCTCCGTTTGGTTAAGAAAGGTTTAAGTTTCTTCAGTGCCATCACAAGGTAAGTATGGTAAGGAAAATTCTTCTTTTTAAGCAAGCAAAGAGCAATATACCTTCATTTATTTCAGTAATAAAACTGCCAGATTTGCTGCTTGTTTTAATAAACTGTGCAGAAACAAACGGAGCAAAATCAAAAAACTCCATTCTGCTTTTTTTTCTCTTTTTTTTTTTTCTCTTTTTTTTTTTTTGAGCCACGTCTTACGGACTGGTCTAGAAGCAAAATGTTTTTGGTGTAGAGGTATTTTGATAAATCTCTTTGCAGAAAAAAATGCAGTTTCTTCTTTAATGCTTTCTTTTTCTCTAATTTCCATGCTAAATGTGTGTAGGTTGCACAAGAGCAGGTTAGTCTGTAACTGTGCCTCTGACTTTAACGTCCAACTAAACTGTAAAACCAGATCAAGTAGACGCTCTGTTGTTAGCCTTGGGTTTTCTTGTGCTTTGTATTCCAATTGTTGCTGTACTTAACAGATGGGAGGTTTTAAATTTAGCAACTGATAGGCCACAGGCAAGGGAGGAGGATGCTTCACTGGGCTTAGAGAACGTGTAAGGCAAAATGATGCTGTAGACAAGTGTAAATAAAACCTGTGAGTCAACTGTGCTCGAGTGCTTTGTCTTGGGGACACTCAGACTTCCCTGTCACCTGCACTGACCCTGTCACCTGCACTGACCCATCCTTGTCACCTGCACTGATCCTGTCACCTGCACTGACCCATCCTTGTCACCTGCACTGATCCTGTCACCTGCACAGACCCATCCCTGTTACCTGCACTGACCCTGTCACCTGCACAGACCCATCCCTGTCACCTGCATTGATCCTGTCACCTGCACAGACCCATCCTTGTTACCTGCACAGACCCATCCCTGTCACCTGCACAGACCCATCCCTGTCACCTGCATTGATCCTGTCACCTGCACTGATCCTGTCACCTGCACAGACCCATCCCTGTCACCTGCATTGATCCTGTCACCTGCACTGACCCATCCCTGTTACCTGCATTGATCCTGTCACCTGCACAGACCCATCCCTGTCACCTGCACTGACCCTGTCACCTGCACTGATCATGTCACCTGCACAGACCCATCCCTGTCACCTGCACTGATCCTGTCACCTGCACTGACCTTGTCACATGCACTGACCCATCCTTGTCACCTGCACTGATCCTGTCACCTGCACAGACCCATCCCTGTCACCTGCACACACCCTGACCCTTTCACCTCACCTGGCCCATGGATCCCCACCTGTCCACAGCTTTGAAGTCCTTTAAGTCTTAAAAACATTTTTTAATTTCAACAGCAAATGACCTTTTGCGAAACTCCAAGGCGTTTTCACTTAGTCATGGAGTATCTTGGCTGGATGAGATCCCAAATCCCCCCGGCTGTCCCCTCCTGGCAGGGAGTTGTGCAGAGAAAGAAATTTCCCCTGAGCCTCCTTTGCTCCAGGCTGAGCTCCTTCCCATCTCCTCAGGGATTCTCCAGCCCCTTCCCATCTCCTCAGGGATTCTCCAGCCCCTTCCCATCTCCTCAGGGATTCTCCAGCCCCTTTCCAGCCCCTCAGGGATTCTCCAGTCCCTTCCCAGCTCCCTCAGGGATTCTCCAGCCCCTTCCCAGCTCCCTCAGGGATTCTCCAGTTCCCTCAGGGACTCTCCAGCCCGTTCCCAGTCCCTCAGGGATTCTCCAGCCCCTCAGGGACTCTCCAGCCCGTTCCCAGTCCCTCACCCTCTCCGCTCTCCGCTCCCCGGGCCCTGCCCGCTCTCCCGCCCCGGGGCGGTCCCGCCCGTCCCTCACATAAAGCGGCCGCTCGGTGCAGCCGGGGCGCTGCCGGCTCCGTGCCGGGCTCGTTCCCGCTTCGTTCCCCGTGTATTCCCGCTCCATGCGGGCTGTCCCCGCTCCGGGATGAGCCCCTGGCAGCAGCGGCCGCCCAACGGCAGCGCCGCGGGCGGGCTGGGCCCGCGGGGGAACGGCACGGGCCGGGGCAGCGCCGTGTCCGTGGCCATCCCGCTGAGCATGATGCTGGCCGGCATGGTGGGCAACGCGCTGGCCATGCTGCTGGTGTCCCGCAGCTACCGCGCCAAGGGCGGCCGCAGGAAGCGCTCCTTCCTGCTGTGCATCGGCTCCCTGGCGCTCACCGACATGCTGGGCCAGCTGCTCACCAGCCCCATCGTCATCTCCGTCTACCTGTCGGGCCGGCCCTGGGCGGCCATGGACCCCTCGGGCCGCCTCTGCGACTTCTTCGGCTTCAGCATGACGGTGTTCGGGCTGTGCCCGCTGCTGATCGCCAGCGCCATGGCGGTGGAGCGGGCGCTGGCCATCCGCGCCCCGCACTGGTACGCCAGCCACATGAGCCCGCGGGCCACCGAGCGCGGCCTGCTCGCCATCTGGGCCGCCGGCGTGGCCTTCGCGCTGCTGCCGCTGGCCGGGCTGGGCCGCTACGCGCTGCAGTGGCCCGGCACCTGGTGCTTCATCAGCACGGCCGGGGGCAGCGCCTTCGCCGCCGCCTTCGCCGCGCTGGGGCTGCTGTCCCTCGTGGTGACCGGCGCCGCCAACCTGGCCACCATCGAGGCGCTGGTGGCTCGCTGCCGGGCCAAGGCCCGCGCGGCGCAGCCCGGCCAGCGCTGGGGCCGCATCGCCACCGAGACGCTGCTGCAGCTGCTGGGCATCATGTGCGTGCTGTCCGCCTGCTGGTCACCGCTGCTGGTACGTACCGAGCCCTCCGGGGCGGGCAGAGCCCGGCGGGGGAGCCCGGCTCCTCGGGGACATACAGGGACAGAGACAGGGGGATCCTGCTCCTCGGGGACATCTGTAGGGACAGGGGGATCCCTGCTCCTCGGGGACATGCAGGGACAGGGACAGAGACAGGGGGATCCTGCTCCTTGGGGACATCCAGGGACAACAGGGACAGGGTGATCCTGCTCCTTGGGGACATCTGTAGGGACAGGGACATCCCTGCTCCTTGGGGACATCTATAGGGACAGGGGGATCCCTGCTCCTCGGGGACATCCAGGGACAACAGGGACAGGGGGATCCTGCTCCTTGGGGACATCTGTAGGAACAGGGGGATCCCTGCTCCTTGGGGACATCTATAGGGACAGGGACAGGGGGATCCTGCTCCTTGGGGACATCCAGGGACAGGGGGATCCTGCTCCTTGGGGACATACAGGGACAGGGACAGGGAGATCCTGCTCCTCGGGGACATCCAGGAACAATGGGATATCTGCTCCTTGGGGACATCTATGGACAACAGGGACAGGGACATTCCTGCTCCTTGGGGACATCTATAGGGACAGCAGGGACAGGGGGATCCCTGCTCTTTGGGGACTTCCATAGACAGGGGGATCCTGCTGCTTAGGGACATCTATAGGGACAGGGGAATCCCTGCTCCTTGGGGACATCTATAGGGACAGGGGGATGGATCCCTGCTCCTTGGGGGCATACAGGGACAGGGGAATCCCTGCTCCTTGGGGACATCGATAGGGACAGGGGGATGGATCCCTGCTCCTCGGGGACATCCATGGACAGCCCTTGGGGAGGACAGCAGGGACAGGGACAGGGATGGGAAGGTTGTAGGAGAGGAGCTGGGAGTGTCCCAGAGCAGGAAATCAGCTGCAGGAACCAGAGTTAAAAGGAGCAGAACCAAGTTCTTGTGCAGAAGAGAAAAGTGGGATGTGAGGAGTGGCTCTGGGAGCAGCCAGATGGGATTTAGGGGTTTTTATTTGCTCCCACCTCGCAGCAAAACTTCCTTCAGTGTTTTATGGTGAGAAAACACACCCCGTGACTGTGAGTGCCTTGTGGCCAGCAGCCTGCTGGGTTTGATTTACAGCAGCCAGCCAGGCTTGTCCAGGCTGGTTTTTTAAGGATCTTTGCATTGCTTTCTGCTATTTTTTTATTCCTTCCTCAAGCACCCCTCCTGGTGATGTAGGAGTGGGGGAGGCAGAATCCACATCTTTGTGTGGGAGCAGGGCACACCTGGGGGTCTGGAATCACATCCCAAATTCTGTCTTATTCTATCAAGCAGTAGCAGGATTTTTGGAAAATTTGTGCTTGGCATCTCTGAGCACGATGGCCTGGAGCTGGTTGTGGGAATGCTGAGGTTATGTGAAAGGTTTTTTGTGGCTGGAGAAGGATTTTTCTTCTTGTCCTGTCACCCCTGAAGGTTTCACCAGGTTTGCAGCATGAGAGGAGAGATCCTTGAGATGGGGAAGTGTTTCCTCCTCCCTCCTAACCAGGATAAATCAGTGAGGAATCAGGGATTTCTGTGGATTCAGGGGCAAAAGTCAACCCACAAGCACAAGGGACTCCATCAGCACTTCCCTTGGCAGCAGCAGCACTTGGAAGTGTGGAACTCCTTCTGTGGAGTCAAAATCCAGATTCGTGGCTGCAGGGGTATTTTTACAAGCACACCTCCTTTTTTATCCATAAACCTCCACTGCCATACATACACCCCAGCTTGTTCTGTACAACTCTGAAGTGCAGGTCAGGAATTGGAGATCAGATTTTTGGAGAATGCAAATGCCTTTCAGAGAAAACCAGCTCGTAGCAATCATTTAACCTGTAGCTGCAGCACTCAACAGCTGTAAGAAACTGAGCTGAAATAGAAATCCAGGGCTCTACAGAAGAGGTTTTTTTGTTTCTGTGGGTTTTTTTTAAGACATCTGAGTTTTGTAACTGAGAATTAATGGATCCTGGCAGCTGCTGCTGAGAGGTAAACAACACCCTCGCCACACACGGTATTTTTAGAGCTGATCTGTTGATGTAAACGACAAAATCAAATGTGATTTAGCAGCAGAGGGAAAGCTCTGACATGGTGGCTGTGCTCTGGAGGGCCCCTTGGAGTGTCCTGCACGTCTGGCTGTGTGCTGGCTCGGGAAGCAGGGAGGAGAGCAGGCAGGGCAGGATTTGTTTCCTTTCTCCAAGCACACAGGAGCTGCTTTGGCTCAGCACCTGGGAGAACAGCTCACTGCAGGGTGGCACTGCTGGTTTCCAGTTCACACTGATCCTCTGGTTATTGTGGAGCACGTGCTGGCAGGACAGGGAATGGCTTCCCAGAGAGCAGGGATGGATGGGATGCTGGGCAGAATTCAGGAATTCAGCTGGGGCTGCCCCTGGATCCCTGGCAGTGCCCAAGGCTGGGTTGGACGTTGGGGCTGGGACACCCTGGGACAGTGGGAGGTGTCCCTGCCCTGGCAGGGCTGCCTCTGGGGGGGATTTAAGGTCTCTCCCAGCCCATCCCAGTCTGGGATTATGGGATAACCCCCAAGCTGGGTGGCAGCAGACAAACAGCTCCGTGGTGAAATGATGGAAGCTGTTCCTTGACTCACAGAAACACCACTGCAGCACAAACTGGAATTCTCACAATGATAATTTTGGAATTCCAGGCAACAAAACCATTCCTTCCTGGAGCTGTTTCAAAGTTATTTAAGGCCAGAATGCTCAGAAATCCTGCTGCTTATCCCTCCTGGCAGACAGAAACTCAAGACATATAAAACCACATTCATGATAACAGCAAAGTTTCAGCTGCTCTTCTTGAATAAATCCAATCACCAGCCATATTTCTATATGCATCTTGAGCCAGATTGTTAATGACATAAATTATGTTGATTTTATTCCACCCGATGCTGTTCCTCTGCCTTGTGCAGCCTTTTAATCCGTTTAGAAGACCAGTACAGGCCATGATAAGCAACCTCTAATGATATCAAACAAACAAAATTTCCAGTAGAGCAGCTGTTGGCCCAGCAAAGACTCCAGTCAAGGGATCCTACGTAATAAAACCAGAAAGGAGCAGCAGTTGTGTGCTTGGGAAATGTATTTTATTAGGCTGGTGGTTTTGGAGCTTGGCCTAAAAAAGAGATGGGAGAGTCTGGGCAGGGACAAGGACAGGGTGTGAAGAGCCAGGGAAGTGGTCAAGTTCTGGCTGTGTGGGTCTGGTACCCCAGTGGCTCCTGATGTGCTCTGGGTCTGTATCCATGTATTCACAAAGCTCTATAGCCATGTATTCACAAAGTTCTATATCCATATTTTCCACAAAGCTCTATAGCCATGGATTCACAAAGCTCTATAGCCATATTTTCACAAAGCTCTATATCCATATTTTCACAAAGCTCTATAGCCATATTTTCACAAAGCTCTATGTTCATGTTTTCACAAAGTTCTATCCATGGCCACTGATGTCAATGAAATGTCGTGGGTGGAATCCTCAGCTGCTTCTGTTTAAAGAAACAAAAACAAATCTGTGCTGTCCACGCTGCCCTGCCCTCCAGACTGAGCCCAGGCTTTCCAAGGTCAACACATGGTTATTGATCTGGCACCCAGAATATCCCTTTGAATGGAAAAATCCTCCCTGGAGCCTCTGTGGCTCCAACTGTCCCAGCTGTGGGGACAGCAGCAGCCCAGCTGTGACCTTGGTGGTCTGAGGAGCTTCCTGTGGGATTGCAGGTTCTTTCCAAAGGCTGGAGCTGGGGCTGGCCAGGACTGGCAGTGATTCTCTGTGGGTCTGTTCCCTCGGGCTGTTCCCAGCAGTTTTGGGACTGGCTGCCAGTTTATCCAGGGCTGGGAGGGCTGGGAGGGCTGACCTGTGCCAGGACAGGGCTGGGAGTGCTGAGCTGTGCCACGACAGGGCTGGGAGAGCTGGGAGTGCTGAGCTGTGCCAGGACAGGGCTGGAGGGGCTGGGAGTGCTGAGCTGTGCCAGGACAGGGCTGGGAGTGCTGAGCTGTGCCAGGACAGGGCTGGGAGTGCTGAGCTGTGCCAGGACAGGGCTGGAGGAGCTGGGAGAGCTGACCTGTGCCAGGATAGGGCTGGGAGTGCTGAGC
>JAOTBB010000414.1:30016999-30029397 GCA_025629985.1 Chamaetylas fuelleborni | reverse complement strand
TCCCAACTGCCCCTGAATCCACGGGAACTGTGCCTGGCACATCCCAACTGCCCCTGAATCCACGGGAGCTGTGCCTGGCACATCCCAACTGCCCCTGAATCCACGGGAACTGTGCCTGGCACATCCCAACTGCCCCTGAATCCACGGGAGCTGTGCCTGGCACATCCCAACTGCCCCTGAATCCACGGGAACTGTGCCTGGCACATCCCAACTGCCCCTGAATCCACGGGAGCTGTGCCTGAGCAGGGCTGCAAACAGGGAAACTCTCAATCCACCCCCCAGGCTCCCTGTGGGAGGAGCTGCAGGCTCAGCCCCTGGGAATGTGGGTGGGGATTATTTTGGGATGGGAACTCCCCACTCACCGCAGCCCCCAGGGCCTGCTCCAGGTCTTTGAGCAAATCCTCCTCGTCCTCCAGCCCCACCGAGAGGCGGATCAAGGTGTCAGTGATTCCCAGAGCTTTCCTCTCCTCCTCTGGCACCGAGGCGTGGGTCATGATAGCCCTGCAGGGATCAAAAGGAGCCTTTCCCTAGGAATTTGGAACTTTTATTGATAAAAGCTGCCCAGCTGTTCCCTGCCAGCACCCCTGCAATGGCAGCAGGATCTGACACCTCCTCTGTGCCACTCGTGTGACCCACAGATGCAGAGAGCTCCTGGCAGCAGCTCCTTCCAGCTGCTGGAGGGGTTCAAGGTTTGCTGTGAAATCAGTAAGTGAAATGATTCAGCATTGAATTATAGTAATGAATTTCCATGTACCTTTCCAAAAAGCAAATTGGCTTTGAGTAAAAGAATGCAATTCCATGCAAACCCTGTTTGGAGCAGTTTCAAACAGCCCCAGGAGGTGCTGCCAAGGAGCCAGAGGCAGCTGGGGGCACACAGTGACCCTGCCCTGGTGTGAGCAGGGAGCAGAGCATTCCTCAATGCCAGCTGCTCCTTCTCCCAACACTCAGCAGCTTCTGGGATTGTCTCCATGGACACCAACTGTGCCTCAGCCCTCGGGGCAAAATTCCTCCCTGTCTGCACTCTCAGAATTCCCTCCCTCTGGAATCTCCCCTGGCTTTGTGCTGCACAACTCCCTGAGTTCTGCTGAAGGCAAAACAGCAAAACAGCTTTGGGGGCTGGACAATGGTGGGAATTCTGTGGTGCTCTGCAGCTTTTTGAGGATGGAAGGAGGAACTCACGGATGCTCTGCCAGGCTCTCGAAGCCACCCAGACTGAAACCCACGGTGAACACCTGTGGGAGCAAGGGAAGGAGGCTATGGATGCATGGAAATAGAGAATCAGGGAATATCCTGAGTGGGAAGTGCCCTCAGGGATCACTGATCCAGCTCCTGGCCCTGCACAGACCCCCCAACAATCCCACCCTGAGCACCCCTGGCAGCTCTGTCCAAACCCTCCTGGGGCAGCCTCGGGGCTGGGAGCTCCTCAAGGACACTGAGGGAAAAGGAGAGTTCAGGGATATTTTTCCCAGGGTTTTTCTATAATAACCTTTATGTTATAAACTGCATTAGATGTAATTAGGGAATAAAGTGCACATCTGGCAGGTAAGAGCTAAGATTTAGAACAGGTTCATCCTGCCCCTGGATCCCTGGGCTGTCCCTGCTTGGATGGTCCTTGCTTGGAGCCAGCCCAGCACTCCCAGAGCCAGGGGCTCCCTCTCTGCCCCAGTCAGGCCCTTCCTCACAGGCTTTCCCTCCTGAGGCCATCTGCAACATCCCAGCAGAGCTGCAGCAGCCCCAGCTCCCAGTCCTGCAGAGAGCCTCAGTGAGCAGCAGCTCCTGGGCTGAGCTGGACACGCCTCACCCCGGGAGCAAACAAACCCTCCCCAGGGCTGAGGCCTCCCTTTGTCCCCTCCCACTGAGCCCAGGGACAAACGATCCCCGAATTACACTGGGGCACGCCCAAAGGGCAGGCAAGGAAAGCACCTCCACCCTCCCCTCAGCGGGGCAGGTTCAGCTCCCTCTGAGGGTGATTTCATTGCCTTTCCTTTACCTTCAGGTTCTTGAGGAAGGCAAAGGCATTTTTTTGGTTCCCTTTAATGTAGAAGCTGACCATCCCAGAAACACCTGTGCATTGCTTCTTTGTCACATGGTACTGGGGGTGGGAAGGCATCCCTGGAACGGGGAGAGTTGGGAGAATTCCCAGTGAATTCCAGAGCAGAGCTGGGGCAGCTCAGCCTCACCTGAGTGACCCAGCCCCAGTCACGGGGCACCACAGCTCCCAAACCCCTCCCTGGGATGGTCCCAGACCAAATCCCTCCCTGGGATGTTCCCAAATCCTTCCCCTGGGATGTTCCCAGACCCCTCCCTGGGATGGTCCCAGACCAAACCCCTCCCTGGGATGGTCCCAAACCAAACCCCTCCCTGGGATGGTCCCAAATCCCTCCCCTGGAACGTTCCCCACTCCTGCCCACCCACCTGGGTAAATGACCTTCTCCACCCTGGGATGGGATTCCAGGAACTTGGCCACGGCCAGGCCGTTGTGGAAGTGCAGCTTCATCCTGATGTGCAGAGTCTTGAGCCCCCGGTTGCACATGTAACAGTCAAAGGGGGAGGGGACAGCTCCCAGGTCTATGGGAATGGGAACAGAATTCCACAGCAACACTGGTGTTTTGCACTCAGCAAAGCCAAACATGCCCTCATCTCTGGCAGTTCTGAGGTTGGAATGAGTGGGAAGAGACCTGAGCCAATCTCTGCTCCTCATCTCCCACACTGGGGAGCCAATTAATGAGCCCAATTAACAGGCTCAGGCCTCAAGGATTATATTTATTGGACACAGTGCACCTTCACTGCTGCAGGCAGAACCCTGGACAGGAACTTATTCCTGACAGTGAAGAGGCTGGAAAATGCTTGGACTCATCAGAGGTAAGAAAATTCTGCACTGGGCACATCCTGATGGGTGAGGGAGTTCCAAACCCCCCTCACTGCAGGTGGGCATCTCAGTGGTTTCAGGATGTGCCCCAGTGCCCTCCTGAAGTGCCTGGGAAGTGGAAATCAAGGTCTCTCATTTTATTGGAGTTTTACTTGTTGGAGTTTTATTTTAATTGAACTTTACTCAGTTCAACTCAGTAAACTCAGTTTACTCAGTGTGCCCATTAAAGTCACATTCCCAGGCAGATTTCCCACCTGTGTTCATGCACACCCTCCCCAGCAGCAGCTGTGCCTGTGAACAGGATTCCTGTCAGCAATTCCCTGTCTGCACTTACAGTTCTGCAGGAATTTGAGTCTCTCATAGAGATCATCCCGGTTTACAGAGACCAGACCCATGAGAACATCACTGTGCCCTACAAATGACAGGGGACAAGAATGGGATCAGACCAGGCCCATGAGAACATCACTGTGCCCTACAAATGACAGGGGACAAGAATGGGATCAGCCACTCCAGCTGCTCCAGGGTCCTGCCACAAACCCCCAGGGACACCTCCCACCACCCCAGGCTGCTCCAGACCCCCATGTCCAGCCTGGCCTTGGACACTGCCAGGGATGGACACTGCCACTGCCCACCCTCCCAGCCAGGAATTCCTCCCCAGTCTCCCATCTAACCCTGCCCTAAGCATGTGCTGAACTCTCATACTCACCATTGATGTATTTGGTTCCAGAAGACATACAAATATCAGCCCCCAGGGACAAAGGACGCTGCAACAACAAGAAAATAACATCATCATTCAAGTTTGGGTGCACTCAGGTTCATTCCCAGCTGTTCCAAAGGGCTGTGAGCTCACACAGGAAAAATCAGTGCAGAAACAAACACAAAAACCTGAGGATGACAACAGAACATGTGCTGAAAGCAGCAGTACAGGGAGGCACTCTGAGTCCAAGGGAAGCACAAGAAAATGTGATTTGAAAGCCCTGCCCCAACTCCCACAGGCTGCAGGGAGAGAAGGGATTGAGCACATCCAACATCCAGTGCATAGCTGGGAAAAAACAGTTCTGCTCAGCTGAGGGACCAATAATGTCATTTACCCTGTAAAGTGCATTTCCCTGGGAAATGAAGACTCAAACTGCAGAGCACAAGAATTGCTTTGTTTCCTAGTGTTGGAGATCCTGCCCTGGAGGAGCTGAGAACATGAGGAAAGGAGGTTCCTTTGCAGCTCCCTCTGCCCTCACCCCCCAGCTCTGTGCCCAGGAACCTCCTGAAGTGACACAAACAAGGAGGTGGATGGGCAAGAGGCGATGAGCAGTGCCAGATTTTTAATCAATCACTAATTAAGGCACTTTGCACAGTGTATCAACACATTCTAAAGAGCAAGGGGCATCACTGTCAAAATGGAACAAAGCAGGCAGATGCAAAGACTGCTGCTGCCACATTAAACACGGACTCCCAGCCAGGGAGTGTGGAGATGCCCAGCCAGAACCATCATGAAAAAGCCCTTTTACACCCAATATTGATGGACAGATCACTGTAAAATTCTGCTTTTCTTGGCCCAGTGTGGTACCTCACCTATTGCTCCCACCAATTAATCATTAGCACTGATTTTCTCTCCACACCAGGCTGCTCCAGACACATTAACCAGCACCCTGTGTTCTTCCACACAGCCCTTTCTGGAGGAAATGGGGAATTCTGAAGCGAATAACACATTGCAGAGAAAATCTCCAAGCCTCTGCTATGTCCCAGGCCAACTGCAGAGCTGCTTGAGCTAAGCATTAACACTTCCTGCAGAGTTCTTAATTCAGCAAGATCACAGTACCCTGAACAGAGCCAGGCACTTTGCTCTCTGCAGAAAGGGTGACTTTACACCTGCAACACCAAGGCTTAGCTGGGTCTTCTTTGATCCTGATACGATCCCTTCCCAATCCCTTTCCCAATCCCCCTGCCCTGGGGCAGGTGACACACCTGGAAGTAGGCAGACATGAAGCTGTTGTCCACGGCCAGCAGCACCCCTGGGTGTCTGTGCACCACATCTGCACAGGCTTTGATGTCAATCACCTTCAGCGTGGGGTTCGTGGGGGTCTCCAGCCAAACCAGCTGCACAAACCCAAAAAAACTCCAGGTCAGAGAGTTGCCAGTGCTGGCTGAGTCCCAAGGGCTCTGGGTGTCCAGTGGGGTCAGCTCCCCTGGGGTTTGTGCAGTGGGGACAGGCAGTGGCCCTGCCAGAGCCAGGGGAGGCTGCAGCTCCTCCCAGCTCAGGGAGGATTCCCTAAAGCTGGGCTTGTGCATCCCAGGGCATCCCAGCTGGAGAAGGGCTCAGCCAGGACAGAGCCTGTTCCCAGAGCCTTTCCCAGCTGGAGAAGGGCACAGCCAGGACAGAGCCCGTTCCCAGAGCCTTTCCCAGCTGGAGAAGGGCTCAGCCAGGACAGAGCCTGTTCCCAGAGCCTTTCCCAGCTGGAGAAGGGCTCAGCCAGGACAGAGCCCGTCCCCAGAGCCTTTCCCAGCTGGAGAAGGGCACAGCCAGGACAGAGCCTGTTCCCAGAGCCTTTCCCAGCTGAGTTCCCTCCCCTGGAGCAGGGATCACCCACCCAGTGCCACAGAGCACCTCCAGCTCTGAGCTCAGTGTTCCCTCTGCTCTCCTCACCTTTTCCCTTTTCCCTCCTCTCTCTCTCCAGGAGTTTTTGCCCTTCTTAGGATGTTTTCCATGAGGCAGCACAGTGGGATATGGTGGATCCAGCTGTGCCCCAAGCTGCCCCCCCTCAGCTCAACACACCCCCCAAAGTCAATAGAAGCAAGGATAAAAGAATTTAACATTTAACATCCCTTGAACATCCATTCCCTCTCCCCTACCTTGGTGTCTGGTGTAATTTCAGCTTTTAGGTTGTTTGGGTCTATGCAGTCAACAAAAGCCACTTTGAACTTATACTCCTTTTTTAGTTTGTTGAGTAATTCTCTTGTGCCTAAAAAAGCCCCAAAACCACAAAATGAAACAACTTCCTTACCTTCCATTCCCTGCTCTCCAGCCTCTTGCATCATCCAGGCACAGTCAGGAGGGCACAGCTTTATGCTGCACACCATAAATGGCACATTTATCATTCCTTTATTTACAAAGTGTGAATATTGTTGTGGATTTAATGATCATGAAATATTAATCATGGGAATATGGGATCAGAGTGATTTATGAAGTACTTGAAATCAATGTGGAGTCTATCACCAGGAAATTAAACAGAGAAGAAGAACCAAGGGGAAGACTCCAGCTACTGTTTCCCATCATTCCATTAAAAGTGATTCCTTCCTGTCTTTGAAGCCTTTCCTGGGAAGATTGAAAGAATCCAGCAGCAACAGGTGATCAGTGGATGTGCAGCACCCACTGCCAGGAAATATTGCCTGGATTAACAATTATTGGTTGGGTCCTTTTGCCAAGGTTATCCCCAGGGACTGAATTTTCCATGTGAGCAGGAAGGGATGAAACATAAAGGTGGATTCTGTGAGCTGAAGGAAATATCTGAGTGATGTTTGGGTGGTTCTTTTGTGAGAATCCCTTTCTTTATAACAAACCAAACCAGAGGAGAACCAATGAAATTCACCCCTGCAGAAACCAGCCCAGGCTAAGGCTTTAAGAAGGGGCTTTGCCTGCCAGACCCAGCCTGAGCCCCTCTGAATGAGGAACTGAGCCCCTGCTCTCCCTTAATGACTCTGATTAATTGAGTGGTGGGGGAGCCCTGGGAGTGAAAGGAGCAGGGATTCCTGCTGTTTGCAGGATCCAGCTGCTCTTTGGAGGTCACCTGGCAGGGCAGAGCTGTGATATGAAAAGCAAATGTGTGTGTTTGTATTGGATGTGCACAAGCACAGGGAACTCGTTGGCCAGCAGCCACCAGGGAGGGGAAAGGGAAAAGGGGATTCCTTCCATTTCCCAGCCATTGCTTGGGAACAGCCACCAGTGGCTGGGAAATGGAACCCCCTGGACAGCAGCCAGGCTGGAGCTGAGTGCCAGGGCTTGCAGCAGGGACAGCCAGGCTGGGCAGTGACACAGGTCACAGCAGGGACACGATGGCACAGCAGGGACAGCCAGGCTGGGCAGTGACACAGGTCACAGCAGGGACAGCCAGGTGTCCTGGAAAGGCAGTGAGCTCACCCTGCTGAGGGACTCTGCCAGAGCTGGGTGCACTCTGAACAGGGGACTGATAGATACAGTGCAATAAATAAATCAATACAGATAAATACAGTGCAGGATCAACACCACAGAGGGGGTCAGGACAGCACTGAGGTGTTCAGACATGAGAACAACAGAAGGAAGTTGTGCTTCTGGAAGAAATGATGGAATTGTTGTTTGGAACAGTCCAGACAAAATGCTGGTTGGGAAAGGGCCAGATCTTGGGAAGGGACAGGAGAAACAGCAGACACTGGGAAGTGCTGCTGCCTTGGGCTGCAGAGGGTCCTGCTCTGCAAACAAACCTGGGCAAGACAAAGGTGCTGCCATTTCCCCTCACTCAAACATGCATCTCTGGTTGTGTTTTTCTAAACCTCCACGTTGTGCCAACAGAATATTTCAACATCCAGATCAGACAGGAGGGATATGTGTTCTCACAAAGCAAAAAGGCTCCAAAGAACAAGGAGGTCCTACATGGGAAATTCAGAGTTCCTGAGACCAGACAGGTTTGATCCCTTGCACAATGAAGACTGAAACCACAGAGTGCTGTACCCACCTCCATAGACATCATCCATGCAGATAACTGTGTCCCCTGTCTTCAGCAGATGACAGATGTTCAAAAGAGCTGCTAAGCCAGAGGAATAAGCCAAGCCTGGAAGAGAAAGGAGTCAGTGTTTGATGTGACATAACAAGTCAGACTTGCCTTGGCCTTCCTCGCTTTGCCTCTGAAAAGAACCTGTTCAGTCACTGCCTCCCTGGGAACGTGGAGCCAGTGACAGCAGCAGCCTGATGTGCACAGCACAGAACCTGCCAGAGCCATGGTCACAGAACCCTGGAATGGTTTGGGGTGGAGGGACCCCAAAGCCCCCCCAGTGCCACCCTGTGCCATGGGCAGGGACACCTCCCTCTGTCCCAGGCTGCTCCCAGCCCCAATGTCCAGCCCAGGAGGTGCTCACAGTATTTGGCTCCATCGAGGGCGGCCGCAGCCTTTTCCAGGCAATCCCGAGTGGGGTTCCCAGACCGGGCGTATTCATAACCCTGGGGTGGGAATAAAAAACAAACATCAGGGAGAGCACTGGGAAAGTTTGCAATAACAGCAGTTCCAGGTTCCTAAAGAGCCCTGGCTGAGGGCAGCCAACTCCTCCCAGAGCAGCAGGAGGTGTCCTGGCACAGCACCCAGCTGGGCATCCCCACCAGAGAAAGGGGCCTGGGGTGCCCTGGGGCAGGAGCCACATTCTCCTGCTTTTGCCCAGCCATCCATCTGTGGGCACTGTGGGAGAAAAGGTGCTGGGCTGCACAGTCCAGCCACCCTCAGAAGCCCAGGCTGGCTCAGGCTGGAGGGATCATGAGGGTGCCCAGGTCCCTCTCCCTGCTCAGCGGGGCCATCCCAGAGCTCGGGGCACGGGATCGTGTCCAGACAGCTCTGGGCATGTCCAGTGAGGGAGACTCCACAGCCTCTCTGGAGGGGATTCTCAGGGAAAACCTGTGTCCATCTCCTTCACACCCTGTTTTAGAGGTGCCACGGGGCACCGGACAGCTCCTCACCACCAGTTCTTGAAATCCCAAACATTCCTCTGGCAATGGCTCAGTACCACAGCTTTAATACAAATTCTGGAAAAATGTAACGAGGAAAAAACAAACTCATGCACGTGTCCCATTCCGCCGGGGGGCAGAAGGGCAGGAAGAGCCTCGCAGATTCGGGGCTCCGGGCAGCCCCTGCAGCAGCATCCCTGCGAGCCCTGGGCGCTCCCCGCTCCCCTTCCCCGCCTGCCACACGGGAATCATCCCAACCTCACCGCAACCTCTGCCGATCCCAGAACCCCCGGCTGGCTCAGGCCGGAGCCCCGCGGCCCCTCCGGGCCCATCGCTGCCCGGCAGGCCCTTCCCGGAGCACAGGGCACGGCACGGCGGCAGGCGGCTCCGCAATGTCCGCACTGAGGAGACCCCGGGGGTCACTCGCTGTCCCCGTGGTGGCCGCACTCACCTGTTTCTTCCCGGGGTCCTTCAGCTTGAACATGGTGGAGAGCGTGATGGGCGGCACCACGGCATCGGAGCACCACTGCTCGGGATCCTGCCCGACGTGGATGGCATGGGTGGCGAAGTGCTCGAAGGCCGGCAGGAAACCAGATGTGCTGTGCAAACCTGCCATGGTGACAGCTCCGTGCCGAGCCCTCAGCGCGGGCCGCATTTAGCGGCACCGCGGGCTCGGCGGGGCGGGGCCTTCGCGCCTCCCCATTGGCTGCGGCGCCGGCAGGGCGGGGCCCCCGCGCCCTCCCATTGGCTGCTGACGGGGCGGGGCCCGCCCCTCACGGGCAGCGCCCGTCCGCTAGGGGGCGCCCGCGCGCCGCGCTCTGAGGGGCCGCTCCCGGGGCGCCTTCCCGGGACCCGGGGACGGCTTTGTCGGGAATAACCGGGAAAAACCGGAAAAAACCGGGAAAAACCGGGAAAAACCGGGCACCACACTGCTGATTCACAGGGCGATACTACTGAACGGGCAACAGGCACGTGCTCTGCGCTGCTGGTTTTGTTTTATCTTCCCTACCCTCAGGTGATTCGGTAGCCAGCAGGATGGCGTCCTGAGCTGGTGAAGCGGAGCAGGGAGAGAGCATAGCCTCGCCCACAGGAATTATTCCCAAATCTGGGAATGGCTCGCTGTGCCGTTCCGCCGCCAGGCTGGTGGTGCTCCCATTACAGCTCCTGCAAACACGCCAAAAACACCAATTAGGGGGACACATGCCGTACCCAAACCTGGCTGTGCCGCAGAGCACGTGAAGCCACCGGAGATGGACGTGAGAGATGCCTTCTGTGCACGATTAGTCAGAGGTGGGGCAGCAGCCTTACACCCTGGGGAAATCCTCACCTGGGCAGCACTAATGCACAGTCCCATAAATCATGCCCGAGAAATAGCCTGGGATCCCAAACACATAAGCCAGGCATGAGCGTCAGCCTATTAGTGCTCTTTAGAGCCTAATGGATGCAGATGTCAAACGAGACAACAATCAGGGAGGAAATGCTCCAAACACAGACATCAACAACAACAGGAACTGTAAGGACACCTTGTCCTTCCCAAAAGCAAGAGTCAAAAACTGAATAAAATCCAGGTAGAAGCTCCTGAGCCTTGTGGTCCGTTTGCTAGGGAAACTACTGGCAGGGGTGGGACAAAACACAGAATCAGTGCCTGGTGGATTTGTCCTTCCTTTTAATGGGCGAACCTGTCCAGGCAATCCTCCCCCAAGATTGGTTTTATTTTTCCTTTTCACAAACTGATGCTGGGAATGATGCCAACACATCTGCACTGAAGGTGAAGTTCTCCTCACAGAAGAAATCAGCAGCAGCCTGAACCAGACTGGACACGAGCATCACCAAGCCTGACCCTTGGAGGGATCCCCTCCCTTTTCCTGTCAGTAGTGATCACTCTGCTTAGAGCTGTGCCCACACTGGAGCCTGAATGCATTTCAAGGGCCATTGCTAATGAGGGCAGCAATAATTGTACAGATCTAGGAATTCCAGCTAAAAACGTGAATTTGGTGGAGGGAAAGTTCACTGCAGTATGTGAAGCACAACCTGCAAGCACTGAATTCACTCCCTCAGTCTCCCACAGACCTCCCTGGAGGAGCAGCACGGATGTTACAAGAGGCTGCTCTGTGAGCATTGCACCGAGAGCACTGCTGGGGAGTGCTCTGGGTGCAGCCCAAGGCAGCAGCTCTGCCTCTCACTGTGGATCCACCTCACTGCAGCAGCAGTTCCAGGGAGGGCTGGGAAGGTGCACTGCCCACTGAAATCCCAAGTATAACCTCAAATGAGTGGCAAACTCTTGCTGCATGCATGGTGTGAGAATAACTGGGCTTTATTGGTGGAAGTAACACTACGAAGGCCCAAAAAATTTTCCTGGACACTGAGCAGAACGTTGATAGTTGAAATACATCTGATGAAATTCCTGATACTGTGCTTATATATATGCTGGAAAGGACTGTGTTTGTATGAGGACTCTTTGTGATCCCATACTTGCTGCAGAATAAGCAATCACTCAAACAGCTGTGTTTGCAACAAATAGGGGATGCAATTTCAACAATTCCACTCCTGTCACAACCCCTGAATTATTGCAATCTAAGTACACACCCCATCAAGGTTTACTGCTCACTCCTATTGGAATAAACTTGACACTGGTCAAAAAATTCCTGCAGCATGACCCATATCAACTACTGGAACGTGTCTGACGTGATGGACACAGAGCTCTAATCACTGTTCATCAGGAAACAGGAGAAACACACCATGTCTTGGAAAGAGTGAGAGGAGATGGAGAACATCAATGGTCAGACATTTTCTTCTCAATTCTAATCACAAGAGGAATTCCAAATCCAATATTGCATCATTTTTTAATTTTGCTGGTTTTTGTCTTATTCTGCTCCTTCTTTCATGTTGTCCTTGTTGTTGGAGAATGGACACCAGCAACCCTCCTCGCATATATAACATTGTTCCATCACATGCAGAGAAGCCACAAAAGCGTGACCTGATCAAAAATGTCCCTCACTTTATAAGTGGAGCATAGTCAAATCTCCATTTGTAGGCACAGAAGTGACCACACAGGCAATCTGTGGAGCAGGAGCAGTCGGCTTTAGTCACCAGGTGGCTTGTGGGGGTGCATCCCCCTTTTCCAGGTCTCAGAAATGATCTCAGAAATGCTCGTTGGGCCTCAGCCTTGGCCAGCAGCCCCTGGGCTCAGCTGCTCTGGAGCTGATCTCAAACAGTGCCTGCTCCCAGGCACTGCTGCTGCCCAACGAGCTCCTGGCTCCTTTAGGAGCAGCCCTGGAGCTGATCCTCTTGCACAAACAGCACAACATTGTCACACTTCCAATGGAAGTGTGGCCAGGACGAGGCATTGCTGTGACTGAAGCTCCTCTCTTAAAGCCTTACAAACAAAAGGGGAGAGCTCCCGTTGGAGCTCTCCTGGGCCAGCCACCTCCCCCTGAGCAGAGCCTCTGTGAGCTGGGAACTCTCCCAGTTGCTGCACTCGGGGGAGCCCCAAAAAATATCACACACGGAATCACACACAGAATCACACACAGAATCACACACAGAATCACACACAGAGTCACACACTGAATCACACACAGAATCACACACTGAATCACACACAGAATCACACACGGAATCACACACGGAATCACACACTGAATCACACACAGAATCACACACAGAGTCACACACAGAATCACACACTGAATCACACACTGAATCACACATTGCATCACACACTGAATCACACACTGAATCACACACAGAATCACACACTGAATCACACTGCATCACACACAGAGTCACACACTGAATCACACACAGAATCACACACTGAATCACACACAGAATCACACACGGAATCAC
>JAOTBB010000414.1:29990632-30002102 GCA_025629985.1 Chamaetylas fuelleborni | reverse complement strand
ATCCCATTATCCCATCCCATTATCCCATCCCATTATCCCATTATCCCATTATCCCATCCCATTATCCCATCCCATTATCCCATTATCCCACCATCCCACCCCATCCCCCATGGCAGGGACCCCTCCCAGCAGCCAGGTTGGCTGGGATGTGGCAGCCACAGCTGCTCTGGGACCCTCCCAGCAGCAGTTCCTCCCCAGTCCCACCCGTGCCTGCCCTCTGGCACTGGGGTCCGTCCCCTCAGGCAGATCCCAGATGGAATTCTGTCCCTGTGTGCTGCAGGCTGGCTTTGGGGGCTGTGCCTCCTCCATGCGTGCTGCACACACCCCAGCCTCCCCTCGAGGCTGTGAACACTCGGAGTTTGTGTCTGCAGCCAGAGAACACTCCAGGCCCTGGCAGTGCCGCTGGGTTTCTCCGAGGGCTGGGGGCTGTGGCTGCTGCAAACACCTTGGGAGCGTGGGTTGGGCACCCTGGGGTGTGGGAGCTCTCAGCTATTCCCACATGGACAGGCCATCTCCAGAGGCCCCCCCAGCCCCGGGGGTGCTGTGACACAAACGGGGGGTGCAACCAAACCCCAGATCCCAGCGTGGGGTGAGCTGCCTGTGTGCTCCAGCTGGGAATGAGCCTGGATCCGTGGGAAGGGCTCCAGCCTGGCTCTGCTGCTCCATCCCAGCTCTCCCTCTGCCATCTCCCTTCTGTCAGCTGGGAGCAGTTTGGATAAGCTGGAATTTATTATGCCAGAGCTGCCTCATCTGCCTGGAAAAGAAATCCTGTCCTGATGTGTTGGAACCCTGGTCACTGGGAATTTTCGACTTTCTGTGCTGACAGGAACTGACCCCCAGAGAGCACTGCATTTAACTGGGGCAGTGGAGAAAGCTCCCAAAATTGAGTGATAAAACTGGGATTATGGGTGTGTAGTTTGAATAGAAGTGTGTAATATCACATGGTGGAAAATGCAGAGGTTAAGGTTTTAGAATGTAGTAATGTATTCTAAGTATATTCTACATAATATTATATTAGAATATAATATTAGAATATCTATTCCATATTCTAATATATATATAGTAATATATATAGTAATATATATATACAGTAATATATATATACAAAGCAAGATGGAGGTTTTAGGGCAGATGTTTGTCCTTCTTCACCTTCTTCTTCATGGGTTTGGGTGATATTTTGTAATTAAATAGAGAAGTTTGCATTACAGGCCATGGGTGGTTGGTTATTGGGTTAAGAGTAAAAATAATTTAGGTGGCATTTCTTAATTGGACAGTTTATCCTTAAAAGACCTTGTAGAGAGAGAGACAGGTCTCCATTTTCAGCTTTCCAGAAGAAAACCTTCCCTGAAAAGCTCCAGGGGGGAGGCAGCATCTTCCCATCCCCAGGTCTCTGCTGCTCTTGTTCCCAGCCTGGAGCTGCCCTGGGGTCTGGGCAGGAACCAGAATTTTTTGCTCTCCAGATATTTTGAAGTCCTGCAGATGAGAGGGCCCTGTCAGCCCCTCTGCCTCTTCTTTAGAACACAATCCTGGTTCTTGTTGTCCTGTGGCTGCTGCAAAGTCCCACCATGAGGTTTTAGGCTGGATAAGTTGTTAAAAGTTTTTTTTTTCTTTCCCTGAAAAAGGCAGATCACAGCTTGGAGCACCAGCATCCCAAGGTGCTTCTCCAAGAACTGATGGTGCAGCTCCAAGCAAGAGGCTGGGGGAGGGGATGTCCATGGAGAAAAATCGTGGGAAAATTAAGAATTGTGTTCTCTGGCTTATTTAACTTCTAAATATCTCACAAAGTGTTCTGTCAGCTCCCTTAAATGAGAGCAGATAATGGGGGAGGCATTGATACCTGAAAAGAGACTCAGGGGCTGAACTGTATTTATTTGAAACTTCTGAGGTGTCTGATCTCCAAAAACCTGAGAAAATGTGTGCAGATAAAGTTTCCAGAAGAAAGGCAGTGAAAACTCTGCACTTGAAAGGGAAGTTGAGAGGGAAATATCAAGGTTTGCTGCTTTTTGCCTTTTTTCCCTAATTTCTCCACTTCAGATGCTGATTAACATTTCAGAGGAAGGAAGGCTTTGCTAAAAATCCAACATCTCTCCTTAAGGCTTGGCTCAAAAAGAATTCCAGGCTGGTGTTGAACACCAGGCTAATATTGGCTTTCCTGATATTTTAAGGATAAAAGAAGGAACAAATCAAGCAAAGCCATCCTAGACAGTCTCTCAAGCCCACATAAAGAAACAAATTCAGGCAAAAGGGGGTTTTAAATACTTGGCAACTCCTCTTTAACTTAATTAATTCCAGTTCTTTCCCCATGTTTTCCTGGGTGATGCATCCCAGGTAGTTCTTCCCTTCAGATATTTGGGAATTGCCCGTTCCTGGTCAGACAAATTGCTGGATCCTTCCCTGGATCCCCCTGGATCCTTCTCCTCTCCAGGTGAGCACCCCCAGCTCTCCTGGCTCCAGAGGGGCTCCAGCAGCTCAGGGACCTAAAATGCTTTTCAGCAGAAAAATCAGCTCCTCTCTTGCCCAAATCTCTTTTTTTCTGGATTTAATCACAAGTAAAAATCTTATTAGGCAATTTATCAGTCATGAGAAAGAAACAGAAGTAACCGTGGACATTAATAACAAAAGGAATTGTCTCCAGCAGGATGAACGAATCCAGAGTTCTGTTCTCCTTGCTGCAGTGAGAATACTCTGTTGGGATGGGCACTGCAATCCTCCCAAGAGGGAAATTTCCAACCCAAATCTCAGCTAAAACCCCTCCAGAAGATAAATCCCATCTCCACGGGCACCCCCCACGTGGGACTGACAGCGCTGCTGGGAATGTGACCCCTGGACCTCCTGTGGAGATTTCAGAGCCCCTCTGTCCCCCTCAGCTGTGGGATGGTTTTTCCTGGGGTGGCCAATAAATATTTCACCCCTCAGACCTTCAACCCTGTGTTCCTGTGGCAGCTGAGTGGGAATTAATTAATAACTCAAATTGGCTTGGGACAGCCCAGGGATCCATAAATGATGTCCTGCTGTTCCACCTTCTCCTCAGAACTTCATCTGTCATCATAGCCCCCCATTTTTATTTATTTTTCCCAGATTAAAAATATTCTGCTGATGAAACAAACTGGATTTTTCTACCTAGTGGAGGAAATTTCCATTAACTTATCCATGATTTTTGGTCTCCTGATGGTGGCTCCCAGCTTTCCTTACATTCCTGGAATTCCTCCCTGCTAAAAAAAATAACCTGAAGCATTTCTTCAAAACCTGTTTGAATTCTGGTTCTACAGTCGAGAGTCCTGTTAATTCTTACAACTTGTGCATGTGGCTCTGTCTATTCACACAAATACTTCCATCTGCTCTGTCTGAAGAGTGTAAGCAATGTTCTTGCTATTATTGATTTATTATTATTGATTTATTATTTATTATTATTGTTGTTTATTTATTATTATTTATTTCCATTATTTATTATTTATTTATTATTGATTTTTATTATTGATTTATTATTATTTATTAATTATTATTATTGTTTATTTATCATTATTTATTTAATTATTTATTAATTATTTATTTATTATTGATTTATTATTATTGATTTATTATTATTGATTTATTATTATTTATTTATTATTAATTGGTTTTGTTATGCCTAGAGCTAGGTTTCTGCACTCTCACCTAGGCTTGTCTTTACTTTCTAAGGCTTTTTACTTTCTTAAGGCACTCAAAACACATTCTTACTTAAAACTTAGACTTGTACTTCATACCTCTGTGACTAATAATATTCCTACACTTCTAGCTCATGTCTGTGTGGTTTAATGTCTCTAGAGGTTTTCTCAATCCCTGCATTCTGCTCTCTCTGGGGGGCTCAGAGATGTTTCTGTTTCACACCCTCCAGTGAGTTCCCCCAGTTGCTCAGCTGTGTTTTACACAGGGCCTGAGCTGCCCAGCACTGGGAGAGGCACAAACTCCATTTTCCTGATTTATTGCACAGTTTGGGCTGGGGCAAGGCCACCTTGCTAAGGAGAAAAGCCCCAGGGGGGGACACCAGTAATGGCTGCTTACTGCCCAGCTTCAGATAAAGCTCTTTTGTGCTGGGATTTAAACAAAAAAACAAAAAAAAAAAAAACCAAAAAAAAAGCTGCTTTTATTATTTTTGCCAGTTTTATCTCTTCAGCTGGTCTGGAGACAGTGTATTAGTCAGATGTGTGGGTAGTGGATCACCCAGGATGTCAAACTCGGTGTTTTAATTAAAAATACACGGCTTTGACATCTTAAGCATCCATTAAAAACCCCAGTGCTTGTCTGGGGAGGCTCTGAGGGTAAAACTGAGCTGATTAAATGGAAAGAATGGAATTGTTGCTTTGGATTATTGTTATTATTTTGCTTGTCTCCCAAGGAAGAGATCTGGAGGGTTTATCTGGCTGGGGGACAACCAGCAGGTGAAAAAATGTCATTTTTTTTCCCTGTTCAAGCTGAGTGTTTTTATTTGATTAGCAGAGAGCAGAGTGGGGGGTGTTGGGTGATGTGGCCTGGAGGCTGCTGGGCTTTGCAGGGAGAGGAGAAATTGCATTTTTTAAACCCATGTGACACTTTGAACAAGGCTCTGCTCTCAGGTGTGTTTGGGTGCAGACCTGCAGGGCCCTGGGCTTTCCTTAGAATGGAAATTTCATTTCTTTCTGGAGCAGGCATTAAGTGTAATCATGCCAAATGGATCAATTCATGTTATTCATTATCACAAGGGGAGGGGTTCACTCTGCACACCTCTGAATTTGCATCCTGGCAGTGCAGGCTCAGCTTTCCAGCTGGATTTGGGGGTTTGGTGCCCTTCCCTGCAGCTGAGGCTCAGGGCCCTGGCACTGGGGTTTGGGTGCTCTCCCAGCAGGGATTGTGTCCCCAGGGGGGCTTCGTTTCCTTCATGATCACACCAAAATCAGGAAATAAAGAGAAATCTTTCAAATAAACCCCCAAACCGTGAAGGACTGAATTGTCATTGCCCAGGGAAGGGTTGTCCCTTTGTCCCCCACCCATCAAACCTCAGCACTAATCTCCATCCTGAGCAGGAATTGCTCCCTGGGAGGGAGGGGAGGCTCTGGGATGGATTTGCTCCCAGATTTGCTGTGGCTGCCCCTGGATCCCTGGCAGTGTCCAAGGACAGGTTTGGAGCAGCCTGGGACAGTGGAAGGTGTCCCTGCCCATGGCAGGGGGGCAATAAATGAATTTTAAGGTCCTTTCTAACCCAAACCAGTCTGGGATTCCATGATTACACCAAGGAAAATGGGAAAATGAGAGGCTGCTGCACAGCTGCCTTTTCTGGGGTTATTTTAGGCAACCACAGCTTTCTTTAATTTTGAAAAAGAAAATAGGCAAAGAATTTGATTAATCTGGGTGACTTTGAGTGGGTCGTGGTGTTTGGTTGAAATGTGATTTTAGCTGGCTGGGGAGGGGCTGGGCCCTGAGGCTCTGCTGAGCCCCGAGGAGGTGCAGAGCTGTGCATTGGTATTCAGGAGCTGCAGGGCTGCTCTGCTGCCAGGCTATTCACAACCTGCCCGAAAACCTCCTCAGCAAGGTTGTGCTCCTCATTTGCCATTCCAGGGCTGAGAAACTGCCACCTCCAGAATGGCAACACAAACCTCAGCACGCTTGGAGCGTGTCCATAACGAACCTGGAACAAATCTGGTTCCTTTTGATGCTGCCCTTCAACGGCTGTGTGGGTAAAATGGGGAGATGGAATGGCTGGAAGTGATTTAATTCCAAATGGACAATGATTCTGCACTGAAACTCTGCAGTGCTGTAGGGATGTGGCCACTGCTTGAGGGCTTTGGGAAGGAATTTTGGGAAGAAGGGGGTTTTGAATTGCAAAACTTTGTCTCACTTGAATAGACACCCTCGTACGTGGGAGCTCTGGGAATTCAGTTACAGCTCTCCTTGAATATATTAAAATTAGGGAGTTTTTTTGTAGTTTTAAAGCAAAATAATGCCAGCACAGCTGAGGGGCAGCAGTGGAGGAATTTCTCCATGGAAAAGGGTGGTCAGGAAGTGCCCAGGGAGGTTTGGGGTCCCCGTCCCAGGTGCCCAAGGAATTCCTGGAGGTGGCTGACACTCGGTGCTCTGGGCTGGGGACAGGGTGGGGATGGGGCACAGGATGGACTCGGTGCTCCTGGAGCTCTCTTCCACCCTCACCGACTCTGGGACGGCTGGTTTTATTCACTGAGTTAATGCCAGCCATCAGCAGCCCCCATTTGAAGCGTCCTTTGATTATTTGTGGGATGAAAGGCAGGGCTGGGCGGGAGCTGTGTCTGAACACGGGGCCATGCAGAAATCCCCGATCCCTCCGTGTTTAACATCCCATTTATGCCGCGTTCCAGGGGCTGTGGGGAGGGGAATTGCTGCTTGGAGCTGCTCTCTTCTCATTATTGAGATGGAAGCGTGGAACTGCTTTGTTTCCTCGTGTCACAGCAGAGACTGGAAGGGCCCCCCAGCATCCTGGGAGCTGCAGAAAATCTAATTAAAGCAAAACCGCTTCGCTGTGCCTGTACAAATCCCCACTTTCGTGTGGTGCTGGTTGGGTTTTCCTCTCCTGCTGTCTGGCAGAGCTTTGGGAGCTCCTCTGCCCCCATCCCGAGGGCAGGGCGGGCTGCAGGGCAGAGCTGCTGCTCTTCCTCCTCCTCCTCCTCCTCCTCCTGCGCCCCCGGAGCGGCTCTGGCTCTCCTGTGCCTGAATCCCAGCGGTGATAAGGGGTTATCAGAGCTGCCCCGGGCTCTGAGGGGAGCCCCTGAACCCTCCAGGCTCTGAGAAAATCCAAGGGGAAGCCCAGAGCTGCTGGAGGAGCGGCTGAGAGCGGAGCAGGGCAAGTTTTTGGGTGACGAGCAGATAAAAAAGGTGAATTGGAGACAGCAGAGCTGCCTCTGCCCTGACCCTCCCGGCCGAGGCAGCACCTTCCTGGCTGCCAGACGAGCAGATTTGGGGGATAAATCCATCCTGAGGATGCCGTTCAGATCTGATCAGTGCCTGGGCTGCACGGGTTGAACGCACATCACATCCCCCGCAGCACTGAGCCAGCTCTCAGCTCGCTGCAGGTCGTGCCTGGAATATCCTGCTCGCCCATCCAGGGCTGCAAAGTGCAAATCCTGGGGCCACGGGGACGGGGCATCCCCAGGACCGAGTCCTCGCTGGGCTCAGGGTACCAATAGCAGCCGGAATTGGGGAAAAGTCCTTCAAAATTCCGGCAAAAATCACCCAGTGCACACCTGGAGCAGCTGTGGGTTCGGTGCCTCAGCCAAACCGGAATCCACAGGAGCCCCGGGATTTCATCCCAGTGCCCCAGAGCGGGAGCAGCTGTTGCCGTGCCAAGCCCGGGTCCACAGCCCGGCTTTACAGAGCGGCTGCCATCCCATCACCGGCACCTCGGAGCAGGGATGCGGCTGCTGCTGCTGAGCTCGCCCCGTGTGGGATTCTCGGGAGCGGAGGGAAGGCGAGGATGTGATGGGCTGCGCCCATCCTGCAATGGGGACCAGCTGCCCCGGCGGCTCGGGAGGGTTGGAGCAGCCCGGGATTTTGGGAGGTGTCTGCCCATCACTCCCTCACCCCGGGACACACCCATTCCACGGATTTTTGTTGTTTTCCCCGAGCCAGGGGTGTCTTTGGGAGGCAGAGCTGCGAACAGACCCTGACGGGGGAGAGCTGAGAGCGGGAGCAGCTGCTGCCCCAGCGCTGGGCGAGCTCCAGTCTGCGGGAACACTGGGAATTATTCCCACCTGGGATGGCGTTTTGGAGGTGAGAAGGCAGTGGGACACTTCCAGCTTTTAAAGGAGTAAACGCCCAAATTCTCTGGCAGGCACAACACACTCAGCTTTTGGAGTCACCTTTTTGGGGACTCCTTTTTCCAGCGAATTCGACAGCAGAAGCGATCCGTGAGAGGCTGAAGTGTAGTAGCAAACAAATCCTAATTTTTCCTCTTTATTTCTCTTCTGTGGTGGGTGGAAAGGAAACAAGAGCCAAGTTCCAGTTCCTAAATTCCCCAAATATTTAGGTTCGTTTCAGTACCTGAGTGTTGCACTTATCCCAGCCTGGCTGCTCCATGGGTTTGTCAGGAATTTGCTGTTCTCCCCCCGTATAAACATGGAATTCCTTTTGGAATTGCTTTTGCAGCTCACTGGTGGAGTTGTGCATAAAAATACTGTGGAAAAGAAGTTGCTGTAAATCTTTATTTATTCAGGGTAAAACTTTATTTTTTGGAGCAGGTCTAGAAGGTCTTCTTTAGGAAAAAGTGATTTATCCATTTAATACGTGAGCAGCAGGGATGTGCTCTGGGAATGCTCTGCCACAGTCCAGCACTCCAGAAGTTCTTCATTAATTAGTTCTCTATTAATAATTTTCAAGCATCCTGGAAGTCCAGATCCCTCCCCACGGGCCCTTTCTGCCCAGTGGCTGTTGAAAATCACCCATTTTATCCAGGATTACTCAGTTTTGTCAGGAAATTAATCCCTTGCTGTGAGATCCTCCAGATTTTTTGTGTTGCTGCTATTTCTAAGCTGTATTTTTAAAGATATGGGAAATATTAATGTCCCACAAGGTTTAAGGAATGACAGAGTCAGGAGATTCCATGACTGCACTTCTCTGGTTGAGGTCTCCAGGAGCTACAGCCTTTCCTCCTCACCCAAACCAGCCCAAATGTGCTTTGTTTCTGTTCATAAACATTATTTATCCTGCTGCCACACTTCAATTTGCCAACTTCTTCAAAAATCCATGATTAAAAAAAAAATCCTCCCAGCCAGTACAGGTAGGGGAGGAGGGAGAGCTTAAAAATTCTGCTGGTTTGGAGTAATTTTTAATCTCTCCCCCTGACTGTTCAATCACTGCAGGATGTGGGATCAATAATGCTGAGGTTTGGTGCTGGCTGAGGCACAGCCCAGCCAGGCTCAGCTCCTTCATCTTTCATGCAGCTTGAGCTCCACTCCCGTGCCCAGGAACACCAGAGGAGCCTGGCAAGGAACCCAAAAGCACCTTTTGATTTTCTCTTGTTTCACCAAGAGCTGTTTGAGGGAGTCCCTGCACGGGGCTCTCCCCTGGGTGTCACACACCCTGCAGGAGCCTGGCAGGGGCTGCTCCCTGCAGCATTCCTGGGGAAATCGGGGATTTGGTGCTGCAATCAAAGAAAATGAGGCAGGGCTACACCAGGGTGTAAAGTCTGAGGCGGGAATGTGCAAACAGGGAGGGGGAGCTGCTCCCTCTCTGCACTTTGGGGCTGGCCTGGCTCTGCCCAGTGCCCTTGGAAAGGGGATGAGCCCTGGGGGTGCCAGCTCCAGGAGAGGGAACAGGGACAATTCCAGTTCTGAGGAGGAGCCTGGCTGGGGACTGCCCAGTTCCCACTGGGATCTCTGCAGGAGATCCAGGATTCCCTGGAGATTCCAAACCCCTCCTGGAATGGCAGGGTGCAGGGCTGCCAGGGTTCAGGGATGGCAGGGTGCAGGGATTGCAGGATTGAGGAATTGCAGGATGCAGGAATTGCAGGGCTCAGGGATGGCAGGATTCAGGAATGGCAGGGTTCAGGGATGGCAGGATTCAGGAATTGCAGGGCTCAGGGATGGCAGGATGAAGGAATTGCAGGATTCAGGGATGTCAGGATTCAGGGATGTCAGAATTCAGGAACTGCAGGGCTCAGGGATGGCAGGATGCAGGAGTTTCAGGATTCAGGAGTTTCAGGATGCAGGAGTTTCAGGATGCAGGAATTGCAGGGCTCAGGGATGGCAGGATGCAGGAGTTTCAGGATGCAGGAGTTTCAGGATGCAGGAATTGCAGGGCTCAGGAATGGCAGGATGCAGGAGTTTCAGGATGCAGGAGTTTCAGGATGCAGGAATTGCAGGATTCAGGAATTGCAGCCTTCAGGAGCTGCAGGACTCAGGGCTGCCAGGATGAGGTGCAGCTTTCCCTCCTGGCCTGGCTGGCTCCAGGCTCTGGGAGGAAGCAGAGGACAATCATTTTCTCTCTGGGCTGCTCTGACACCAGGGCTCTGCTTTCCAGGAATGCAATTTCATCCACGGCAAGGCGAGGGTGAGGGATTCATGGGAAGAGCACGGGGCTGGGATCCAATCTCTTTATTTCAGCCAGAATTCCCTTCTCCAGTGCACTGGCCATCCCCAGGGAAGGATTCTCACCCATTTCACCCTGCAGGCTGGGGGGATCCCGGGGGTGTATGGGGGTGGGATTTATGGCACTCCCAGGGGAAAAGGAAGGGGCTGCTGGGAGAAGTGCCCTGCCAAAGAGGGAGACTCTGCTGTTTGTTATTAATCATTCCTTCCTGGAAATCAATTAGCTGGCACAGGCAGCCCAGCAATCTCCTGGTAGCCATGGAGACGGCCCGGGGAGCCGGGGGAGAAAAGTACAGTTTAGTCAGGAAAAGTCCAAATTTTGTGCTCCAGCATTTTTAACCTTTCAGAGACAATTACAAGCTATTTAAATTAGCAATGTTTATCACCTGCTGCAGAGCAGGAGGAGCTGCACAGGCCCCCACAGACCTCACTCATCCCGCTTGGGTGCAAAACAATCTGGGATTTATGTTTGGAATGTGCTGAGCACCCCCAGTTCCCATTAAGTCAACAATTTCTCTGGAAGCCAAATGGGCAAAGCTGATGATTTAAGCATGGAGGATGATAATTAGTGCCAGGCTGCTGCTGGGTTCCCTGCATTCCCAAATATGGAACCAGCCCTGGGGAGACGTGGGGTTTGCAGGGGCCACTGCCTTTATTTCAGGCTAAAGGATTTTTCCCACTTCCCATCTGCTGGGCTGGGAATAAAATCTGCCAGTGCCTCAGGCCAGGGTCAGCTGGGCTGCTTTGGTCAGGTTATCCATGAGAAAAGTGGATGTGGCATTCCCCAGGGTGCTGCTGGGACACTTTGGGGTGGGGAAGTGGCACCAAGCCCCAGCTGCACCCCAAATGTGCCCCTGCTGGGGAATTATCAGAGAGGGGCCTGAATTTGCTTCCCAAGGTGGGACAATGAGAGTTCCTCAGGGAAAACGTGGTTCCTTCCCTGGATCCAGCGCTGAGGGATCCATATCTGCTCTCCTGGGAGCTCTGGAGCATCCTGGCCAGAGGAGACCCCACCTCCTGCAGCCAGGCTCTGGTTTGAACGTGGCCATTCTCTCTAGGACTTCCCACAAGGAAACTGGTCTGAAATCTGGGACAACATTTAGTTTGGATGGCCAAAAAAAAAAAAAAAAAAAAAAAAAAAAAAAAAAAAAAAAAAAAAACTTCACAAAATTTTCCACACAAAAGGAATCTGAAGGGAAGCAGCTTCACTTTGAAAATTCCCCTGGAGAGAACCTCAGAATTTTACCTTTAAAGGTCTGGGTTTTATTCTCTTTGATAACTTCCTTGGAGCACACAGGGAATAGGGTTTGGCAGAGCTGTGAGCCTCATCCTCAGCACCCAGGAGGACAGGAGGGTGTGGGATGCCAGGAAAAGGAGGGAAGGGGTGGCTGGGCCGGGCCAAG
>JAOTBB010000414.1:29972708-29985688 GCA_025629985.1 Chamaetylas fuelleborni | reverse complement strand
ACGGGTGTCAGCTTGGATTCTGACTCTGGCAGTGTTTGGGGATTGTTCTTTGTAATACTGCATTTCTATTTTAATTTCCCTAGTCAAGAACTGTTATTCCTAATTCCCATATCTTTGCCAGTGACCCCTTTAATTTCAAAATGATAATAATTTGGAGGGAGGGGGTTTGCATTCTCCATTTCAAGAGAGGCTCCTGCCTTTATTGGCAGACACCTGTCCTTCAAACCAGGACACCATCCCAGTCACAGAATCCCAGGATCACTGAGGTTGGAGAACTCCAGGATCACCGAGGCCAAGCTGTGCCTGATCCCAGCTTGTCCCCAGCCCAGAGCCCCAGGTGCCACCTCCAGCCCTGCCCTGGACACCTCCAGGGATGGGGACTCCACCCCCTCCTCCCTTTCCAATACCTGAGCACTCTTTAATGAAGAAATTCTCCCTGAGATGTCCCAGACATGGAGATTGAGCCTCTCCTTGCCCCAGGTGGGAGTTGAGTCCCTGGTGAGGTGTCCACCAACCAAACCATGCTGGTCTCAACCTCTGTGCTGGATTCTGGAGCTCATCCCTGGGTTTGGGACCCAGGGAGATGCTCCTGTCCCCATGATAACCCCAGGCTGGATCAGAAAAATCCTCTTATTCTTTTATCTGCATGCAACCCTCCCCTGGGCAAGGATTCGCATTTCCTTGGCTCCTCCTGAGGGCTCAGCAGCATCTCCACCCCACACACTGCAGAGAGCTTGGAAAAGCAGCCATTTCTTTCCAGGGAATCCAAGCCCTCCTTGGCACAGCCATTCTGTTGATGAATCATTTTGCAGGAGCGTGGTGGCAGCAAATGGCATCTCACACCAGAGAGGTTAAAATAACGGGATGGGTTTATTCCCAGCACTTCATTTTTGGTGGAATTTGCAAAGGTGCCACCCTGTGCTCACCCCAGCCCTGCACTTCACCACGGAGCTCTCCAGTTGGGAATTAATTAACCCTGAGTGCCCAGCCATGGGAAACAATGGATAGCAGCAGCTCCAAACTCAGTTTTATGCCTTTGTGAGTATTTGTGAACCAAAGTGCAGAAAAGTCCCTCATACCAATTTTCTGGCAGCTTTTAGAGCTTAGAATTATCTCATTAAGCACTGAAGGAGAGATGAACTCACAGTGAGAAACCTCAGCTCTAAACTTGCAAATAATTGCTGAGAGCAAGGTGAATATTCCTGATCTTTTCCAAGGGCTTAATGTGCCCCACTTGGTTCCAAAGGCATCTTCCCCCTGAGCTGTTTTTATTGTAGCTTGTCCTGGCTCAGGTTTTTGTTCTTTTTTTTTTTTCCCAGAATGTCAGTTTTTCTTTCAAGTCTTTACATTTTAATAATTGCTGTTGTGCCTTTGAATGTCTTTTGCTGCTGGCCAGTGCTGCCAGTGCTCCCCCAGCTGCCTGGCTCCGTGCTGGGGTGTACCCACACCCTGGCATTCCTGTGTCCCTGTGCTGATGGCAGGAGGAGCTGCAATCCTTCCCAATCCTACAGGAGTGGAGCTCATTGGGATGCCTTAAGTTTTAAGTTTTTTCTGTTCTGTTTGGGTGTGCAGCTTTTAGTTTTATATTAAGGGTTCCTAGGATCTTTTCACAGAGTGGTGAGGACAAAACAGTTCTATCACAGCTGGGTGCTCAAGGACAATCTCTTCAAACTTCAGGCCCTAAGCATGAGCAATGTGAAGAGAGAAGGGAGGGCAGGCAAGGAGGATGAAACTTCATGATTTGAGGCTGTTAATGGGACAGTTGATTTCTGTATTCAAATGAAAAAAAAAAATGTGAGATCTCCTGACCAAACTCTCTTCTGATTCCATCCTGGAGCCATCAGGGCAGGGCCACGACTGTGGCACTGGGACTGCCAGGAGGTGCCCTTTGAGGGCCCCTCAATAAATCCCATTTTATTCCTCTGAACTCTGTTCCAGCTCCTCTGGGCATCAGCTCTGCCCCCGCCGCTGCCCCCGCTCCACCACCCCTCATTAAATCCGGGAACACTCGACATGGTTGGATCCCAGTCCAGAGCTGGAGCTTGGAGGGCCACAGCAGCACAAATAAACATCTTCACCACAGCTGTGGGGATGAGAACGTGCTCAGCTCCTGAGAAAAACGCCAAGTCCCGGGATCATCAGTTTGGAAAAGCCCTGGAAGGCCATCCAGCCATTCCCACAGCACTGCCAGCTCCTCCAGGTCCCATCAGGGCTTGGAGTGGCTGCTGTTGAGGGTCTTTTCCAACCCAGATGATTCCATGGCTCTGTGGAAGTAAAGCATCCACAGAGGGGAAGAAAGCTGGGGTGTGTCAATGAGCTCTGGAAGGCTCAGGTTTGGAAATGCTGCTCCTGACATCAATCCTGACACAGCTGCCTGAAGGTTATCAGGAACAGGGCATCTCTGATTTTCCTGAAACCAGGTTTTGTGCTTCATGGCTCCTTCAGAGTGTATCAGTGCAATTACCATTTGCCTAATCAACTCTTCCAATTTAATTAGCACAAGTGGGGCCAATTTTGTGCCGTAGCCTCCATCCTGCTGCAAGGAATGTTCCTGTGGAATTCACCCATCCCTGCAGAGGCCTGGGCTGGCAAATCCTGCTGGGAATGCTGCCCAGAGCCAAGGGATGCTCCTGCATTGGCTTTTCCCTTCCCATCTCCAGTGGTTTGCTGGGACAGCAATCCAGGACTGGAGTCCAGCCCAGCTAAGTCCAGGCCTAAGCATTGTTGGTGTGGTCAGTGGCACTGCAAATATGGGTGAGAAGAGGTTGGGAACAGAAATATCCGCGTGGAGAGAGGCCTGGATGAGCCAAGAGCTCACATCCACCCCTGTCTGACAGATGGGCAAGGGGTGGGAGCTGATCCTGCTCAGAGTCAGCCTGGAATGCAGAAAACTCTTCCTTCCATCCCTGTCCTGCCCACAGGGTTCATCCTCCATTCAGCCATGGGGAGAATTTACAGCAATTTAGGATTAAAACCTTCCCAAAAGCAGTGGAATGGCACAGAATTGTAAAGGTTGGAAAATTTCTCCAAGATAAATCAAACCAACCCCCCCATACCCACTAAACCATATCCCAGAGTGTCACACCCAGCTGGGGTTTGGGCATTTCCAGGGATGGTGACTCCAGCACCTGCCTGAGCAGCCCTTCCAAGGCTGAACCACTCAGGGAAGAAATTTATCCCAATACCTCACCAATATCTGCTCATAAAAACCTGGAGGTTCTGGCCAACATCCAGAGGGAGAAATTTGCTGAGTGACAAACATCCTTCAGATCTGGCTCAGGAGAGCAGGCAAGGATTTCCAGCTGGATTGGACAGAAAAGATGGAGCAGCTGAGGGGTGAGGGGCTGCCCAGCAGCAGCAGGGGCAGCAGCAATGTTGGGTTTTGGAGAATGCCAGAATCCCTGGGAAGGACCTTAAAGCCCATCTAGTTCCATGAGCAGGGGTATTTTCCATAGACCAGACCTTTTCCAGCAGGAGCTTGGGATGCAAAGCTGCCTCCTTGGAGTCCTCCCAGCCACCTAAATGGATTTATCCATGTTTCCTCCCCCCAGGTATTTTTCCCAGCAGTCCCCAGAGCTGGGGCAGTTTTGCTGGAGCAGATCCCATTTTGATGGGAAAAACTGTTCCACAGCCCAATCCTCAGGACAAGGTGCCAGTATTCCTGATTATTGCTCCTAAATGAACCTGACTCTGTTAATTCCCAGGCACAAGAAATGCAGAGGAACATGTGTTCTGCCAAACAAGCTCCATCCCTGGGGGCTCCACGTTCCACCAGGGCACAGGAGCCCTTCTCCTCCAGTAAATCCTGACTGGAATTTGCTCCAGCAGTCACAAAGGAGGAGAAATCCTTGGTTCCATGGGGGTGGGGAGGGCCTGGCTGTGGAATCTGGGGGAGATGTGGGAGAGTCAGGCCATGATTTATTCCATGTGGGAATAGCAAGGATCCATTGGGCTGGGTCTGTCCACTCCCTTCCCAGCTAAAGTGGTGGCTGGAGCCTGGTTTAAAAGTGGAATTGAATTTAAAATTGGGATTTATTGGCTGCAGCTCCACATCTTCTGTCATTGCAGCCCTCCTGAGCTGCTTGGCCTCCCCTCACAAGGAGTTTGATTAATGTGAAGCAAAGCAGGAAAATGGGAGATTCCAGACTGGTCCCAGTCCTGTTCATCCACCCTCACACTGTCCCAGGAACAGCTGGGAATCCATCAGCCTCTTCCCTTGGGATCCAGCACTTCAGAAGTGCCTTTCCCAGATGGGAGGATGCCCAAGGGCTCACCCTGCAATGGTTTCACCCCCCTGCAGTGCCACCCCTGCCTCATTCCCAGCAGGGCCAGGCTCCTGTGGCATCCCCCCCCTCTCCCTGCTGCCTCAGCATCCTGCTTTTCCAGGGAAAAGAGCTCCTTCCTGCTGATCCAGGTGCATTCCCCAAATCCTCCTGCTGCCTCGAGGGGAGGGTGGCAGGAGGGAAAGCAGCTGGGAATCTCCTTGGAGCTGCAGAGCTTGGTCTGCCCAACCCAGGAGCTGCTGCTGCTCAACTTCCTGGGACTGGGATGTGTGGGAATAATCCTGGAAGCCAGGAGAGCTGGAGTGTTGAACAGGCAGGGAGCCCACAGCCCAGAGCTGCAACCCTGAGCTCAACCACACAGCAAGAACATTCCAGAGTGGGGAAGGTTGAATTCCGCCCTCTCCACCGCCCTGGTGGGGCTGATGAGGTTTTATTCGTGTTTATGGATACCAGGGGTGAGGGGAGGCTGCTCTGAGGTCGTGCCTGTGCTGGGAGAATCCCACCCCCAGTGCCTCCAGTTTCTGTGGAGACAGCACGTCTCCACAGCTCCCACTGCCACATGCTCCAGCAGTTATTAATAACCCTGGAGAGGCTTCCCTGGCAGCTCTCCCTCCAGGGAGGGCAGGCTGGAGCCCCTGCCCAGGGGTGGGGGCTGCCCTGGATCCCACCTGGAGCTGGGCTGGGATGGGAGCACACGGGACCCTCCCCTGCTCTGATTCCCAGAGCTGGAATTGCAGCCATGGATGGAGCAGTGTCTCACCTGCCCAGGGGGGTTTCATGGGAATATTGGTGAGTCTGGGGGCCCTGCTGGATTTCTGTCTCTGCCTGCAGAGCTGGGGCTCTCTGTGCCAGCCTCAGATCCCCCTCTCCCCCATCCCAAGCTGGAAAAAAACAATCAAATTATTCATCCCTCCCAATATCCTTAATTGTGTGGCCCGGATACAGCCAGAAAAGTGGAGTTGTCCTCCTGTGATTGGATTTTTCCATGATTCATTTTATTTCTGCTGGTTGGAATTGGCTAATGAGCAGATTTGCTTTGCCCAGCACGTGTGGGTGGAGAGTTTTGGGGGGCATTTGATGCTCCACTTGCTCCACTTGTCCCAAGTTAAAAAGAAAATCCATCCCCAGGGAGGAATTCCCGTGGGCAGAGCCAGCTGGGAAAGGGGGAAAGGGAACAGAATTTTCCCCTTGGAGCAATAATTCCTTTAAGAGTCCTTTATATTTCTCAGGGTGCCTGTGAGAGCTGGCTCACATTCCTGTTTTTTTGTGGATTTGCTCCTTTGCTCCTGATCTCAGGGATCCAACACCCTGAGCTCACCCTGAACATTCCCTGTCCATCACTGGCTCCAGGCTGCACCTGGATCCAGGTCGCCTTGTCCATGGCATGCTCAGCTCCCAACAGGAATTTCAGATTTTTTGGGATTCTGCTGGTTTTTCCCATGGGAGAGCAGAGGGCAGCAGGATGAGGTGCTCAGTTTAGGCCATCCCTATATCTGGAGAGATCCCAATACCATTTTCAGGAATACAATCCTTTTAGGATGGATCCACAAAGGTTTTTGCAGCAGCCTCGTCTGTTCCCATTGATTTCCAGTGAAACTCACATAATTTGGTTTCTGCTTAACGAAGTTACGAAGTCTTATTGCAAATTAGTTCAAAAACACATTTATTCTGCTTTGGAGTCTGCCAGGAAAAAGCAGCTGCAGTGGAAGGGGCAGCAGGACTGAGGGACCAAGCAGAATTTCCAGGGCATCCCAGGGAGAGCAGAAGAATTCTTTAAAAAGTGAAAATAACTCAGAATTTCCATTGTCACGGCCTTGGAGCTTGGAAGATCTCCTTTAAAATGCAAGAGTTTTAGGGAATAATATTCCCTTCTTCTTCTTTTTATTTTTTTTTTTCTTTTTAAGGAAAACACTGTTAGCTCAAAGTTTGTGTTTTCTGCCGTTCAAAAATGTGTTAAAAATAAGGAGTAAACCTGCCAGTGGCCTTTAGAAGGTGCTAAATTTGCTGAGGAGAGAGAGCCAGGAGTGTTTCCCACCTCCAGAGGCTTTTTGGGATCCTTCCATATCCCGATGAAGGGAGAGAGGCCAAAGTCTGTCTCTATAAATGTCATCCAAGGGCTGCCTAATGGAATTAGCAGCAATGAGGCAGTGCAACTCCACTGGAGTCAATTGAGTTGCTCCCACTTAATTGGTGAATTTGTCATCAAATTCTTCATTTGCTCTGGGAGGGATGGAAAGATGCCATAAATTCTGGATGCTAGAACAGTCCCCACGCCGGGCTTGGTGAATAAAACCCAAACAAGGAATTGTGTGTGGCAGGAAAGAGCCAGGAGAGTTAATGAGCGTTAATTGGTGACGAAGTTTGGCCATGAGGGAGGCTGGGGACCTGCAGGTGGCTCAGGGGAAACCAGGTGTCCCCCACTCCCTCTGCCTGCAGAGTTTCTTCCTTTATTTGTTTGGATTTTTACTCTTGGAGACACCAGATGGGAACAAACTGGGACTGATTTGATGCTGAGGTTGGTTTTTGGTTTGTGTTTTTTTGGGTTTTTTTGTTTTTGTTTTTGTTTTTTTTTTTTTTTTTTTTTCAGATTCCAAAGACTGGAGGGATCAGGAGTGTTGAGGACATGGAGCTGAGGGGGTGGAGGTGGTGGGGACAGCAGGTGTCAGAGCTGTGTGGCTGTGGCACCTGGGTGGTTGGACCTGGTCTTGGAGCAGTCTCCCTCAGCCCCAGCTGGTTTCTGCCAGCAGGGCTGGTGCCAGAGCTGCTAAAGGGCACTGACAATTTGGGTTTGCAGCATCTGCTGGTTCTCACTTGCTCCAACCTCTGCTTTCCCCAAATTGGCTGCAGAGATTTCCTGACACGTTTTTCAGCCCCTGTGAATTGCTGCAGCTCCCCTGAAGCCTGGTGAGGTTTCTGACCCTGTGGCAGCCAGTAATTCAGCCCCTGCTTTTCAAAAAATACCCAAGCCTCATGTCCGTGACAGGGAGAAGTTATTAGGAGGTGAAAATTGCTTCCCTGACTTTTCCCCCTTCTCACAGTGACAGTAAATAGCACAAGAGCCCTGTTAAAAGCACAGAAAATCTCTGATAAAAGCACAGAAAGAAACAGCCAAAAATCCAACTGCAAGAGGAGGCCCCAGGGTGGGTCAGGATTTCACCTCCCTCTGCCAGGCCCTGGGTGCTGGGGGGGCTGCAGGGGTGGGACCCAGCAGGAGGAAAGGAAAAAATGGAATTCCAGCTGCTCAGACCCTGCCCACAGAGCTCCCAGGGGCAGTTTCCTTCTGGCAGGTTGGCTCTCAGGATCTGCCCTGCCTGGGGCTGTCCTGGGGCACTGAGAGGAGCCAGGAATGTGCTGGCACACGGGGGTTCCCCTCTGCTGAACCTCTGCTTTGCTTCCAGCCAAGCCATGCATCAGTCCCTGTGGCTGGAGGGGGAAAAGCTGTGATGGGAACCCCAGGGGGATCCTCTGAGGCAGTGACTGCTGAGAGCCCCAGCACCCCAGACTGAGCCCTGGGCTCCCAAAGCTGCTCAGAAACTCTGGGGGATGCTGTGGTGTTGGGGTCAGTGAGTCAGGGGTCTCTGAATTCTCCAGAGAGAAATCAGAGTGCAGGGGTTGAATTAAAGCCTGTGGATGGGTTGAAGGACATTCAGCCACTCACACATAAGGCAGAGGTGCAAGTTTAATTTTTAGGATAAGTAAGTGAGTCAGTTTTAGTATGAGCTCTGGTGCTTTTAGTGACTGAAAGGTTTAGATGCCAAAGTTGCAGTGCAAGTTCTAGTGAAGGTTGAAAAACACATTAATGTTTTCAGTGGAGGCTCCAGGACCGTGGCTGTGGACAGTGCTCAGACATAACAGAGCTCCAGTCAGAGTATTGCTGACATTCTTCAGATAGAACAAGACAGGTTGTGTGTGTAGTTTATACATAACCTGGCGTGTTAGGAACTGGAATGCTAACAGGTTAAGGATGGTGGTGTGAGTTTGTGTCTGGGCTTGTTGGGAACATCCTGTATAAGAGTTTGTGTTGGGGAGAGTTGGTGCTTTTAGCCAATTGCTTTTATCCATTTACTCTTTCCATTTGCTTTTTGCCAATTGCTTCTGCCACTGCTTTTCTGTGTTGCTTTTGGGACTGATGTGCTTTGTAATAAATAACCTTTTAGCAACTATCAGCTGCTTTGCTCATTTCAGATAACCCAACAAAGCTGGTGCCCAGAGCACCAGAGGTTGTGACCTCACATGTGGGACTGTGGAGGGCTGGAGCTGGCACTGCTGGCTGCTTCCATCTCTGGGAATTGCAGAGATGGGCTCAGCTTTGAAGGAAGCTGTGGCTGCCCCTGGATCCCTGGAATTGTCCAAGGATGGGGCTTGGGATAGGGGAAGGTGTCCCTCCCCACCCAAACCATTCCAGACCCTCCCCCTAAGCCCTGTGACTCTGCTGGAAGCCAGGGGACCCCTCTGCAGGGGGGGCTGCTGCAGCCCAAAATCCAAAATCCAAACTGGATTTCACTTCCAGGAATCCTTGGGACCAGCAGAGGTTTGTGGGGTGCCCTGGCCCCATCCCACTGCCCCTGCAGGCTCTGGATCCACGTCCAGGGATGGAAAGGAGATTTCTGCTGCCCCTCCAGGCTCTGGATCCATGTCCAAGGATGGAAAGGAGATTTCTGCTGCCCCTGCAGGCTCTGGATGGGTGTCCAAGGATGGAAAGGAGATTTCTGCTGCCCTTCCCAGCCCCTCCAGGCTCTGGATCCATGTCCAGGGATGGAAAGGAGATTTCTGCTGCCCTTCCCAGCCCCTCCAGCTGAGGGGAGCCAGGGCAGCTCCCACCCAAGGACAGCAAAGGCTCCATCTGACCTCAACACCAATAAAATCGAATTCCTGGAAAGGAGCCAGGAGGAAAGGCAGGGAATATTTCCCAACCAGTAATTTATGCAGGAAATGGGGCTTCTCTCCCTACTCCAGGCTCCCCTGTAAAATGGAAAAGATGACTCGAGTTGGGCTCTTGTTTGGATGGGCTCCATTAAGCTGAGTGAGGCTTTGAAGCTCAGGTTTATTTGATGGAATTATTGTATGGAATTTATAAATCTGACACTTTAACCCCCAGAGAGCCTCTCCTGCTCGGGTGAGGGCTGAAGAAGCTGAGCTGTGCCCTGTTCCCTGGGCTCTGATGGAATGAGTGTAATTCCTGCAGGCCTTGACCCAAATCTCTTTTTCATCTCTTGCTCCTGGATTAAGCCCCTGATCGAGGGGAGGCTTCAAGAAATTCTTGTCAGAGATGCTTAAGTCGCTCAAGAAAAGGATGAGACAAAAAGAACTGGGAGATTTTAGTAAACACTGAATGGTTTTTGCATCATTTCAGAGGCATTTGGAGCATCTGGGGTTTCTTGAGAACCCCCCAGGTGAAATAGAAATGGGGTCTGGGGGGAGAGGATCTTCAGCCCCTCCTGGGCTCCAGCATCCTTTAATTAAAGAAAGAAAAACCAACGAGAACCTCCACAATCTGAAGGCAGCCTTGCACCTGCAGTAAAGTCTTACTAATTCTGGGTAGAAAATAAATAAAGGGTCAGGGTCTGCTGGGACAGCTGAGCATCCTCAAAGCAGAGCACAGGACACCCTGAGGAGCAGGGAGTTAGTTAAAGCAGGCCAGGAGTAATTAGAGATGGGAGGCCGGAGTAATTAGAGATGGGAGGCTTGAAACCACTCTGAAGAAATGATAACTATTCTTGATACATTTTAATAAATGTCTGATTAAAAAAAAAAAAAAGAGAAAAAGAGAAAAAAAACTTGCTCGGAGTAAGAAAAGATTGTTTATTTAGGGAGGGGAGGGAAGGAGCTGGGGCTGGTGGTGACAGGCAGGGGACAATTATTGACAATTATTGACAATTATTGCTCCAACCAGAGGGGAAACAGCAGCTGGGAAGTGTCTGGAGCATCAGGATCCTCCATGGCATCCTCTTAACTCCAGGGAATTTCTCCCTTTGGTGTTTCAGGCACGTGGCAGATCCACAAACTCTGGCAGCAGCCTGAGAAGGGATCCATGGAGAAGGGAGGATTTCTTTGGGACAGCCCCATTTTTATGCCGAGTTTTGGCCCATCCAGGAAGGAACAGGGAGCTGATGTTTGGGGCAGCACTGGTGATGATCCACTCCAAATGCCTCCCAAATTCGGGAGTGCCACATTCCAGTTGGGAATGAGGCTCTGGAACCCCGGGACTGGCACAGGAATAACTCAAAAAGGCTCCCCGTTGTTATTTTTCCAATCCGTGTTTTTGTCTGTAAATTAAAAAATAAATAAATAAATAAATAAAAATATTTAAAAAAAAATAAAAAAAAATTAAAATGAAAGATTTCTATCAAGGAGTTGCTCCCTGGTAGTTTTTTGTTGGTTTTTTTTTTTTTTTTTTTAATGGAAATGTTTGCAGAAGGTTCAACATTTCAGAGAAATCAAAGAAAATCCATCTTGTTCCCGGAATGTTTTGTAGCATCCTAAGGAGGGGACAAATACTGCCTGGGAAGTGCTCGTATCTCAAGGTTTCTGTGCTCATTGTCAGCACAAGAGGCTCACATCCACGGAATGCAGGTCAGAGCCTCGCGTTTAACGCGGATCCATCCCTGGCGGGTTCCGCTCCTGCTCCCAGCGCGGCTCCGTAAGGACCGCCGGGGGCAGAAAACCCTCCTCACCTCGCAGATCAGCAAACCCGCTGCCCCAGGGCTGGTTTTACAGCTCTCCCGGCTGCGGGTGGGGACAGAATGTCCCGCGGGGAGGTTCGGGATCCCCCGCGCATCCCATCGCCGAGGGTGTGAGCTCCGTCCTCGCCAGGCGGCAGATTCTGGGACCTCGGTGCTCGGTGGCACCAGCCCCGGGGCTCCCGGCTCCTACTTTGTCGGGTTATCTTCTAAACAAGCAGAGCAGCTAATGGTTAAAACGGTTATTTATTACCAAGCACACCAGTCTCGCAAGGCAATAGCAGAAGCAATGGCAAATGCAGTGGCAGTAAGTGAATGGCAGGAGCCACAATGGCTGAAAGCACCAATGGCTGAAAGCACCAATGGCTAAAAACACCACTGGCTAAAAACACCAATGGCTAAAAACACCACTGGCTAAAAACACCACTGGCTAAAAACACCAATGGCTAAAAGCACCACTGGCTAAAAACACCAATGGCTAAAAACACCACTGGCTAAAAACACCAATGGCTAAAAGCACCAATGGCTAAAAACACCAATGGCTAAAAGCACCAATGGCTAAAAACACCAATGGCTGAAAGCACCAATGGCTGAAAGCACCAATGGCTAAAAACACCAATGGCTAAAAACACCACTGGCTAAAAGCACCACTGGCTAAAAACACCAATGGCTGAAAACACCAATGGCTAAAAACACCAATGGCTAAAAGCACCAATGACTAAAAACACCAATGGCTAAAAGCACCAATGGCTAAAAACACCAATGGCTAAAAACACCAATGGCTAAAAACACCAATGGCTAAAAACACCACTGGCTGAAAACACCAATGGCTGAAAGCACCAATGGCTGAAAGCACCAATGGCTAAAAACACCACTGGCTGAAAACACCAATGGCTAAAAGCACCAATGGCTAAAAGCACCAATGGCTAAAAACACCAATGGCTGAAAGCACCAATGGCTAAAAACACCAATGGCTAAAAGCACCACTGGCTAAAAACACCAATGGCTAAAAGCACCAATGGCTAAAAACACCAATGGCTGAAAACACCAATGGCTGAAAGCACCAATGGCTAAAAACACCAATGGCTAAAAACACCACTGGCTAAAAACACCAATGGCTAAAAGCACCACTGGCTAAAAACACCAATGGCTAAAAGCACCAGCTCTCCCCAGCACAAACTCTTATATTGGGTTTTTTAACAAGCTAAGATGCAAGCTCAGACCACCACTCCTCAACCTATTAGAATTGCAGTTTCTTAGCACACCAGGTTAGGTATAAACTACACACACACCTTATTTTGTTCTATCTGAAAAATGTCAGCAATATTCTTACTACAGCTCTATGATGTCTCAGTCCTGTCTACCACTGTGGGCCTGGGGCCTCTATTGGAGATGTCAGTGTGTTTCAACCTTCACTAGAACTTGTGCTACTACTGTGCATTTGAAACCTTTCACTTACTAAAAGCATTAGAGCTTACTTTAAAACTTACTAACTTGATTTTATTTAAATGTTTACTTTATGTGTGAGTGGCTTAATATACATTAATTTATCTAAAGGCTTTAATTCAGTCCCTGCACTCTGGTTTCCCTCTGAAGGATTCAGAGAGACCCCTGACTCACTGACCCCAACACAGGGGCATTGGGGCAGGAGGGTGGCTCAGTCCTGGGAGCAGGGAAAGAAGCCCAGAGGGTCCTCCCAGGGCAGGAATTTGGGATGGAGCAGCCTGGGAGTCACCCTGGAATCCCTGGAGATGGGGGGGACCTGAGGAATGACCCAGAGCCACCCCTGCCATGCAGGGACACCTCCTGCTGTCCTGGGGTGTCCCAGCCTGGCCTTGGGCACTGCCAGGGGTGTGACAGCCACAGCTGCCCTGGGAATTCCATCCCAGCCCCTTCCAGCCTCCCAGGGAACAATTCCTTCCCAAATCCCCCCCATGCCAGCCCTCTGGGAATCCATTCCCTGTGTCCTGTCCCTCCCTGCCTTGTCCCCAGCCCCTCTCCAGCTCTCCTGCAGCCC
>JAOTBB010000414.1:29910012-29924155 GCA_025629985.1 Chamaetylas fuelleborni | reverse complement strand
CATCTTTTACATAAAAGCACTATAATTGATGGCAATATATATTAAAAAAAGTATAGCAATGTATTATAAGCAATATAAAATAAGCATAAGTTTATAATTAAAGACTGGTTTAATTAAATTTAAAAATAAACTTGACACTAGTGCTTGTATACTAATCCCAAATATGATCCACAGGTACAGAAAAACACTTCCATTCTGCTGAACGAAATTCAGCCACATGCTCTTCATTGAAAATATTTTGCCCAGTAGTAAAACATGTTTCTTTCAGGTACTTCTGACTGACTAACCTTTGGTATTTAGCTTGAAATGCAGCTGGCAAACAGCCCAAATAATTCTGCTCTCAGTAATGCTACTGTAAGCCTGTTGAATTACTTTATGTTATTGAAAGGGGAGTAGAATGCAATGGAAGATTATGGCCTATTTCTGCTGGCTTTGTTGCTTTCATCTACAAAAGCAGTCACAGGAATCAGTGAAAGTATGTGTGCAGAATTACTCCAAATGTGTAAACACAGCAGAATGTGACTCTTCAGGGCTTGAAAATACTCTATATTTCCTCACCTCCCCACCCAATTTGAATTTGTTTTCAAGTAACAGAGCTAAGAAAGTAAATTTTTCCCTAGAGCTGGCTGTAAAATGCCAGTATTAATACTACAATTATTAAATGTGTGTCACTATCAGCTGAAGGAATTAAGTATGAATCATTTGAAAAGGAGCTGGCTAGCATTCCAAATCCTTTAATAAGTGTCTTTTTTTCTAGTTGTACAATACCTTCTTGGCCTTGCCATCCAATGTATTTTCCCAACACCTGAAAAATTGGTGCTGTAACAATAATCACTGAATATTTTTTGTCTTTATGATCATATGTCAGTTTTGAGTTAAACCACAGAGTCAGAGTAGTTCAGATGAAAGAATTCAAGTACTAAGGTGCTCAGCCTATAACCTGTGCTTTAAACACTGGGGCTAGGTTAGGTCTAGGGCTAAGGGTTAAGCATAAGGTTAGGATTAGGGTTAGCCTTACATTTAGGGGTTAGGACTAAGATTAGGAGTCATGGTTAGGCTTAGGGCTCATGGTTTGTGTTGGGAGTTGGGTTTAGGTTCAGCGTTGTAATTGAGATTAGAAGAAGAATAATCCTTCAGGTACTTGTTCTCAGAGTGTTCTCACCCTCATAACAGTTAAAGCAACCATTAAAGTATTCAGATCTAGGACAGACTTTTTTTCAAGTAGGGAAACCTGAGGGGGTGTTATTATTTCAGCATTTCTACTTTCATCTTAGCATGGTTTCTGTGTGAATTTTTGCCAAAAAATCTTCCTTAATATTAAAGCCTCTGCAAAATAAACCCTATTTTTTTTTTCAATCTCTTTCTAGGTTATATTGCCATTTGTAAAGTTTGGGTTCTTTTGGATGCATATTCCGTTTTATAGGGGTTATTGAGAGCATTTTAAGGGATTTAAAATGAAGTATGTAATTCTAATTTTTTCTGTTGCCTGTAGCTGGTTTTATTATGTTGAGTTTTATTACAGTTCTGTAAATGTAAAAGATTGAGGGTTCAGTCCACAGGTGTAACTGGCAAATATGACAACTTTGAGCAAGCATTTTTTTCTGTTTTTATGGCAAGTTATCATTCTGTGAGTCATTTGAAGTATAGCTCTCATAAAAGGCGAAGGTGTAATTTTGATACCTTTTATTTTACCAAACCTACTTGATATGCTTTGCTATAAAGAAAAAAACTAGAACTTTTGACAAAACCTATTGAGATCCTTTCTTCTTTATTGCACTGACCTAAATTTGAGCTCATTCTTCACCATATTTCAAAAATCTGGTGAAAGGGATATAAAGTTGATGCAAAACAGGTCTGTGAATTTTAATGCCTTTTTGTGATGTAATGTAAATTAGTAATTTAAATGCATAGCTGTATTAAAACAACAATAAATCACTCATACTTCTAGGCAGACTTTGTGCAGGTCCAGCTGCTGAGTGCTTGGTTTTAACTGCAATGAACAATTCAGAGATGCTAGTGTTCCAGGTTACTGCCAGCTTTTCAGTTTATTAAGGTGCTGTTTCTTTGTGAAAACTGACTAATTCTGTGTGTCCTGTGTGAGTATAATATTTGCACCCTAGGTTAGGAAGTCTAGCTGAATGAACAGCAAATCCAGTAGACAGTGTGGCTGTTTTCTAATTCACAGGGACAAGTGCTGCATTTTTGTAGACTAGTAGGTAAAAAAGTGGCAGGCCATTTTTATTTTTAGTTACAGAGCAGACCCCTTGCTGAATGTCTTTCTTTTTCTTGCAGAAAAATTAGCATCTGATTTGACTTGCCTGATACTGTTTCTTCTGACAGGTAATTGGAACTTTCTGGGTGAGAACTGGGTTTTATTGTCATTTACATTCTGCTCAGGAGCTGCATTTGTGAAAACAGCAGTCTTTAGTTTTCATATTTGCATTGAACAAAATTAACAAAAATCAGGATTTCACAGGATTATGCTTTCAAGCACATGCCCTGAATAAATTTTCATTTTGATTTTACTTTTCTTGTACCTTTGGGATGTCTAATTCACAAAGTTCTCTTCCACTTTAGGATATTATAATACCTTTATTGCTTTCTACCTGCTGTTAGGAGCAGGGTAAAATGATAAAGGCACATGGGTCTTCAAATAGCTTTGATGAGTTTTATAATATTCCAATTGTTCTGCTGAGTGTCTGTCATTTTAGCAGGAAATATGCTTCATAAGCATGTTATTCAAATAGTAGCTCTCCAACCTCTAAGTTGTTATAACTATTTAAATGCCTGAATCATCAAATAATTTCATTATCACTGGTGCTGAAACATCATGAGAAGCATGGCATTGGGAAGGAGACTCGTTTCTTTTGGCAGGGATGTGAAGGTGCTTTTCTCTAAGCTGTAAAAAAACCACAGTAGAACCTGTGTAATGGTTCTAGCATGTCTGGTGCTACTACAGTTAATTTAAATTAAAAGTCAAAAGGCATTGGAGAACATAATATTTTGTGATGCTTTCCATGCTCTGTATGGAAAAGAAAATTTTAAGCATTTAAAAACTTTTAAATAAAGTTATAATTTAATTTAAAAGGATGCTAAAATTGTGCATACTCAATTTAAAGATTCTTGCATTTTCACATTTTCTGTCATTCCCTTCACCAGAAGTCTTAGTAAGAAAGGAATTTTATTAAAGTTGCAGAGGGTCTTTTGGCTGTAATAGAGATAAGAAAACCTAAAGCCAATATTCAGGGAAATAAACGACTCAAGTTCTTTTGCAGGGACTTGTTGAGGTGCACAGTTTGTGTTTCTCAGAGGTGCACTCCTTTGGAAGTCTGTGTGTAATGTTTGCACTGTACTGTACTCCACACTGCTTTTTAATCCTGTGTGGAAGGAATATAATCTAGCTTTTTATCTATGCTTTTTTCCTTTGTGTGCTTAGCCTACTATGCACTAATTCTAATTTGTGATTATAAGGACAATACCTGACATGGTTTGATTTTCCCCAGATTTTACAGATTTTGGGCCTTCCCTATCTATCTCATTAACCTTGCAGTTGCTATGAGGCATTGATAAGTTTTTTGTGACACATAGGGTGGGCTGTCTTGTTGAGTCAGTGTTGTGAATCTTTGTGAGTGGACTGATCCCTGTCCATGATGAACAAAAAAATGGATCAGTGATGTTGCTGCTCACTTTCAGTCCTCTTTCTAAACTACACCTCCACTAGTGCAAAAAAGAGCAAACTCCTCAAACATGGTCTCCACTCTTTGTACTGCTCTCTGTTAAGGATTTAGAGCAAGAAGATAATCTTTGCAGTTAGCACTAAATGTTCACCTCTAGCTTAATCAGTGTAGGGAATGAATTCTAGTGTCTTTGTAGAAAATGATTTAGCTCAGCCAATCAGACTAATTTAAAATATCTAGGTAAGCACGTAGGGAAAGGTGACTAAGATATACAAAGATAAATTATAAATTCCAGAAGGCAGAGGGAGATTAGGCAGTGTCTCCTGTGCAGGTGCAGTATACAGAGCATGTAGAAACACTGATAATGAAATCTTTGCTTTGGAGATGCAGGAAATACTGGTTGCATTTGCTTTGACAAAATGGAGAAAAGGGTGTTTTATCCTACTGATATATAGCAGTAAAAATGCAAAGTAGATGATTGACTGCCACTTATTTAATTTGATTTACCAGGGCTTATCAGCATCATTTCAGTGTTCCTGGCTTGTACAAGCTATTAGGAGTCCAGCTGTGGAAGGACACTTTAGTTTTAAAAGCTCATATACATTCCAAATAGGGAAAAAGAAGGAATAGAACTGGACTTATTATTCAATCAGGGTTATTGTAATTTTCTGGTTTGTTATACAATGTTTCATTTTGGGCTTTTAAAAGCAGATAGCAGTGATGATCTCATTTATATAAAGTTACTGTTGCATTTATTTCCTTCATTAATTAAACATAATTCATGGTGGATCTGAAAGGCTGTGACTGCCCTCCTAGTGAGGCCCAAAACTGGGGAAATATTAGCTGGCAATAAAAAAGGTAATTTAACGAAGTTGTAAAAATGAAAAAGAAATAGTAGAGGAACAAAAAATGTTTTTTCATGAAGCTTAATACAGTTACATAGTACAGAAACATCTATCAAGAAATTGCATCTTGCCCAAAAAAAGGGAAAAATTCCAGTGCTTTATTATGTGAAAATAAAATTGGCATTATTATTATTATTATTATTATTATTATTATTATTATTATTATTATTGTCATCATTATCATCTATCATTATTATTATATCTTTTCTAATATGCTGCTATGGATTTTTCTTCCATACCTAGACACTGAATTTCACAATCTTTCATTGTGTTATAGATTTTTATGTTAGGAGTAAAGATTAATGGATTATGACTTCTTAGTCCTTCACTTAGAGGAGAAATAGTGGAACATGATACTATTATGTTTAAGGTATTTTAGATGGTCGTTCAACATTCAGTTTTCTCTCCTATCATTTCTACCTCGACATTTGCATTGGATGAAATTGGATCTTGTTACTAAAAAAAACCTGTGAAACGTAGTTATTCTACTACCTTTACTGTGCTGACAGATTTCTTTGTCTCTGATCAGTTCTCTTGACCTCAATTCTCCCAGCTGGGAACAAGTTCTGGGTACTATTCAGTCAAACTAGTCAATTTTTCTCACCCTCATATTGTTTCTGTGACTATATATGAAATTGTAAGCAGCTGGTACAGAAAGTGTCTGGTATATTGCCTGTTAGATTGCCACATTTTTCTCACTATTTAGTCTTGCTGTTTTCATCTCACTGTCTCTATCTACTCTAGGATCAGCACCATTCCTACTTTTATACAGCACATGGTGCTGCAGGATTCTAATTTCTAAGTGATCTAAGTGATGCCTGAAGCGCTATTATAATATTAATTTAGCTTTATTTTGTTGGAATAAATATAAGTAAGAGGAAAGGCATATATTAATTGTTTTATTATAGAACATATACAATTAATTGGATTCAATAATTGGTAATTTAATTAAGAATAAATTCATCAAGAAGTATCTGTGTATTTCTAAGAATGCATTAATTGAAAATAGTAATGGAACAACAGTGAAATCCCTCCACTATCCGAACAACTGTGCACTGTGAGTTTTTTCCTTCAGTCAGGATGAATTAATGAATTCTCTACTGTTACAGGCTTAGCTCTGATTACACCAAATCTTTGAGTAATCTTGTCACTTAGCTTGAATCCAACCCTGATTGACCTAATGTTAAGTAGAAAAGTAATCTTACACTGAGCTAGAAGTACATGCACTAAGCTCTGGTGGTGGCTTGCCCTCCCCTGGTCCCTTCCCCCCTTTGCTCCTTGGCCACTCTAACATCCCAGGAATCCAGGGATCCTCGTTAGTCCTCGATTTCTGAGTCTGGCATTTCTCTTTCCCTGGACCTTTCCTGAAACGCCTGCATGGCTGAGTCTGGATCAGCACTGTCCATATCAGGATTTTCCACTCTAAGCCAGGAGCAGCACTAGAGGTGTTTGGTGGTCCCCTGTGCCCCTGGGATATTCCATTACTGCCTGAATAAACCTGGAGACTGACAGTTTGTCCCAGGTTACAATGTAAAGATGTACCTGAAAATATCCTATCACCATCTGTTAAACCAGATAGGGCAGTGATTCTTATCTCTGTGGGAGATATCCTCTGCTAATGGGTCAGCTGTTTAAAAACAGATGGGTTAATGTTCTTTGTCTTTCCCACAGCCCATCCTCCCTCCAGGAGATATCTCCTGTTAATGGCCATTGAGTCCCAGTGCATGACTGATAAAATTACATCATCCCACTGGGAGATGCTCCACCCAGGGGGAGGAGCCAATCCTTTCCTACCTGAATAAAATCTGATATTTGGAACACCAAAGCTGCCCTTACCCACTGGTTTCCAGGGGATAAGAGCTACCAGACCTTTCTACAGATCACAATTTCAACAAGAGCACTTCATCTGCACTGCTACCACCACCCTGACTAACACGGTATCAGGTTGTATTCAGTGTTTTTTTCTTCTGTACTATTGCATGCATTTTATTTTTCTCTTTTTTTCCTATTAAGTTATATTTCTGACTTGGAGTCTCTCACTGGTTTTGCTTTCAAAACCATTACAACCCAGCAGGGTGTTCCTGGGATATCTTGTCCCTAGCAGCCCCCTGGGGCTGTGCTTTGCTTGGGCTGTGCAATGAGGTCAGGGAAGTTTTGGAATGGGAATTGCAGGATTTGAGGGAGAGCCCTCAGGGTTACAGGAGCACGGGGCAGGAAACATTTGTCTGGCTCCTGAGGTTTTGAACATTTATCTTCTGGCACAACTGCAAACATTCCCATTGTTTTTTGTGGGATAAATTAAGGATTAAGGCCAAGTGGGTGAACAGAAAGATCTGGTTTGTAGAAAAAGACCAAAGATTTCAGAATATATGAATTAACATTCTTATACTTCCTCTTAATGCCAATGCCAGCTCTGAGGGGTTTCCTTGGGATCATTCCTGGGATGCACAGAACATTTAGGCCTGGATGGGGTCAGTAGAGCTGGGAGATGATCAAGGGGAAGGATTTGTGGAATTTTACTGTTCGTCTCTTCCTGGGTATGGGACTAATCCATGACTAAACCAGGAGAAATGTGCTGGAAATGACTTGGATCAAAAATAATTTAAGTGAAACATTCTGTCTTATTTTGAACTTTATTTGAATTCTACTGAATTAATTTTTTCTGACTGTGTGAGATCAGCATTCCACCAAACACATTCTCCCTTTTCAAAAGATTTCTCCAGTTTAAAAAGTTTTCAAGCAAAAGCACTTCCAGCCCGGTTTTGGCAGCTGTCAATAACCAACAGTTGGAATCCCAAAGTAGATCCTTAAAATAATTCACCTGCTGGCTGAGCAGGATGAAACCTGTGAGCCCCTGAATCACCAATTTCCTGACTAATGGGATTAAATTTCATAACAACAGCAATGCATTTCACAGCTAGGAAGGCAACAAATGTAAAATATGCACAGTGCTGTAATTTATTTTTTCCTTTCTTTGTTTCAAACTTGAATTTGGAGAGTGAGAACTCCAGAATGTGCTGTTAATAAATATGAAAAATGGAGTTTAAACCAAGCAAACACTCAAGGCTGGAACTTGTCAGGTTTCTGAGCAGGGAACAAGCTGGTTAAAATACAGTTTTATCTCTTTTTATAGATTCACTATTCTAAAAGACTCTGTAACTATGGTTGCTGCTGTCTTTCTGATCCATTTGTGCTGAGCAGAAGAATGGGGATATTTTTTGCACCTTTTGGGAGAAGGGGAATGTTTTTACTCCAGGGAAACTGGCTGTGATGAAAAGATGGAAAGGAGAGCTCTATGTGAACTCTGCCCTGCCTTAAATCTATTTCCAGTGGGCTGAACTTGGGGAAGGAGACCTGTGGCTAACCCAGATCCTGGGGAAGGTGGGGAGGAGCAAGGCTGTGCTCCTGCTCTGCTTTAAACCAGCCTTTGGTTCATCCTGCAGAGGGTCTCAGCTTCCACGGACTCGGCTATCAGCCGCTGAAAATGAGATTTTTTTCCCTGATGTTTAGTCAGAATTCCCAGTGCTGCTCCTTGTCCTATTCCCTTTTTCCTGTGCCCTGCTGGGGGAGTTGAGCTCTGACCCCTCTGTCACCCTCTCAAACAGGGTGACAACCCTTGGCTGACAGAGAAGCCCTTTCCTGTCTTACTCTATTGCTGTTTTCCCCTTTTCCTTAGTGTTAAACCCCCCAAATTATCATTGAAATAATGGGATTTTAGAACATTTGCTTTGCTCATACCTTACACTGTCCAAGAGGAAAGGTCCTGCAAGGTTGAGAAAAGATCCTACAAGGTTGAGGATAGATCCTACAAGGTCAAGAAAAGATCCTGCAAGGTTGAGGGAAGATCCTACAAGGTCAAGAAAAGATCTTGCAAGGTTGAGGACAGGTCCTGCAAGGTTAAGGGAAGATCCTACAGGGTTGAGGATAGATCCTACAAGGTTAAGGGAAGATCCTATAGGGTTGAGGATAGATCCTACAAGGTTAAGGGAAGATCCTACAGGGTTGAGGATAGATCCTACAGGGTTAAGGGAGGATCCTACAGGGTTAAGGGAGGATCCTACAGGGTTGAGGATAGATCCTGCAAGGTTCTGGTTTTGGTGACTTTGTGGCAGTTTTTAGTGCTCCCCCTGAACTCCCACATTTTGCTGGGCTTGTCTCCATCCCATGCAGTCCATCCCTATACACGAGCCCGCTGGCAGAGGAAGAGGAGGAACAAACAAACAAACAAATAAATAAATAAATAAATATCCTCTGCACGAATCCAGGCCAGTCACTAACAGCCTGGGGCTCCAAAGAGGTGGAGGGCTCCAAGAACATCCCAGGAGGAGCAGCCAGGAGCAGGAGCCCTGGGGCTGGGGCTGGTGGGAGGGTGGCAGTGGGGCCCCAGCAGTGCCAGCACAGCCCCTGCCTGCCCTGTCCCTGCTCCCTGGGTTCATCCCTCGGAGCAGCTCGCCGAGCCTTGGGATGTTGTTCATCTTCCTGACACCATCTGTTTTCCTGGGTGGGAGGGAGGAATGGGATCCACTCCAAGCTGCTCCAAATGTGTTTTTTTTCCCTGGTTGAGGCTGAGGTTCAGATGTTCGTGTGCAGCTCCTGGGCTGGGGGCAGTCCTGACCCAGATAGACCCCACGGAGCTGGGTGGGGATGGGAGGGTCTGGGGGTCTCTGCATCCATAGCAGTGACCCTAAATTCCCCAAATCAGCTGGCCCTGAATTCCTGTGCTGCATTCCCAGTGCCTTCTGTCTGTATGGACTGAATGCTCCCTCCTCAGCTTTTGTCCAGCTGTTTTTCCAGCCCTGTCCCACCCCTCTCTGTTCCCACATCTTCTCTGTGATCATCCTGACTACTGCTGATTTTTCATTCTTTTTTGGATTCTCTCATGTCCCACCCCAAATTCTCTTTATTTTCCCTCCTCTCAAACAGTGGCCAGAGCCCTGATCTTATTCTCCCTCTGTCTTTGATCCCTGTCCTCATTTTCTGATCCTTGCATTTTTTTTTCCCATAGGCAGATGACACTGAGCACAGTGAGATTCTTTTTTTGTTTTCCTTCCCAGTTTGCAGTTTTCTGCCTTTAAATCAGCGAATCTCACCACAAAGCTGAGCCTGGGAAACTGAGAGGAGCTTCTGGATACTTTTCCCTGGTTTTTGCTGCAGGAGAGTTAGGAATGACAACACTGGAAAACCGTGAAAGGCTGGGAGGTGGGAATTGTGGGGATTGAAATCCCTGCAGTGTTTACAGCTCAGTCCCAAAATCCTGGAATGCTTTGGGTTGGAGGGACCTTAAATCCCATCCCATTCCACTGTCCCAGGCTGCTCCAAGCCCTGTCCTGGCCTTGGACACTGCCAGGGATCCTGACTCCCCAGTCAAGGCATGGCTGTAAAATAATTCTGGTTTTAGGGTTCTCCTAAGTTAAGTGCTGATAGGGTGAGTTTGTCTTTTTAAGGCCGTGGAGGGATTGAATTTTTATTTTGCCACTGGAGAACTCAGAGAAGGGATGTGTTTATTAAATATTAACAGAATCATCTCTGAGTTGTAAGAGCTCACTACGTGTAGTAAATCAGTGCATTCAGGGTTGTCTTGGAGGCACCCAGCTCTGAGGACTTTAATGGACATAATTCAGTGTATTTTGGGTTGGTTTTATTCATTTTTGGAGGTGACATCCCCATCCCCACAGGAGCTCTTTCCACTGCCTCCTCCACAGCTCCCAAAGAGAATCCACGTGGACTGAAAAGTGACAAAGTGTCTCAAAACTGCTAAATTACCAATCTATTAGAAATATTTCAATAGAAATGAGCATAAAATAGAAAAAAAAATGCATTATACAATCTAAGAATACATAAAGTGTTTTGGCCATAGCCAGAGAAAATTGTCAAATGCCAAGGAGCACTGGAGGAGGAACTGGGGACCCTGTGCTGCTGTGGGGACATTGATGCACATTTTTATTTTTCATCATTATCAGTAGAAAGGTGGCTGGGCTAATTTAAATGGAAATAAACTGATGGAATCATCAGCTGTCCAATGAATTTAGAAAAGCTCCATGAAAAGCCTCAGTTCCTCTGCTTGCACTGTGGGAATGTCAAACAGGGATTGCTCAGTTTGGTTCTGGGAAAAGATCTGGGAAATATTCCATTGGTGCAGCTCAAAAAACCGAGTTAAACCTCTGTAAAATGCACCTGTTTGAGGGATTTGCTCTGGAACAGGTGAAATTATAATATTGGCAATTCCTGTCAGAATTAACTTGAGTTTTGTAAACTGGGATTTGGAGGATGTTGGAACATTCCAAGTGTTGCTGGGAATGTTGGGGCTGTAATTCCTGGCAGAACCCTCCAGATTTATTGGGATGATTGGTGGCTTTGCTTGGGTTTGTAGCTGTCCAAACACTTCAATATTTGATACCTGCTACAGAAAATGTCCATAAAATCCTCATTCAGTCCAAGATGGGAAATTCCCTATTTCCCTTCCCTCTGGATTACAGCTCCCTGCCTTTGGGCCAGGCTTGAACTCCTTTTCTGGAGTCACCAGAGCAGGTTGGAAATGGAAATTTGCTGCTTATTTATGAGCTGCTGCCAAAAAGCAAAAGCCCAGAGGCTCTCAGTGCCTGATGCAGCTAAGGCTGAACCCAGCAGGTGGGTGGATGGTAAATTTATCCAGGGGTTTTGTCCATGATTTTTTAATCTGGCTCCAGGCTGTGGCTCTGGACATCCAGCACTTGTTGGGGTTGCTCTGGGGAGGAGTCCCAGCCTGAACTAAACCAGCTGAGACAAGGAAAATCCCTCTGCTTTGTTGGAATGCTTAGGACAAACAAGGGAAATAGTGGGGAAAAAAAAAAAATAAATCCCAGAGCAAATCATTGTGGCTGAATGAAAAGGATGTGCCAAATTCTCCCAGAGCTGTTCTGTGCACACCTGCAATTCCCAAGGCTCTGCAGCTCCCTTCCCTTGGGAATTTTCCCTTTCATTCCCAGGGTGGAACAATTTGGTGCAGTTCTGGTGGCTGCTCCCAGTTTACAGCACGAGCGATGAAATTCTCTCGAGAAAGTCATTGCAGAGATTGCATAATTGGGCATTAAAGTTCTGATTATACTTTCCAAACTGCGGGACTTTGTTCAAAACCTGACATTCCAAAGCACTGAATTTCAGTGTTTGACAGCTCAGCTGTGAGAGGCTTTTTTTTTTTTTTTTTTTTTTTTTACAGAACATTTGTACCAGAAGAACAGCATGTTAATTGCCTAAAAAAAAAACTGGGACAGATTAATCATGGAGCAGGATAGTGGGGAGAATGTGGTTCTAGAGCCCTCTGCTGATGGATTTCCTCGTGGAAAGGGTTCCTGCCTTTTGGAGGGGCTGGAGTGGCCGTCCCTGGAGGTGGCACTTGGTGACAAGGTGGGGATGGGGCACAGCTTGGTGATCCTGCAGGGCTTTTCCAGCCTCGCTGGGATTCTCCTGGGATTCTCCAACCATCCAAGCAGACATCCTTCTTCTCCATGATGTCCTTGAACACTCTTGCCATTATTCCTTAAGCTCTGGAGGTGTTCCAGCTGAAATATTGGAGTGAGCTCCAATTGTAGCATTTGGAGAGCGACCAGCCCGAGCTGAAAACTGGATTTGGAGAAGGAATGGACAGTCACAAACTGCTCAATATTAATTCTTCGTTTTTACTTTGTTGTTAGAAGTGGGAGCTGGGTTTGTGCCACGCAATAAAATCATGGGATCAACCTCCTGGGTGGGAAGGGACCCACAAGGATTTTCCAAGGCCAACTCCTGGCCCTGCACAGGTCTCAGATTTTGTTCCTGGGGACATCTGAAGCAGAGACAGCTCTGTAGGACTTTGTTTTCTCAGATTTATAAAGCCAAGGCCTTCTGGCACAATCATTTCCTTGGAAAAGGGAGGAGCTGCCCTGGAATCTCCCATTTTCCTGTGCAAGGGCAGCTGCTCTGGGGGTGACTCTGACAGCACCAAGGGAAGGGTTGGGAGCCCCCCAATGCCAGGAGAGGATTTAATTTCAGCCAGAGAGGCTGTGCTGAATTCTGAATTATTCTGAAGTCTGTATTCTGAATTCACCTCTCTTTGATGGGGACCTGACCCTGGCAAAACTTGTTTAAACCACAGAAGTGCAGGAGGCACCAGAGTGTTAAAAACCAGGATATGGGAAGGAAGTGAGGACGTGCCACCCACAGATTTCCTTAAGGAAATGAAACCAAATTTCAAGGAACCACTTGTCAGTGCAGCATTTTGTGGGAAAACATTCTCTGGGCAAGCTGTGGCTGCCCCTGGGTCCCTGCAGGGTCCCAGGCCAGGCTGGACACTGGGGCTGGAGCAGCTGGGACAGTGGGAGGTGTCCCTGCCATGGCTGGGTGGCACTGGGTGGGATTTAGGGTCCCATTCCAGGATTCCATGCTACCCACTGAAAAACAGAGGAGACAGGCTCAGGAATTCCTGGACAATGAGGTGCTTTAGGAGATAAATGTCAGGTTTAATGCAAAATCATTTTCTCATATTTGAGCAACCAATTTTCATGGCTGCTTGTGGGAATTGTGCCTTTGAGATTTCCCTGGTGCTGACATTCCCTGCACAGCACAGGCTTTGGCATTCCCAAAATCCCATTTCTGAACAGCCATGGAAGCATCTCCCAGCCCTGCATCCACAGGCAGGAGAGGGATGGACAGAGGACAAAGAGGAAGTGTGGGCAGGAAAAGGTTTTGAGCTTTTTGTTAAAATATAAAGAGTGGAGTGAGCAGGGGGAATTTCAGTTGGGAATGAGAGAGGGGAAGAACTAAATCTGTGTTTGTGCAGGTCAGTGGAATGTTTCTGCAGGAATTCCTAGAAGAGAGGGAATTCCATAGTAAAGAAAGGATAATTCCATGGGACAGAAAGGCAGGGAATAATTGGGGAGGTGCAGAACTTTCAGCTGCAGAGAGTTTGGGGAGGTCAGGGAGGAGGGAGTGAGGCAGGGGAGGGAATGAGGAGCATTGGGATGGGGAAGGGAGGAGAGGATGGCCCAGGTGAGAAGTTATTGCTGGGGAATAACAGAGAGCAGAGAAGGTTAAAGAAGGGAAATGAAAGCTGGGAAATCGTGGGAATATCCATTAGAATGGGGACCTTGTGGGGTAGAAACTCTGAGGTGTAGTTGGAGTGGTGGGGGTTGGCAGAAAACTGGGCTTGGGATCAGAACTGGAATTCTGAATGGTTCAAAAATCCCAGTTTTGTTCAGGAAGGAAAAGGTTCTGTGGCTGGGTGGGAACATTTCCCACGCTGAGGGAGCCCCACGATTTCCAGGCAGGTTGCTGTGTGCATTCCAGAGGTTTGGGAAATACAGAAATGAACTTAAACTCCTGTTTGGAACTCCAGCAACACCTGCCCCAGTGGGAGTGTCCCATCCCATGGGAGAGAGACAGCAGGGACAGGGAGGAAGGGAAAGGTCCCTCATCCCACAGGGCAAGAGAATCCCTGAGGGGCTGAAGTGTGTCCAGGGCAGGGAAAAGGGCTGGGAAGGGGCTGGAGAATCCCTGAGGAGCTGGGAAGGGGCTGGAGAATCCCTGAGGGGCTGGGAAGGGGCTGGA
>JAOTBB010000414.1:29898674-29909146 GCA_025629985.1 Chamaetylas fuelleborni | reverse complement strand
GGGGAATTTCTGGCTCTGCACAACTCCCTGCCAGGAGGGGACACTGGGGGGATTTGGGATCTGGGAACAGGGACAGGGACAGGAGGAGAGGGAACAGCTCAGGATGGGCAGGGGAGGCTCAGGGTGACACCAGCAGGAATTTCCCCGTGGAAAGGGAGCTCAGGGACTGGAAGTGCCCAGGGAGGGTGGGATCCCCATCCCTGGGGGTGCTCAGGGAATGTCTGGATGTGGCACTTGGGGACCTGGCCAGGGCTGCTGGGTGACAGCAGAACTCACAGACCTTTTCCAGCCTTTACAGTTCCAGGGTTCTGTGATTCCACAGAGGTTCAGCTCTCCCTGTGAGTCTCCCTGTCACTTTTAATTAACTCTCCCTGTCCTGGGTGGCTCCCACTGCCCTCCCTGGCACTGCCACCTGCCAGCTCAGCCCCTTCCTGCTGCCTCCTGCCAAACTGATTAATCAGCCAGGAATAAAGCAGCTGGATTGGGATGGAACCACTGGCAAGGAATTGGGGCTTCTGTAGGATCCTGTGAGGAAGAAACCCAGAAGTTTCCTTGTTGCTGCTTAAATCCCAATTTGTTCCCCTGGTGCCTTCAGCAGGTAAATGATGTTTTCTCTGCTGTTCCTTTGGAGAGCACTTCCAGCCATTGCTCCACAAAGCATCAAATAAAGCCCATTTCATCCCGAATTTCACAGCACATCATCTCTTAAACGGAGGGATTACTCCACATAAAAGCTGCAGCACATCAAAGACCCGAGCAGAAATGTAAATTCCCTGATTTGCAGACAGCACGCTTCCCAAAGAAATCTCTCTTGTTTATTGGGATCCTCTCCTGCTGAAATGTCTGCAGGGTGAGCTGTCAGTGTGATTGGAATTTCTAGCAATTAACAGCATAATGATTAATTTTCAACATGTGCCACTAATGTGCAACAAATTACTGGATTTCTGTCACTCCTATAAAAAGAATCCGGGGTTTTCCTTGAGGCTGTGCAAGAATTGTCTGTGGGGAGGACAAGACACAGATTTTTTTGATAACCAAACCAACCCCAACAGCTGCTTTTGCTGTCACTAAAATGTCTTTGCAATTGGAGCCATCAGCATCTAGGATTATCCAAAAATATTTACTCAGAGAAGCTCCTTTATTAAGGAATTACAAGGAAGGAAGTCAGGAATTTCAAGGCAAGGCCAATAGTAACCTTTGGAATCAATTAATATCTGATCAGAAAAGATGAAGATTTGCCTTTGTATCTCAAAGGTGTGAGGTCTGGGCATTGACAATTGGCAGAAATAATTCTTCAATTGTACTTTCCCCTTTTTGTGCACCTTTCCAGGGACCTGCCAGGACCTGCAGCAGAGCCAGGGAAACTTCCCCTCATTAACATTCCCGGGAGACAAAAGCTGAAATCTGATTTTTCATGCTTGGTTATTTTATTTTAGGATTAGCCAAATCTGAATGTGAACCTGAATGCAGACCATTGTAATGGGGACATAATGAAGAGGATTCAATTATCAGCATTAAAAGGCATTTCTGGGGGAGATATGCTGCTTATCTGGGAATTTCTGTGCAGGAAAACAATTCAGATAATATTGCACACCCCTCTCTTTGATAAGACCAATTCCCCTTTGGAAGCTCCCTAATAATTCTGTTATTGTGACTTCAGAGCCAGAGCCCCTTAATCTTTCAGGAAAGTTAATGAAGGCGATTACCAATGTCTTACACAACCCAAATAAATCCCTAATTTTGCATTTCCAATTAGGAACAGAGCAGTGACATTCCTGCCTCCCTCACCTGGGCAAAGTTTGGGAGAAAATGCTTCTTGTTTCCAAACAGGGAGTGGAAAAGTGTAACTTGGGGAAAATGGAGTGAGTGGAGAATCCCAGGGTTCCTGAGGCTGGAAAAGCCTTCCAAGGTCGTTGAGTGCAGCCTGTGACTGATCCCCTTTGATGTTTTTTTGGGATGTAGAAGATTCCAACCCTTTTCCATGGGCAGGGACACCTCCCACCATCCCAGGCTGCTCCAAGCCCCAGTGTCCAGCCTGGCCTTGGGCATTCCAGGGATCCAGGGGCAGCCACAGCTGCTCTGGGCACCCTGTGCCAGGAATTCCTTCCCCAAATCCCATCTGTCCCTGCCCCCTGTCCATGGAAAGCCTTTCCCTGTGTCCCTCTGCTCACCCTGGAGCCTCCTCTGGACTCTCCCCAGCAGCTCCAGCTCCTTCTGCAGGTGCTCAGGGTCTCACCTGGGCAGAGGGGCAGGATCCAGGCTGGCATTGCTCCTTCCCATCCTGGCATCTCCTGGAGAAATCAAGCAGGATTTCCAGGAAGAGCAGTGCTGAGCAAATTCCACCTCATCAGAGACCTTTTCTGAAGGGGAAAATGGGGAGGAAATGCAGAACAGCAGCAAGGATTGATGCCAGAGCTTGCATAAGCACAATGCCCGTGCCACAGGTACGGGATTGCAGCTGGAGACAAAAAGGTTGGGATGAAGAATACAGAGTAGAGGGAGGGGGAGTTACACAACCCACAGAGCAAAGAAACAAGGTGCTAAATGCTCCCAGTTCTTGTGCAGAGCTGCAGCCTGCAGAAAGGTGAGCAGCAAATCTGAAAACCAAAATCTGGATGAGGAGGTGGCAGAGCTGCAGAAAGGCTCCACGTGGCTGTAAATGCAGAGAGAACCTTCCTCCCTTCCTTCAAAGCTCTGGATTATTAACAGGGTTGTGTTTCTAATTGAGATGTGGTGCTGGAAATGAAGGTGATTCCAGGGCTTTGAAGTTCCCTAATTATTGCAGTGACCCAGACTGCAACTGGACACTGTGGAAATCAGCCAGGCAGCCCACAGAATTAATTAAAGGGAAGGAAGGAAATAAAAGTGGATGCCTGGCCAGTGCCAGGAGAATGTCCATGGGGAAAAGGCTTTGGGCTGAAGGAAATTTGAGGGCTGTTTTCTTTTTTAATTCCAACCTTAAGCTCAGCTTTGTTGCATTTCCTATGTGTGGTCAGTCCCTGTTATCAAATCTCTTTTGGCAGAGAAAATGTGAATTCTGGGGTGTTGGAACAAACTGGGAAGTTCCCAGTGCCCTCCTGAAGTCAGAGGAGGGAGCAGCTGCCCTGGAACCCCTGCAGGAATCCTGGTCAGTGCTCCAGAAAGGGCTCCTGCTTTCCAAACAGGATTTTATGGGATTTGGAGAACAGAGGGATGTGCTTTAAAGAAAGAAAGAATCCAATCTAGAACTTCCTTGGAGGCTGAGATGGGACACTGGGAAGGAATTCCATATTAATGGTGCTGATTGTGCTGCTAATAGGAGAGAGGAAAGAGGAGCAGGAAAACCATCCCTGGTGTGAGATGGGTGAATTCCCTGCTGCTCTGGAAACAATCCCTATTTTCTGAACCTCTGGAAATGCTTTACTGCTCCTTCCAGCCCTGCCAGGCTCCCATCCACACTTCCAAGGTCTTGGTTTTCAGCATTTCTCAGTGACTTTCCAGCTCTGCCAGATCCCTGCAGCTGGGATTCCTTGGAGTTTTCTGAGTGAAATTGGAAGAGCAGGAGGGGTTTGGTGTTTGATGTTTGGTCAGACAGCTCAGGTTGGTCCCTGAGAACCCAGAACCCTTTTCTGGCTTTGGCCCTGCCTGAATTTTGGCTCTGGTTATTCACTGTGGTTATTCCCAGCTCCCAGAGATACCAACACTTCTGTGAAGTGCTCCCTGCAAAACTTGTTTGGGAGAAAAAATATAAATCCATCATTAATGTATCCTGCAAACCAGCCAATTAAAAATTGATTTATCCAGCCAGTTACACAGAGGAGACTTGTGGAATTTTTTTTTGGGGCAGCATTTTCACCAGCTCTGTTCCACACCCCCTGCTTGGCTCTCCAGGAGATCCCAGAATTCCAGAATGGCTGGGGTTGGAAGGGATCTTAAATTCCATCCCATCCCACCCCTTCCACCATCCCTGGGACATTTTTAGGGATCCAGGAGCAGCCACAGCTCCTCTGGGAATTCCTTCCCCAAATCCCATCTCTCCCTGGATAGATGCAGAGGATAAAGCTTTTGAGGTGAAAAAAGAAATTGCTGTGTCTTTTGCCCTGTTGTTCCAAGATATTTGGGATGCTGGAACCTGTTTCACCCCATCTTTGCATCAGCTGGGTGAACCTGCAGCAGTTTCCAGCAGGTGAGGGAAATGTCTTCTCCTGTGGCTGCTGATGAGCAGGGATTAGTGTTTTCCTGCACAAAAGATCCCTGAATTGAGAGGGGATTGGATTTTATTGTAATTGATTTCCATAAAGCTCCTGCTTTCCTCAGATGAAGGAGTTTCTTTACAAGACAATAAACTGCAGCAGGTGATAACGAGCTGCTTGCTGGAGCTGAAAAGGAGCAGGTTATTTTATGCTGCTTTCCTCATTCCTCTGTCTCTATTGAAGAAATAATCTGATTTTTGAGCTCTTTTGGAGGGTCTGCTCTCCCTGTGTGATGTGTGACGTGGGGCAGTGAGCTCAGGACTCAGCTGTGGGGAATTTTAGTTCTAAAATGGGGAAAAGCAGCAAGCTGAGGTGTTTGCAGGGGGAGTGGCAGAGGGTGAGGGATGGAGCTGCTGTGTCCCTGACCCAGCTCAGATCCTTTTCCAGGAGCAACCACCAGCACCAAGGAAAGGATCTCTGAACATCAGGAGGGAACAAAATGTAGGGAAGCAAAGTGTAATTACCAAAGCTGGAGTTAGTCCAGGGTGGGAATTAATAATGCTGAAAATTATAAAAGGTTTAATTACCACAAGCCCACGGGGTGTGAAATTCTTCTCCTTTCAATCGTAGCCCAGGTCCTTCCATTCCATACTGGTGCTTTCTATAAAAACCTTATTTTGCTTTATTTGGACTAATTTGGTGCATTTTTTTTTTCCTAAATACAACTCAAGAGCTTGGAATTGTTTTGGAAAGTGGGAGTTGAATGTTGAACCCTCCTTGCCTTTGTGCTAAATATGTTCCAGGACAGCCTGGCTTATCCAGAATGTTTAAGTAACTCCTGGAGGTGGCCAGGGTGGATTTAGGGACTGCTTGACCTGTTCCAAATCTGCTTTTGGAGCGTTCCCTCCTTCCTGCACCGTTTCTGTTCCAGTGGCAAGGAGTGGGGCACTGTGTAAAGTTACTCACTGAGTTAGGGGTGCTCACGCTCCCTGGGGGTGAGGGAGGAGCTGCATTGCCGGGATTGAGGGTGGGACAAGTTTGGGAAAACTTCCTGGCTGTGTATTTTAGTGCAGGAAATGCATTTTGCTCAATCCCCTGTTGGAGTTTCCAGCAGTGAGGTGGCACTGGAGGAGCAGGAATGGTTGGGGACTGCTCTGTAGCCAGAATTCCATTCCTGCCTCCCTCAGCTGCTGCAGGAGCCCGTGGGGAGCGGCTGTGGGGGCTCTGCTGGTGTGGGGGATCCAGGGGATCCATAATTCCCGTTTCCCATGGAGCCAGAGCCGGGGCTGGGCCAGGGCCCGTTCTTGGCTCTGTGCTGCCACGGGTGTGTGTGGGCTCTGTGGTTCCCATGGCTCATTTTCCCATTGAACCCAGGCTTGCTGTGTTCCCTTCCATCCCAGAGTGGGGAACAGCTGCAGAATCCAGATTTTCCCATTCCCACCTTCTCCTTCCAGAGAGACACCCCCAAAACCCCAACTCCGGATCTCCCTGGGGGAAAACCGCTTTGAACAAACCCCAATCCACAGAATCACCCCAAGAACATTCCCCCGAAAAAGAAGCTGCTGAAATCCCCTTTTCCCTCCCTTTCCCTCCCTTTTCCCCCAGTATGCTGCCTGGAGATGAGCAGCAAAAGGAAGCTCCTGGGGCGCCTGGTGCCGTGCCGCTGTTTCCGCGGCGAGGAGGAGATCGTCTCCGTGCTGGATTATTCCCACTGTGGCCTGCAGCAGGTGCCAAAGGAGGTTTTCAACTTTGAGAGGACCCTGGAGGAGCTTTACCTCGATGCCAACCAGATCGAGGAGCTTCCCAAGGTAAGCATCCCCCTCCTGCTGGGATGTGTGCCCGGCTCTGGGAGTGCTGGAGCTCCTGGGATGGGGAGTCCAGGGAAATTCCTGGGAATTGGGGCTGGATTGGGAGGAGTAGGGATTCCTGCTCCTTCTTGCCAGCATGGGAATGGGGCCGCTTGGAGCCTGCAGCTGGGAAAGACAGTTCTCCAAAGGAAACTGCTCTGGCACCAGAAATTCCTGTGGTGTCCAGTCCCTGGATCAGGAATCGCCACTGCCTGGGGATCCTCCCTGTCCCTGCTTTTCACAGCAAGCTCTGCTTCAGGATCAGCCCTTCATCCCTGGGGGATATTCCTGGGAATCCCAGTTATCTCCTTCAGGATCAGCCCTTCATCCCTGGGGGATATTCCTGGGAATCCAAATTCTCTCCTCTCCTTCACGATCAGCCCTTTATCCCTGTGAGATATTCCTGAGAATCCCAATTCTCTCCTCTGTGTCAGGATGAGCCCTTTATTCCTCTGGGATATTCCTGGGAATCCCAATTCTCTCCTCTGTGTCAGGATCAGTCCTTTATCCCTCTGGGATATTCCTGGGAATCTCAGTTATCTCCTTCAGGATCAGCCCTTTATCCCTCTGGGATATTCCTGGGAATGCCAATTTTCCAAGCAGGAGTTTCATAACTGCCCTGGGATCATCCAAGTCATCCTTCCAGTGTAAAACTCCTCTTCTGGAATCTTCCAATCCATTCTCTTGCTGATCAATGTTTGCTATAAGGAATTAAAAGTTACTGCAACCAAAATGTTCTGGAAGTAAAAGAGGGAAAGGTGGAAAAACCAATTAATGGCAGGTGCTGGCTCCATAATGAGGTGTGAAGGGATGAGATCCAGCCCTTCATGGGATTTTTCTCCACAATAATGAAAGATGGTTACAAATCTCTAATTAAACATTGCTCCATTCTCCATCACCTCACAGCAAATTTCCCATTTTTTGCTGCACAGAGACTTTGTACAAATTCCATTTACAAAAGTACAAAATGTTTTGGTTTTTTTTTTTCCCATGGCATGGAGCTGCTTTTCTGGGATGTGATGGCTCATTGCTTGAGAGGTCTCACTCCACAGAGGAATTCTGGGGCAGGGCAACCAAAATCCCATTATTTTCATGGAAAAACGCTGTGGAGATCTCTCCTGGAGACACAGCACAGAACCAGCTGGGTTCTATCCCCAGAAATCCCAAATGGATCCTGGAGAAAACCTGCTCAGGAAGCCCTGAGCTCCTTCTAGTTCTTTTTCTCCTTGTTCTTTTTCTCTTTGTTCTTCTCCTCCTTGTTCTTCATCTCCTTCTCCTCCTCCTCCTCCTCTTCCTCCTCCTCCTCCTTCTAATAATAATAATAACAAAAATTCCCTTCTTTTCCTTCTGCTACTGAGGAATACCTGAAGTGTCTCGTTTAGAGAGGGATTTTTTGGGATATTTGGGTTGGGCTCCTTGGAATGATCAAAGTGTTTCAGGCTTGGGCTCAATGGAAAACAAATATATCAGAGCGAGATGCCAGAATTCTGCATGAAAAGCTGAAATGTCCAAAATGCTGACATTGGGATGAAGGTGATCATTTTAATTTAGAGTAAATCGAGTTTAACATCATCTTGGCCATGTGGAAGAGAAGATTAATGGCAGTGTTAACAGCACTCATCAGTTTTTGTCTTAAGCCTTTATTAATTGTTACCAGGAATTCAACAGCTGAAATAATTCCTTTATCAAATTTTCTGCTCGAGGTGTTTCTGCTGCAGAGCTCAAGGCTTTTTTTTAATCACTGAATTAATATTTCAGGAGAGAAAGTGCCTTCTTTTTTTCCCATGAAACTGGCACTGTATTACTTAACATGAACTTCTGTGTTATACATTCAATTCTGCCATTCTCTCCTCCCTCTGTAAATGTGATTTCAAGGAATTTCTTCCAGAGGAGATTTTTGGTCATTTTCTGTTCTTTGCCAAATATTCTGTATTTTACAATATTACAAAATTCTTTTGAATCAAAACTTTTGATTGTGTTTTATTATTTAATGAGGAAACAACTCAGTTAAGTCCAGCTCTACTTTCATGTGATGCTCCAGGACCCAGTAAATTATTTTCTATTTAACTGATGCCTTAAACTCATTCTGCCTGGTTTTATTTTAATTTTTGCTTTCCATTTTAATACCACAGTGATGATTCTTTTCCTACTGATTTTTATTTCTTCATTTCTTGTATTTCTCTGGTTTTTTAAGGATTTACAAGATGGTTTTATATTCCTTACTCTCTTTTTTTGGCTAAATCCAGCCAAGTCTTTTTGTTCTCTTTGCCTTTGACTTCATTCCCCTGCTGCAAAAAATCCTTTATTTGTATGAGTCAAGTGAATTGATGACTAATAAAGGGAAAATTGATCTGGATGAGAGTGGAGTCATTGGAATCAGCATCCAGAAAAACATGAGTGGGATGGAATTCTCCCCAGAGGTGCAGAATAAAACCCTGATTTCATAACTCAGGGCTCGGTAGCATCACTTGGGTTTGGTCTGAGAGGAATTAAAGTTGTACATGGGCAGAGGGAATGATGATTCCCACAAAATCCTGATGGCCAGGGGGCTCTGGAAACTGGGAAAAAATATCTGTGAAGCATCCAGTGGGTGAAAAAAAAAAAGGCAATTTTGGGACCTGATTCCCACATTCCATGTGTCATGTTCCTTCTGGTGCAACAGCACTTCATAAAATCATTCCAGAGGGAAGATTTTTAATTGGGATTAAACTTCCAAAAGCACTTCCTAAGCCTTGGGTGTGTCCAGGTGGGGACAGAACTCTGAGTTCGGAATTCCTGGTGAAAACTGGGAATCCACGTCTATAAAACTGGAACTTGGTGGAAAAAATTAGAATTGAGTCCTGAATTTTGGGCAGGGATTTCAAGAAAGTACCCTTTGGATGATGCCAAAGCTTTTTTGGACCTTGAGGATAATTATTTAATCTGAGTGCAGTCACAGGATTTTAAAATCTGCCGTGAAACTTATTGATGAAATCAAATATTTTCGTTTAGCGCGAGGCACAAAAAATTGGGGATTTTAATGACAAATATGAAATCTATCAATAAATATGAATTACATGTGATGATATCAAAATCACAAGGCATCGATGGCAATGAATTTGCAGCTTTTGGCTGCTTTGGACCATTCCTGCCACTCATGACCTCCTTGTCCTCTCCCTGTCCACTGTGGGAACCTTCCCAAAAAACCCGCTGGGACCCCCAAATGGATTTTTTTTTTTTTTTTTTTTAATTTTTATTTTTTTTCCATGAAACCCCTGGAACAGCAACTGTTCAACTGCCAGGCCCTGAGGAAGTTGAGCATCCCTGACAACGACCTGTCCAGCCTGCCCCCCTCCATCGCCAGCCTGGTCAACCTCCGCGAGCTCGACATCAGCAAGAACGGTGAGAACTCCAGAGCCCAGAAAAAACATCCCAGGATCACCAAAAAACAAAAAAAAATGGGAGCTGGGGTGAAGCTTTTACTCCTCGTGGTGAAGAAATTTCTGCTCCGTGTCGGGTTTCCCACAGGGGATGAGCCATGGAAATCCAGCTCTGGTTTTTCCTTTAAAAATCTGAAATACGGCTCCAATTTTTCCTTTAAAAATCAAAAATCCAGCTCTGGTTTTTCTTTTAAAAATCAAAAACCCACCTCAAATTTTTCCTTTAAAAATCTGAAATCCAGCTCCAATTTTGTCTTTTAAAATTGGAAATCCGGGTCTGGTTTTTTCCTTTAAAAATCAGAAATCCAGCTCTGGTTTTCCCTTTTAAAAATCAAAAATCCCGCTTCAAATTTTCCTTTAAAAATCAAAAATCCAGCTCCAATTTTTTCTTTTAAAATTGGAAATCCAGGTCTGCTTTTTTCCTTTAAAAATCAGAAATCCAGCTCTGTTTTATCCTCTAAAAATCGAGTTTTTCTTTTGCATCCTGTGCTCTGGGGGTTTCTGCCCAGCTGGGAATAGGAATGTGCAGCCAGTTTTCCTCGGAACATCCCAAAGAAAATGGGAACTTTTTACTTCTTGTGAAGTAAAGTGAAGTTTTTACTTCTCGTGGTGAAGAAATTCCTGCTCCATGTCGGGTTTCCCACCAGGGGATGATCCATGGAAATACAGCTCCAATTTTTCCTTTAAAAATCAAAAATCCAGCTCCAGTTTTTCCTCTAAAAATCAAAAGTCCAGCTCCAATCTTTTCTTTTAAAATCAGAAATCCAACTCTGGTTTTTCCTTTAAAATCAAAAATCTAGCTCCAATTTTTCCTTTAAAAATCAAAAGTCCAGCTCCAATTTTTCCTTAAAAAATCAAAAATCCACCTCCAATTTTTCCTTTAAAAATCTGAAATCCAGCTCCATTTTTTTTCTTTTAAAATTGGAAATCCAGCTCTGGTTTTTTCCTTTAAAAATCAGAAATCCAGCTCTGTTTTTTCCTTTAAAAATCGAGTTTTTCTTTAGCATCCTATGCTCTGGGGGTTTCTGCCCAGC
>JAOTBB010000414.1:29848809-29870045 GCA_025629985.1 Chamaetylas fuelleborni | reverse complement strand
TCCCTCCTGTCCCTCTCCTGTCCCTCCTGTCCCCCCTGTCCCTCCTGTCCAGGTTCCTCTCATTCCAAAGCTCCGGAGCAGAGGGGTTTCTTCATTGGAACATCCCCACTGGTGGCAGGGATTGTTCTGTCAAACGGGCACAGGGAGGAGAGTCCTGGCAGCTGGGGCTGAATCAGAACCATGGAGTGTCCTGATTTGGGATGGACTCAGAACCGTGGAATATCCTGGTTTGGGAGGGATTCAAAGAACCATGGAATATCCTCGTTTGGGAGGGACTCAGAACCGTGGAATATCCTGAGTGGGAGGGACTCAGGACCATGGAATGTCCTGGCTTGGGAGGGACTCACAGAACCATGGAATATCCTGGCTGGGAAGGACTCAGAACCATGGAATATCCTGAGTTGGAAGGACTCACAGAACCTGGTTCCCTGGATCCCTGGTTCTGCACAGTACAATCCCAAAATCCCACCCTGTGCATCCCTGGCAGTGCTGTTGAAACCCTTCTGGAGCTCTTGGGGTCGGGACCATTCCCTGGGGATCAGGGCAGTGCCAGCACCTTATGGGGGTAAAACCTTTCCCAAAATCCACCCTGAGCCTCCCTTGTAGAGATGCGAGTGGGGAGCATCCCCTCCCCTGGGCCAGGGGCTGTTCCAGCCTGCTCTGGGTCAGGTGTGCCATGTCCAGTGCCCACAATCAATATCTGAGCTTGATCACAATCAATATCTGAGCCTGATCACAATCAATATCTGAGCCTGATCACACTCAATATCTGAGCCCAATCACAATTAATATCTGACCCCAATTACAATCAATACCTGACCCCGATCACACTCAATATCTGAGCCTGATCACAATCAGTACCTAACCCTGATCACAATCAATATCTGACCCTGATCACAATCAATATCTGACCCTGATCACATTCAATATCTGAGCCTGATCACAATCAATATCTGAGCATGATCACAATCAATATCTGACCCTGATCACACTCAATATCTGAGCCTGATCACAATCAATACCTGAGCCCGATCACAATCAATATCTGACCCCAATCACAATCAGTACCTGACCCTGATCACAGTCAATATCTGACCCCAATTACAGTCAATACCTGACCCCGATCACAATCAATACCTGACCCTGATCACAATCTATATCTGACCCTGATCACAATCAATACCTAGCCCCGATCACAATCAATACCTGACCTCCTTTAGCTGATCAAGCTGCATTTCCAGCGCTGCCTCGGAGGCGCTAGGGGAGAAAAGCCAGGAAATGAAGGATTAGAGAGATGCAGAGTGAGATAAACCCCGATGGGCAGGCAAACAAGGCAGTTCCCCCGATTTGCCTTTCCTCCAGCAGCTCCCTCCAGGTCATTTTTTGCTTTGCTGATTTTTGGGTTGCTTCACTAATTTCTTTGCTTTTTTTTTTTTTTTTTTTTTTTTTTTTTTGTTATCCCTGAAATACCTGTGAAACAGACTGCCCAGATTTCCTGTCTGGTGCCCTATTATTTATTAAGTATTATTTTGTGCTGCTGGTTTTTGTGTTTTCCACCCACATAACAATTACCTGAGTGCTCTCAGCTCTGCTCTCAGCACTGGGAGGTTTCCTGCCCAAACCCACAAACGGTGCAGCAGGCAGGGATTTGGGGGATCCGTGGGCTGGGCCTGAGGGAGGAGCAGGTTTTGGGGAGGATGTGCCCTGTGACATCCCAGATCCCACTCAGGGAGCACCTGAGGCTCCTCTCTCCTGAGGGGATTCCACAATTGTTCAGTTAATCCACACTGAGAGTACAGGGTCGGGAAAGGGGAATCCTGAGTGGGGAAGGGAAAGCTGCAGGCAGGAACACGTAGATGGGATGTTGGGAATTGGGAATTCCTGGATGGGATGGAATTCCCAGATTTGCTGTGGCTGCCCCTGGATCCCTCGCAGTGCCCAGGTTGGACATTGGGGCTGGGACACCCTGGGGCAGTGGGAGGTGTCCCTGCCATGGCAGGGGTGGGATTAAATGGGATTTTAGCTCCCTCCCAACCCAAACCAGTGTGGGATTCTGTGAAAAGCTCAAAAGACACACTGTGCTCCATCCAGAACAGAATTCTCACCGACATCTCCTGCGTTTGCATATAAAATTTATGGAAATGTGATGTCAGGATGGCAGTGAAGCCACGATTCTGAAAAGTCATCAAGAAGAGCTGGAATAAATCAGCCTCTTCCTTGCTGAGCCCAGTGGTTGTTCCAGCCGTGTCTCTCAAATGTTTCTGCACGGCACAGAAGGGTCTGACATGAGGAGCTTTATTAAACCACTCCATGAATCTGGGGGGAGGCAGGGCTGCTCCAAATAAATTACAAAATTTAAATAATCCCGAGTATCGAAAGCCCATCTTAATTATATAAAGTACAAGTAACAGTGTCTGACTTGTTCCTGTGTTGGTAAAACACTGGGAGGGTGCATATACAGAAAGGAATATATTTGAATATTGCTGATATCTGTTTTTCTGAGCACAAAACACATCTCAGAAAACCTGTTCTCTTACCTGGAAGTTTTTATCTTAACACCCTGGAAAGCAATTTCACTAACAAAAGATGACATTAGGATGCCAAATTAAAAGCTGATGAAAACAGGGAAAATAAAAGATTTTTTTTTTCTTGACATTTACAATTAATGCCACAGAAGTGTTGGTTTAATCAGACAATATGGGGGCTCACAAAGGTGAAATTGAAAGTTTCCAGCCCTGAATGCTCATGTAAAAGTTAATAAATTCAGCTCGTAATCATTATGCACATGCTAGTTATAATAATTTACTGTCCATACCAAATCTTTATAAGCATTGTAATTAAATATAAAATGCACATTAGAATTATAATGAGTAATTAGGGCAACATAACTAATGTGCATAAAAGTCCCGAAGCTCATTAAAATGTGGAGCTGGAGTTGGAGCATTCCTGGGAATGCCGAGGGTTTCACTCCTCCTTTAGACACTGGGAAGCAAAATGGGAATGTTTGGGGTGGGGATGGGGCTCAGCAGGACTTTGGGCTGTTTTGGGCAGAACTTCAGGGGTAAAGTTTGGGTTTCCACGCCAAGGTGGTGGGGAGCTCAGGGGAGTCAGAACCAGGGGCTGGTTTGGGTTGGGAGAGACCCTAAACCCCTCCTCATCCTAAATCCCATCTCATCCTAGATCCAATCACACCCTAGATCCCACCTCATCCTAAATCCCATTTTACCCTAAATCCCATCTCATCCTAAATCCCATCTCACGCTAAATCCCATCTCACCCTAAATTCCATCTCACCCTAAATCCCATCTCATCCTAGATCCCATCTCATCTAGATCCCATCTCACCATTAATCCCATCTCATCCTAAATCCCATCCCATCCTAAATCCCATCTCACCCTAAATCCCATCTCATCCTAAATCCCATCTCATCCTAGATCCCATCTCACCATAAATCCCATCTCACCATAAATCCCATCTCATCCTAAATCCCATCTCACCCTAAATCCCATCTCACCATAAATACCACCTCACCCTAAATCCCATCTCATCCTAAATCCCATCTCATTCTAGATCTCATCTCATCCTAGATCCCATCTCACCCTAAATCCAATCTCACCCTAAATCCAATCTCACCATAAATCCCATCTCACCCTAAATCCAATCTCACCATAAATCCCACCTCACCCTAAATCCCATCTCATCCTTAATCCCATGTCACCATAAATCCCATCTCACCCTAAATACCACCTCACCATAAATCCCACCTCATCCTAAATTCCATCTCATCCTAGATCCCACCTCATCCTAAATCCCATCTCACCCCACCCCTGCTGTGGGTGGGACCCCATCCACAGCCCAGGGTGTCCCAAGCCCCAATGTCCTGTTGTCTGGAAAGGCTGAGCTGGAACAGAGACTGGACAGAGCAGAAGGGATAAAACAGGTTTATTATATTGAATATAACATTTATTGAAAGGTTTCAGTATTTTTTGAAAGGATCCACGTTGGGCAGTGCAAGAGCCCAGCCTGGGCTGCACCCAAATCAAATCCAGGATGGATCCTGCTCACGAGTTTTTCACTTTTATAAGTTTTGGTTCATACTGGGGTCAATTATCCAACCACAGCCCCAGGCTATGAAGTCTCAGCCCCTGGTTTGCCCCTTTCCCTTCACTGCTGTTTATGATTTTTGGGTACCAGTTGTCCTTGATTCTCCAGCTGGGAAGGAATTGTTTTGTCACTACCCTGTGAAGAGAACTCACTAACACCTAACTAACACCTTACTAACACCTAACATGGAGTTTCAGAGTTACACACCAAGCAGCAGAGAGTCTGAGACACATAAAAGCTAAAAGCCAAGGCACCAGGGGAAGGCAGGGAATTCCAGAGGGAGGGGAAGGTTCAGCCATGTCTCCATTGGCATTCCAAGACCACAGGGACATCCCTGGCTTGGCCCTCATGGGTGGATCCTGGTATTCTCAGGCTGGCAGACTGACATTTTCTGATTTTTATTTTCACATCAGCATTTTCTGATTTATATTTTCACGCTGACGTTTTCAGATCTACACTTTCACATTGACATTTTCTGATTTGGATTTTTGCATTGACATATTCTGATATAAATCTTCAGACTGACATTTTCTGATATAGATTTTCAGACTGACATTTTCTGATTTACATTTTCAGACTGACATTTTCTGGTTTACACTTTCACATTGACATTTTCTGATTTACGTTTTCAGACTGACATTTTCTGGTTTCCACTTTCACATTGACGTTTTCTGAACCGCTTTTATTTTCAGAGAGGAGCAGTCTGAACCCTGGGTGTGCACACACCAGGAATTGTTGGCTCCAGACAGCAGCTGGGAATGTCCCCCCCATGGTGTGGGGGCTCTGGGCTCCCAAATTTGGCTGGATTGAGGCTTTGCCTCTCCCACAGCTCCACAAAATTCAAATTTTCACACTCCCTCTCTGCTCCAGGGCTGCCCCAAACCCTGGTGGTGCTTCCCACCACTCTCATCCCGCTTTTATTCCTGACTCTGGGATGGTTTCTCAGTTCCCATTGTCCTCCTCACATTTTCAAACAATCACACAAGTGACCAAGAAGGAAAAATCTGTTTGGATCATCCCCCTCTCCCTTCCCAATTCCATGCAGATTTCCAGTCAGACAGTGACAGCTTTAACCCCACTCTGTGGGAGGAGCAGAGGCAGCAGAGAATGACTGTGGCCTTTGAATTTGAAGACAAGAAGGAAGAGGAGGAAAATCCAGGGAAAGTCAAGGTAAGAAGTGCTGGATTGATTCTGGGACTCATTTATTATAAACAGGGTTCAACATGCAGGGCTTGAACTGGGTTTGTGTTTTAATGGCAGATTCCTGCTCTGTCCCAAAGGGAATTGAGACAGAATTGCTGCCCAACCTATTATTTTTTATTTATTTTTATATATACATATATATATAATTGTGTATTATTATATATATTATTTTTATATTTTTTATTATATTTTATTTATTTTTCCTTTTGCTGTCCAACCAAATATCTTTTAGGAATATTTGAATCCCATAGGGGAATCCCATATTCCTCTCAAAGTAGAAGTCAACAAGAGCTTTGCAGCCTCATGGAATGTGCAGTGGAGAGGGCATCACTTGTGAAAAATGAAGTTCAAAGCATGAATTTCCTCCCCCAGTTTTAGGAAATTAATGTCATTGCAGAGTTCTGCATCAATCCCTCAATCAGCTGCATTGTCAGGAGGGTATTTTCAAACCTGTCAGCCTTTACATGGCATGGAAATTTCTCTTTCTTGAATAATATAAAGGAATTATCCTACTCTTCAACCCTGACTGCAAATCTCTGACTGTGGTAGAACACCCAAAGTAAAAAACACCCCAAGATAAAATCATCTGAGATTTAAATCAGATTTTACTTCTCAAATCAACAGTTCTCTTGTCAATAGCAATTTAACATTCCATTGAAACTTGGTGGAAATTCTTGATTTTTCTTTCCAATATTTTTCCCAATTGGGAATTTCTCTCCAGCTCCTGTGCCCAGAGCTGATGGACTCTTCTGCTTTAGGGAAACAGAAAATGAAGCCAAAATCAGCCTTCACCTCACAATAAATAGATTAAAGTGGAATTTTACCCTGGATGAGTTGCAGGTTTATGGGTCATGCATGAAAAACATCATCTGGGAAACTTTTCTGTTGTTCCACAACTTTTATCAGAATTTTCCCTGGGGGTGACATGGCTGGAGGTTTCAACACAACCATTTTTAGCAGCTTCACCAGAGCTTTAAGGGATACATTTAAATAAATTTAAATCCTCAACAGGCAGCAACCACCAACACTGCAGCTTTTCATAAGAGCAGAAGAAATTTTCACTTTTTATCTCTCATCAAAGTGAACTTTCAATCAGACAGATGTTAAAATAGATTAGATAATTGGGATTGTCCAATAGATTTTTTCCATGGAGGATTTTGAACTTTGAAAATTCTCTCTTTGGGGTCAGGCTGCTTTTGATGCAGCACTGGAATGGGACTGGGAGGGAATCCAGATTTCCTCTGGGGTGGTGAATGTGGATCAGGGAGGGAAAGATGCACATCCCAGTGCTGCTCCCCACCACAGGAGTTTGGTGTTAATGCTCCCAGGGAGGTGAAACTCCTGCTGCAATCCCTCGTTGGGGTTGTCTGTCTGTCCCAGCCTCCAGCTCCTTCTCCCTGGCTGCAGCTCCTGAGGATTTGCTCTGTGCCTTGGCTCTGAGCCCCAAACCATGGCCTGAGCTCAGGGAGGCACCAAGCACCTCTTGAGGCCACCCCTAAACACCATTTCATTCCACACCATTGGAACAGGGCTTTAGTGCTGCTTTCCAGACTTGATTCATCTCTTCCTGTTGGAATTCTTTATTGAAAGCGACATCCCACTCATAGATTTCAGCATTTTCTGTTCTGCTCCCTGATGTTTATTCTCTCCTGGTTCAGATCTGGATGCCAGCACTTGGTACAGTTTTATTTACCAAATCAATCATGCTTTTTGCCTCTGAAATATTCCTACAGACAGACCATTTCCAGCTGAATCCAAAATTGCATTTTTCCTACTCGTTGGGAATTTAAATCCAGCAGCTCTGGCTGTTAAACCCAGCTCACCCACACCATGAAAAAATCTGCTGGGTGGTAAATTCCAGATCCTCTATCACCAGCAGGAATCTGAAGTTTCCTGACACGCTCTGGAAGTTCAGGTGTGGGGTTTTCCAGGCAATCTGTGGGGCTGGCAGTCAGGGAAAGCTCAGCCAGGCCTTGGGGATTCTCTGGAGAGCCCTGGGTGTGTTTCCCTGTGCCAGAAAAGAGTCACAGACACCCGGCTGGGAGTGAACATTATCCATCTCCAGGAGCAAATGGCTCCCAGAGGATCAGCTCCTGCTCTCAGCTGCCATCCATAATTCAGATTAATTGAGTACATGGAGCGTGGATGAATGAATTCAGCGTTTCCAGCAGGATTGTTGGGGAAAGCCTGATGGAATGTGTCAGCAAAAGTGCAGAGATGGGCTTGCAGGGATAAATTCCCATCCCTTCTTTTATGGCACTGGGATTACATTTGATGCTGACAAAGAGGGGATGAGGGAATTTCAGTCCTGAACTCCCCAAACAAATCACCCAAACCACGAGGAAAGCGCCCTCAGCCCCACAACCAGGGTTATTCCGTTTCCACTCCGCATTTCTGCTCCCACTCCTAATTTTAACCCATCCTTTTCTGCCTGCCCAGGTTGAGATCAACCTGAAGCGTTACCCCACTCCCTACCCCGAGGATTTGAAGAACATGGTGAAATCTGTGCAGAACCTGGTGAGCAAACCCAGCCTGGGCGTGCGCCCCGAGAACTCGGCCCCGGCCGCCAACAGTGACCCCACGGGCAAGGACAAGTACGAGCACAAGTGGCCCCTGACCCCCAAGGAGATCTCAGTGGAGGTACTGCAAACGATTCTCACTCCTCTCCAGAATTCCAGACCCTTTTTTTTCCCAGGTTTTGAACCCCAAAGGATGTTTTGATCTGCTGGGAGCCTCAGACCCAAGATTAATGTTGGGTTCCATTCAGGTTTAGATTGAGTTGCTGAGTTTTGTCCAGTTTCAGACTGAGTTGCTGGTTTTCTCCCAATGCTGCTGAATTTTGGGGTTGAAATCTCCCTAGATGGGAATTTTGCTGTGGATTTATCCCAGCACTGTTAGATTTCAGTGCTGGCAGGTTGGTGACAGGAGGATGGGCCCAGGCTCCATTTCCATCCCATTTAATCTTCCAAAAACTCCCCTGGGCTCTGTCTGGCCCTGCTGTGCCAGGAGGTGCCCTTGGCTTTGCTGTTAGGAGCAGGATTAATTAACCCTTAATGAGTTAATGAAGGCAGCAGGAGAGGCCCATCCATCCAGCCCTGGATGCTCCCAGTGAGCTGCAGAATCTTCCTGGAGTGTTTGCCAAGCACAAGGACAAATTCCAGCCCAGGATTATCCCCCAAAAGGTGAATTCCTAAATCCTGCAGTCCTGCTGGAGCTTGGTCTCACCCACCCCACCAAAACTTTGTGCAGACACCATTCAGAAATGGGGGAAATCCCTTTTGGAGTTTAAAAGCTTGGAGAGGTCTGCAGGAATGCCAGCATTCCTGAAAATCTTGGCAATTTAATGCTGAAAAGAAATAAATTAGGAAAAATATTTTCCTTCTTTTTCACTCCTTTGTTATCTGAGCATTGTGATAAACTCCTTGTCCTTGAAATGCCCCTGGCTGTGGCCAGTTCTGGGTGCAGGAATTGTTCTCCTCAGTTTTCCATGTCTTTGGCACAAATATTCAGCTGTGGCTGCTCTCTCAGTGCTGTGTTTTAATTGCAGTTAAACATTTTCATTCCTTAAAAAAATAACCCCCCGAAGTTTTCTCTTCAAGGTGGCTTCAGAAGACTTCAACTCTAGGCACGATTTCAATTAGGACTAAAATATTGGAGTTAAATATTTAATTTCAGCTAAAATATTTAAATCACTCATGTTTTCATCTAAATCTGAAATCTTCAATCCCTCCATTATTCCTTTTTTTACTGATTGAATTCTCATTGTGTAAATCTGGTCCTTGAACCAGCTGGTGACCCGGGCCACGAGTCCTGACATTCTGCTCTTGTTGCTGAATATACAGAATTTATTTTGTATTATCTATTGTTTGAAGTGGAATATTCTCAACAGCTCTCTGTGGGTTTTAATTATCCTTACATGTTTCCATCTGGAATTTGATCCCCATGGCCCGGCAGAGGTTTTAGGTGTTTGTTGTGGCTGTGGCTGGCGACGTGGCCTCCAGAAATATTTGTTAATATTTGTTAGAATAATGTGAAATTTTTCGAGGAGAAAACAAACATTGCAGTGAGCTGAGCCCCAGCAGGGTCCTGGGAGCTGGCAGAGCCAGGGATGCATCCCCAGGGAGTGGAAGGAAGGAGGAGATGAGAGCAACACCATCAACAGAGCGAGTGTGGGGATACAGGAACCCCACAAAACTCTGCACAAAGAGCTGAACTTCTGCAGCCAGAGCCTTGAATGTGGCTCCTGAAATCAGGAATCCCACCAAATAATGGCATTGCAGTTTCCTCCCTCATTCTCTCCCAAAGCACAGCTGGGAGCTCCCCCAGCAAAAGCAAGATTTCACCTCCTGTGTTATAATGGTGGAGATGGGGGAACTTTTTCAGATTTTAATTCCCCTGGGATGGAGTCAAGTCAATAGTACCACAACTATTCCAGCAGCTAAAGAAAAGGGAAGGGGATGTTCTCATCCTTCCAGACACCAGGAGGGGTTTTTAGCTCTCATCAGGGTGGTGCAGATCCATTTCCCTCTCCTTGGCTTCCTGCACCAGCATAAAACACACGGGAAGTGCAGGCAGAGTGTGAATGGTTCTGTGAACAATATTGGCCTGATTTCACTTGTAACCCATTAAATAAAACATAATTAAGCTCCACTTGCTCTGCAGATAATTAGTAGACAAACGCAAGCCTGGAGTTAAAGTGCACTTTGAAATTGCAGGTGTGTTGTGATGTAGCTAAAGGCTGAAGGCAGTTTCTGATCCCAGGTAATTGAATTTCAGGTGCAGTGCTCACTTTCCATCCTCAGACAAACCGGTTTCTGATCTCTTTTGGCTTTCCCTGCAATTAATGTGCGCGTGTCTCTTCAGAAACTGTTTCTAAATAATGAAAGGGAGCATCTGGAATGAGGAGCTGCCTGTCAAATGCACTGGAAAATCCATCCTTCACCCCCATTCACAACAAGCAAACAATGCCTTGATTAATCACCCATTAAAACAAACCCCTTCATCATTCTAATTCTTTTGGAAAGAAGGGAGTTTTGGCCACAGAGGAGTCTGGGATTATTTAGGGAGTTGTGCTGCTTTTCCATGAGAAACAACGAGGAATATCAAGGCCAGCAAGTCAGGTCTTTATAGTTCCTGTTCTTGATGTGTTTGAATTGAGAATATCCCACATTTCCTCTGCCTCATCCCTTCCCAGAGCCCTGGGCTGCTCCAGGCAGATTCCAGGAGTCTGCTCATTCCAAACATTCTGTCCCTCTGGATTATAATTTAATGTTCTTGTGTTCTCAGCCTGAATAGCTGATGATTTTTCTCTTGCCAGCTGTTTTAATGGTTTGTAGCAGGTATTTTCTCCTCAGTTCTCTGCCCTCTTCCTGCATCCTTCCCCAGCTAATCACGAGGAACAAATCCTGAGGAATAATCTCCAGGCACCAACTCACCACAATTGCATTTCTCTCTTCCTTTCCTCCTTGCAATTTTCTTCCTGTTGGTGACCTTTTTGTTCTTCAGCTTGTAAGAAAAAGGTCCTCTTAAAGAGAGTGGAATTAAATGGGACGTGATTTGGGGTTTTTACAGCGTAAATCACATATTCATGGCAGATTTACAAATGCCAGAGTAGTTCTTTTGAAAGTGCATTGGTTTTTTTTTTTAATAGCTGGGGGATGAAAAGAAAAGGAAAATGCTATAAAATAGGGAACTTTGTGCACCTGAAGTTCACCATCTTGTCAAAAATGGAACTGCTGGGTCTCCCTCTCTTCCAGCAAGGGGGGCACTTTAAGCTTAAAACTCCTGGAAGTTTCATGGCACAATATTGGGATTCCAGGTCCAAGATAAAGAAACCAAAGAATCCCCCACGAAGCCCCTGCCTGACCCTGAGAACAGCCCGAAATCACCTCTGGAAGGCCCAGGCAGGGAGGACAAAGCCCAAAGCTCAGAGGTACAGCCAGACCTGGGCTGCTCAGGTGGAGAACTTCACCCTCTGCACTGCCCACAGCAATGGGGTTCCACCAGTTTGTTCCACCAGTTTGTTCCACTGCACTGGGAGAGGGCTGTGGGGTCACTGGGCACCTGTGGAGCACCAGGGAAATCCTCTGCATGGGGAAGGGGTCACTCCATGTGGGAATCACCATGGAACTGCCTTAAACATCAGCCCTGAGGGCGCTGGTTAAAATGAGGATTAAAAAGGTCCTGCCTCCAGTAGAACATCAAATGCAAAGGGTTTGGTGTAAACAGCATTAAATTCTCCAAGGATAAATCACATGGCAAATGCTCCTACAAATCTCTGTCACTACAAAAAGGAGTTGAGGGCAGTAAATCTCTGGAAGTTTCCTCCTTGTAAGTAAAAACAAGAAAGTTTTTAACCCGTTGTAGCATCGTACATTCCAGCAATGCGGATTTGGTTTGGGTGCTCCAGATTAAATTGTTTCTCTGATTATTACATCTCTCCCTCTTGCCTTCCCTCTCACTGGAGAACCTTTACAAACTGTCAGGGTTCAGAGATCCTGCTGTGTCACCCATCCCTGTCTCCCCAGGCCACTCATCCTCCTCATCTCTGAGCTTTCTGCAGGGATCAGAAAGGTCCCAAAATTCCCATCGGTGCCTTCATTCCCTCCTAGCCACCCTAAGGGCTTAAATGTCCTAATTTAAATTTTTGCTTTCTAAGAATGAGTCCCACTTTCCTCCCCCAGTTTCACTGGGGTTTATTTTCAGCACATGTCCTGTTGCAGGGCTTGTGTGAAGGTCAGCTGTGCTGAACTCTAAGGCAGAAGTTTATTAAATCCAAATAATTTTAATTTAGCCACAAACTCCTTGGAGACAAAGCCATTTTAATTAAGTACAGCTCCAGGGACAGCTGAATCTCTGGAAGGACTCACCAGAAATAACTGAGCGAGGAATCCTCCCTCCTGAAATACCAATTGTTTACACTCAGTTTGTGTTTATTTCTTCCTACTGGCAGCATTTCTGACGACCTTGACTTCATCAAAAATGTTTACACGGCCCTGACGCATCCTGCAAGTTCCATCCGGTTTGTCCACATTTCCAGAACGAGCACATCACCCTCATTTCGAGGAGGATTTGTGTAGGATTAATTAGAGCTTTCTGCTGACAGATCAGAGCTTCCTGCACTGCCCGTCTGGTGGGTTTGGGGGGTTTGAGCGATCACCAGGAGAGCGCTGTGAACCGTCTGTGTGCTGCAGTCTGAAGTGCTGCTGCTCCCTGTGCTCACTCTGCCTTGTTGTGTCCCTCAGGATGCCTTTGGACATCCTGGCAGTGAGATGAGGATAGGGGAGCTCCGTCCTTCCATGCCCGAGACGCCGCTGTACCCCCCCAAACTCGTCCTGCTGGGTAAAGACAAGAAAGGTACTGATGGCTTCTCAGCCTTTGAGATGAAATCATGAGATGGGGGTGCTCCCCCTCTGCTTGTAAACCATGGACATTTGTGCACGCATCAACCCAACCCAGTAACAGCTTTGCCTTTAAAATGTGTTTTTCTGGTGTTTCCTTGCCGAGTGCCGCCCCCTGAAAGCGTTTGCTGTGTTTTGTTTCAGAGTCGACAGATGAGTCTGAAGCAGATAAGATCCATTGTCTGAATAACAGCGTTTCCTCAGGCACTTACTCAGACTATTCCCCTTCCCAGGCTTCCTCAGGGTCCTCCAACGCGCACGTAAAAATGGGCTCCCTGCAGACCACGGCTAAAGAAGCAGTGAATAACTCTTTGTGGGGGAACAGGTGTGACATCTTTCCTGACACAGCTTCTGCTTCCTTTTTGTCCTGTCTGGGCCCTCAGAGCCCTGTTAGGGCGTTTGGGTTAAAAGAATCCAAGTTTTTATCCCGTGTTGGCCGTGCGGAGCTGGCCACTCTCTATATTCCATGATCCCACTGCTGGTGGTTCAGCTCTGTGCCACCTCCAGGAATTAAATCTCCTGCAGCTGGTGCTGTTGGTGCCCCATTATTGCTGTCCCAGCTCCCTCTGCCCTGGACCTCCAAAAAGGTTCTTGGAAAGCCGTAACCTGCCCTGGAAGCATTCCAGAACCAGTCTGTGCCTGCCCTAAATCCCCTCACATCGTTCCATCCGCAGCTCTGCCCTGTTAAAGAGCTGGATGAGAACGGGCAAAAACTGCCTCTGGTGTCTGTGGTTAAAAACTGGGGGGAACCTTCTGTTGCACTCATCCATAATTTTTACAGCAGGAAAATCTGTTCAGAGGGATTTCTGGGAACACAGCATGGAGCCAGCCAGGCCTTTGAGTGACTTCTTGGCTTCTCCGTGTGTGTCCTGCCGGAGCCTGTGCTCCAGGGCAGAAACCTGCCGCCACCATTCCCGTGCCAGTGGCACGACATCCACGGAGCTCCCAACAGCTCGAGAGGAGCTCAGTCGGTGCTAAAAACACCGAGGGGGCAGGTTTGATTCCTGGACTCAGTGACCCCTGTGGGGCCCTGCCAAGTGGGAATATTGAGTGCTAAGAACCCCTGCAGTCCCCCAGTGCGATCCCGAAGCCAGAGCGTAGACGGGAGAAGGCTGAGCAGCCTCCCAAGGACGATGGGCGCTGACGTGCTGGGACAGAGGACATTTTATCTTGTTCCCCTCTCTTGTCTTTGCAGGCTGGCCCAGTCGTTCCCACAGCCCCTGGAGACCAAGCCATTGCTGAGCCAGCGGGAAGCGGCTCCGGCCGGGAGCGTCCCGGCGCGCCCGGAGCGGCGCCCGCTGAGCGACGCCTTCGCCGACAGCTGGAACGACGGCTCCCACTACGACAACACGGGATTCGTGGCCGAGGAGAGCGCGGCAGAGAACGCCGGCACCAACCCCCTGCTGAGCGCCAAATCCAGGAGCTCCTCCGCGCACGGGCGCCGGCCGCTGATCCGGCAGGACAGGATCGTGGGGATCCCCCTGGAGCTGGAGCAGCCCGCGCTCAGAAACACACACGACTCTGAAGTGCCTCCTCCCAATCCTTGGCAAAATTGGACCAGAACCCCCAGTCCTTTTGAAGACAGGACAGCTTTTCCTTCCAAACTGGAAAGCACCCCCAACACCAGCCCTTTGCCCGAGCGGAAAGATCACGTCAAGGAGTCTCCCGAAATGACGAGCACTTTCACTCCAGGAATTCCGTGGGAATATCACGACTCCAACGCTAACAGGAGCCTCACAAACGTCTTCTCCCATATGCACTGTCGCCCAGACCCTTCCAAAAACGTCATCTCCATCAGCAAGAGCACGGAGCGGCTCTCCCCGATGATGAGGGATTTAAAAACGAACAAGTTCAAGAAGTCGCAGAGCATCGACGAGATCGACATCGGTGCGTACAAGGTGTACAACATCCCCCTGGAAAACTATGCATCCGGGAACGACACCGTGGGCCCCCACGAGAGGGTGGACAAGCTGCTGGGCCCGGAGCACGGCGTGCTCAGCATGTCCCGCAGCCAGTCCGTGCCCATGCTGGACGACGAGCTGCTGACCTACGGCAGCGTCAAGGTGCAGCCGCAGCACAAGGCGTCGGTCACCAAGAAAGTTTATCAGTTCGACCAAAGCTTCAACCCCCAGGGCGCCGTGGAGCTGCCGGCCGACAAGCGGCTCCTGCCGCCCTTCCAGCTCAACGCCGAGTACCTGCCCCAGCCGGCCAAGAGCCTGCCCCAGGAGCTGGTGAGCCCGCGGGGCTACCGCGGCTACGCGCCCGTGGAGCCCATGTTCTCCTTCTCGCAGCCCTCGGTCAGCGAGGAGCCGGCGGCCGCCCCGTTCCCCGGCCCGGCCGCGCGGCCCGGCTTCCTGCGCAGGGCGGATTCTCTGGTCAGCTCGGCGGAGATGTCCGTGTTCCGCAGGGTGGGCGAGCCCCAGGAGCTGCCCCCGGCGGACAGGTACGGCCGGGCCCCGTTCCGCGGCGCCCCGGAGCGCCAGGGCGGCATGGCCGTGCCCGAGGCCCAGTTCCTCAAGCGCAACGGGCGCTACGAAGACGAGCACCCTTCCTACCAGGAGGTGAAAGCCCAGACTGGGAGCTTCCCAGTTAAAAACCTCACGCAAAGGAGGCCCCTGTCGGCACGAAGCTACAGCACAGAGAGCTACGGCACGGCCCAAACGCGGCCGGTCTCAGCGAGGCCCACCATGGCAGCTCTGCTGGAAAAGATTCCGTCAGACTATAACTTGGGTAACTATGGCGACAAGCCTTCCGATAGCAGTGATATAAAGCCGAGGCCTCCCCCTGGGAAGGGAAATGAGAGCTGTGCTAAAATGCCCGCTGACTGGAGACAACAGCTACTTAGACATATAGAAGCTAGAAGGTTAGACAGGGTATGTTTGGCATTTCTCTGCAATTAATGCCTTTAGTTGTGTGTTTCGCTCTGTCAAACGATTTGCACGTGCAGTGGTGACCACCAGAATTCCCAGGGATGAAATGCCTGCCGTGGTGTCAGAGGGACCGGCCCGCTGAGTGCCCTGGGGGTGCTCAGCTGGAGCGAGGGATCCCAGAAAATCCAGAGGCTCCTCACTGATGATGCCCCTTGGGACAGTCACCGGGGTGGTGGCTCCGGGTCCTGGGTAAATCCAGAGGCTTCACACTGGTGGCATTCCTTGGGGCAGTCACTGGGGTGAAGACTCTGGATCCTGGGTAAATCCAGAGGCTCTGCCCCAGTGCCTGTCACTGGGGTGGTGGCTCCTGCAGCTCTGCCCAAAATTAGGAAGAGCCCTGAGGTTCTCTCCTGCTCGTGGAAGCGCTGCTGGAGCCACCAGGTCAGTAACGACCAAGAGGTGCTGGCCGTGTCTTTGCAATAAAAAGGAATAAAGGAAAAAGAGAACAAGCAATAAAATGTATTTTAGCTCTGGTGTCACTGTTAGCGCAGGGGGTTTAAAAGTGTCTATAACTGAGAAATATCCCTGGGTATCCACTGCCACTGTTCTAATGGGAATGTGGTCATTACTCCTTTTAGCTGTAGGAAGTTATGCTGATTTGCCTTCTATCCAAAGGGTTCTTTAGTGCATGATTCAGTCATTACCTATTTAATGACCTAATCCATGAATCCGATTTACTCCGTGATCTGAAGTGGTTGTGACAAATTCCTGTGGTGAAATGCATAAGAAGTCATTGCCAAATGTGTCCATATACTGCTTTATGCTAGAGCCTCCTGAGTTTGGTGTTAATATCCTCCTTACCTTCCAGTTGCTCGGATGTGATGATATTAAATTATCCTTAAGGATCAAATGGGGAAACTTTAAAAAGGGGCTCCAAGGCTGAAGCGTTTTCCTCCCTCAGCTCTTTTCCTTGTGCTGTGTAAACCCACTGGAAACTGCCTCCTACCCAGGGAAACCAGTCCCTTCCTGGTGGCAACAAACCCTTGCCAGATCTTGCTGGTTTAAGGAGTATCTTTACACTTAGTTCACAACGTGTGCAAAGGGTATTTTAACCCTGCAAAGCTGACACTGGTCCCTAATCCTTGCGAGGTGGTTCCTGCTGGGTGCAGAGCTCCAAGGAGCTGGGCTGGGCTGCCTGCTGGAGGCTGTGCTGGTGGGAGCAGTCCCTGTCCCCTGGATGGGCACAGGAGCCGTGTCCCTGTCCCCTGGGTGGGCACAGGAGCCGTGTCCCACATGGGCAGCCAGGTTTTCAGGGAGCAGGACTTCCCCAGGGGTTGCCCCTCCATGCCAGGCACGCCCGTGGCTGCACAGCCAACCCCAAATTCGGCCTTTTTTTGGCAAAAAAACGAGACTTGTACCGTGTGAACTCCAGATGCCACCACCCCTCATGTGCTGTCAGCGTGGAAGTCCTCTCTGGTGCCCATTTTCTGTACGAGGAGCAATGTACTCGCTTTGTGTGACCAGTGCATGCCTGGAGGAGCTATCGATACTCGGTACTGTTTGTTGGCTTAAACTAAAACTCTGTGAACTTAACCATGTATGTGTGAGACTTAATTCTGAGCATGTGTGTTCATACGTGTCCCGTGGTTGTTTCCTCTACTCAGAGCGCTGCTTACAAACACCACACAGTTAGCCTTGGCATGCTGCACTCTGGAGGGGTTTCAGCCATGCATGCCGGCCGAAGCATGACTTTAAACTTGCAGCCTAAATCTAAATTTGAAAACCAAATGCTTCAAGAGCTACCTCTACCGAAAGTAAGTATGGGCTAGCCAGCCCTGCCGGCGTTCCCGGTTAATTAATGATCCTTGCTTCCTCCTGGTTTAGCTTCTGCCTCTTCCTCGTGCTTTTGCCGTGCCCAGTCCACAAGGCAAGGCTGGCAGGGATGCAGCTGTGCCCCTTGCTGGCCTTGCTTTCTGGATTCTGGAGCTCCCTGGCTGTCATTCCTGCCTCCCTGCTCTCCTCACACACGCCAGGGCTGCCGTTTGCTCAGTGGGGAGCGTGGTTTGCTCTTGGGACTGCTTGATCCTAGGAAAATGGGTGTGGAAGTGTTAAACAGGCTCCAGGAGACAGGGATTTTAATATTTGAGCATTAATTGGGTGTGCTGTAATTCCTGATGGGTTTTGAACACGTCACCGCACCCAAACCCATTTTAAACTTTGAGAAACGCCTAAAAAAAGAGAATATTTCCCTCATTTATTTACTGCCTATCTTATACTTATTATCAATATATTGTTGACTATCACAGACATACAAAACTATGCATTCCCAATGAATATTTGAAGGGAGAGGCACACAGCACAAGAGAGGGCCATTCCTACAGGATTCTCAGTGCCAGGGAGGGATGCTGAGACCTTTCTCTGCATCCTGAGGCACAGGCAGGGCTCAGCCTCTCCCTGCCCTGGCACAGGAGCTGAGGGGACAGATCAGCTCTGTGAGTAATTAAAGGGCAGCAGAGCCCAGACCCTGCTGTTCCAATGGGATCATCTGTGCTGGGAATTGCCAGGCTGGCCCCTGGCACCGCTGGCACCTGCCCAGCTCAGAGCAGCCTGGCCAGCAATTCCCAAAGGAGAGTTCCAAAGCTTCAGAGCTCTGAGGATTTGAGGAGAGCAGGATAATTCAGCAGGAGCCCAGAGCTCGGCCCTGCTCCTCTTGCTGACCCCACACCTGCTGCAGTCGGAATTCCAGGAATCCAGGGCAGGATGGCAGCACCCAGGGAGCAGTGCCAGCCCTTTCCCACTGTCCCTGCCCCTCCACCCTCTGTCACCTCCATGCCACGTCCCCCCAGGCTCCTGTCCTGCTCTCGGTCTGTGCTGCTCTGTTGTGGGGCGGGGGGATCCCCCTGGATGTGTGTGCTGGGCAGGGACACCCCAGTGTTGTCTTTGCTTCCCAAGAACTCGTTTGTCTGCTCAGGTACCTGTCACGAGTCCCTGGAAAAAATCCATTGGGCATCAACCCCAAAAATGGTGCTGGTTCCCTCCCTGTGTTAGGAATGAGGTGTTCTGTGGCACTTCCAGGATTTTAGGCTGTAGGGGAATATGGATGTTAATGGTGGATGTCTAAGGAAATTCAGGAATCTGCTCTGTGATATATTTTGGGGTGTGGTCTGATGTGGATTATTCTGCTTTTCTCTTCCACCAGCATTCCATTGCTCCATATCCATAGAAACTGTGAAGCTGAACTGCATTTGGGGGGTTGTTCTCTTGCTGTACTGTTTGGGGAAATGATTGTTGGGAAAGATTACTGCAGGGGGAAATGACTGTTGGAAAAATGCTGTGTATATTTAGCGTTGTTTAATTTTATTGCTTCACACCTTCCACAGAATTTGCATTTCCTAAAGAATCCAGGCCACAGCAGTTTAATCCTTGCCTCTCCTCTTCCCTCCTTCCCGTGGCCTGGATTCAAGAGAGTAATGAGTGAGCTCTGGCTGTCAGGAAATCAACTTTAACAATGAATTACTTTGAAAATGTTCATTACATCCATCTACTCCCTGTAGAAAACGTGGCAAGTGCTGCTTTTCCTCTTTTCCCCAGATTTCATGGAAGTGGAGCTGGGTGGCAGCCTGGCCCAGCTCAGAAAATTACCAATATTGCAAAGGGACAGATTCCTTTTGGTGCAGCAAATGCAATCCCAGCATTTCCCTGTTCCTGGAGGAAGCTGAGAGCACTTTCTGCATTTTCCTTTTTCCCTCTGGAGTGCAAAGTCCCCTCTGCAGATCCCTCAGCATTCTCCAGAGGGATCCTTTCCACTTTTGGCTCCCAGTGAAAAGTTTTTCAAAGTTCGTGGTTTGGTGCAACCCATTCCCAGACAGGGAATTCCCACCTTGGGAAGAACAGGGAGAGGGGAGCAGAGGTTCCCTTTGGAATGAGCTGGGGAGGGCACCCAGAGAGCTCCATAAATTGATCCCTCGGGGTGTGAGCAGATTCCCAGCACAGCTCTGGAGGGAACAGCTCATTTTCCCATTTTATTGGGGGCAAAGAAAGCTCTGCAAGGAGATCCTGGGCTTTAAACAGGGAAAATGTTTTTCTAGTGTTTTTTAATAGAAGGAAAATCACAAAATCCGTAATTTTCCTGGAAGATTTCTTGAATGATGAAAGAATTATAATGGAAGTTTGCTTTCATTTTAAATAATCAGGGTTAGATTTTTTTCACTTCACCTCACAGAGATGTGATTTAAATCATAATTGCCTTCTATTTACTTTTAAACTTCTGTTAAAAAATGGTTTTTAATGGAAAAATTCCCAGCTTTCGCATTTCAAAGCAAATTTGATTAATTCTTCATCCATCTAGAGAAGTGTATCCAGATTTTTTTTTTCTTTTTTTAGTTGAAGCTGGAGAAGAAATTCCTGGAATGGCAAAGGAGAAGAATAGATATTTTTTGTTCCTTTGTAGATTCCCTTTAATCAATAAACACTACAATGTGCCAGGTGCTGTCAGTGGCAGGACAATGCTGGAATTTTGGGAAGTCTGACACCCAAAAGGTGTTTGGAAAACTCCCAGTGATGATCAATAAATAGAGAGACAGATAATGGAAACTTAGGATGGGGCAGGAAAAGTCCTGAAAACAGGAATGAAACAACCAGGAGGGAAAGTGACAGGGAAAAAACACAGAACAGGACGAAAATTGAATTATGAACATTGAGGAAACTTTCCCTGTGTGTTGTGACCATTCGCGTTGAGGCAAACATTGAATTAATATTGTTAATATTGTACAAAAAATGTCCCTGGCACGACCCAGGAGGTTCTGGGAGCCAGCACAACCTCGCCGCTGCCAGCAGGGGAAGTTTGCTGCAGAAAACACAAACAGCTCCTTTTTCTTGGTGGAAATCCTTCCTAAAAAATGCTTCCTAAAAAAGTTCCTGCTGCTGGCATGAGCAGTGAGAAAGCCCTAACTCCAGAATTAACGCCAGGCTGTTTAAATATCGGAATTTTGCCAAAATTCATTTCTCTGAAAGTAACGAGTCCCGTTGGATGAATTTTCTCTCCTCTCTCATCATTCATTATTCTCATGATTTCTCTCCCAAACCTCTGGAGCTCCTCTGCTTGCAGAGAGCCCCACGGTGGGGCTGTGCTGGTGGAGCAGGCAGGGCGTGCGTTGCATTGCAGCCGTGCATTGCAGCCGTGCATTGCAGCTGCTGGCTTGTTGTGAGGTGAGCGTGCAGGGGTTTGTGCTGGTGACTAAAGGCTGCCCTGCCTTTGTGAACAGACCCCGTCGCAGCAGAGCAGCCTCCTGGACAACGGGCAGGACGAGGTGGCCGTGGGCAGCCCCTGGACCCCGTACCCGCTGGGCAGGCGGGACGTGCCCCCCGACACCGTCACCAAGAAGGTAAGGGGTGCCAGGCTGGGCTGGTTTGACAGGCAGGTGTCTGCTAAGGAAGGAAGAGCCTCTCTTGAAATGGAGAATGTAAACCCCCTCCCTCCAAATTAGTATAATTTTGGAATTAAGGGGCTCTCAGGCGAAGAAATGGGGATTAGTAATAACAGTTCTCTACTAAGAAAATTAAAATAAAAATACAGTAATACCAAACAACAAAACACTGCCAGAGTCAGAATCCAAGCTGACACCCGTCAGTCAGTCAGGGTGTTGGCAGCAGTCCCATT